>CM077502.1:62234045-62622336 GCA_039654745.1 Houttuynia cordata | reverse complement strand
CTTGATTTTGTTATTTAAAATTTGAGTATGTGAATGTTGTTCAAGTCATTACGATCCTATGCAAGCCCATGAATATATAACGGGAATGAGAGTGATCGAGTATTCGGTCGCGTCCCGGAATTTAGACCTCCTAACCATTGTTGGATTTGTGCTTCCGTGCTCTAATTGGGGTTTTAAAATTCGGGGCGTGACACAGGGAGGAGACAAGACAAGGCTTTCTCCCACCTCCCACCTCCCACTTCTACGTCCTATCTGCCACCTCCGCTGCCCAAGCTATGAGGGCGCAATGAGATTTGGCTCACCTCCCACCTCCCACCTCTTCCCGGGCCCTCGTCTTTGGCCAAATCTGATCTTGCCCTCAACCTCCCACCTCTGCCATTGCCACTCCTCCCCCGCCGATTCCCACCTCCGCCTCTAGATCTGCCTGCACCCAAGGTTAAGAGAGGAAGTGTGAGGGAAGATCTTGAGGCCTAAGGGCTTCTCCTTGCAGGATGCCGCTCTGTCGGCATGGCGGTTGCCTCCTGCAATACCCAGTGGAGGGACCTTTTCTCTTTATCTTCCCCATCTTCATCATTCTTCTTGATGCCCAAGTTCCCATATTGTTTATCGAAACCCTCTGTCTAGGTCCCTTCTTCCTTTATAGAGAAAGAAGCATGTCATTGGGGACATTCGCTCGTTGGCTATATCATGGGGAAAATGTCTTACTTTATACGCTTGAAAAACTTGCTAGTGAAGCTTTAGAATGTCTCTTTTGAGATGTTTTGAGATGCACTCTATGGATGAAGAGTTCTTTTTTGTTCAAGTTTGCCTCCGTGGAAGATGTCGACAAGGTTCTCAATTCTGTGATATGGTCTATCAATGGTTGTCCTCTTAATCTGCATAATTGGCATCCGAGTTTTCGTTTAATTCAATATATTATCAAGTCAGTGCCGATTTGGGTATCAATATTTTTCTAAGAAGTTTCTAGGTTTGCTTACTAAACCTAGGGATCCCTTTGCAATGTGATTTGCAGACGAATAATAGATCGCATCTTATGCACAGGTTCGCATGGAGATCTAAGCTGATTTCAAATACACAATGCCATTAATGTGGCATGTGAAGATGGCAGGTCATTCTTCTAGGAGGTGGAATCCGAGTGGAAGCCACCCGCATGCACCAAATGAGCATACTTCGACCATGTGGTTAGCTCATGCAAGAGCCGTGAAGAATGACACCCACGCCATGTTGCAGGAGGAGGAAGTTTCAATTCGGAGGAGGGAGATGACTGTGACATCACCCTCGAACCAACCAGCCTCTCTCATCCGTATAGATCCTATGGGCGTCCATGTGCATGCCACAAATCACGGAGGTATTCCCCAAAGTCAGGTTGAGCCAGATTCTCCCCAAAATTAGTACCCAAGAATTGCATCCCAACTTGGATCTACTTCAGTATCCTTAGGGTGCCAAGTCAGCTCTGTCTGTGTGATAGTCCCCTTCCCTGTACCTTGCCTTATTGAGAACCAATCTTTGTAGCCTACGCCACTAAATCAGGTTGAGCATTGTCCTCATGATCAAATTAATCCAACGACCAAGATTAAAAATGCTACCGTCTACCAAACAGATCCCCGACATTCAAATAGATTGTTGGAACAAACGGAAAACTAAACCAGCGGTTGTCATGGCTCAGATGAAATTAATTTAATTGTGGACCTCACCAGGCCAAAACCCAATGCCTCCATCGAGACTGATATCATGTAAGATAACCATGTCTCCCAAAATCTGGAGCATCTTTATTCATTTATTACATATTCTAACACTTTGATCTCAATGTGCACTCGTGCATAAGCCAGATGCATTCTTTTCTTCGTTGGCACATCACGGTGTAAGGCGCCTTCTACATAGGCAAACTTGAACAAAAAGAATCTTGCATCCATGGAATGCTTCTCAACCCCAACAACATTCCAGAGTTTTGTTAACATGTTCTTCAAATGAAAAAAATAAGGCTTTCTTCCTTGATGTAGCCAACAAGAGTTTCCCCAATGGCATGCTTCTTTTTCCAAGAAGGAAGAAGGAACCAAGACGGAGGGCTTTGATAAGTATTATGGGAAGTGAGGCAATAAGGAGAAAGATGAAGATGGGGAAGAAGCGAGAAGAGATCCCTCCAAGGGATGCCAGAGGATGTAGCCACCATGGCCGGTGGATGAGCCGCTAGGAGGGAAGGGAGGCTCTCAGACCTCTCTCTCTCTCTCTCTTCCAAGTTGCAAATTGGATACCTAACTTGGGCCACCTTTTTGGATAATTGATAATTTCATTAACCAAAAAGAAAGGGCACTGGCAGAGCTTTTGACAAAACAAGACAAACACCTAGAAAACAGAAAACAAACAAGAAAAACCAAAGAAGCAAAAGGTAATGTAAATGTTAAAAACTGAAAAAGCCAATGAGCCTAGGCCTGACGCACAACTTCTGAAACTGCTAATGCATGCCTCCATTTTCCAAAAGAGAAATAACACTGACAAAAGTTGAGAGAATGAGAATCAGTCTTTCCATAAATCTGAGAGGAAAGTGCAATGGCTCGTGATTGTAACTTGCAGTCCAAAGCTTCGAGTAACTTGACGCCCTTGTCATACGATGGCATGAACTAGAGAATTGGAGGAAGTAGATTTTCCTTCCAAAATTATCTTGTTTCTTTCTGTTCAAACTAATGTAACGTATATGGGTAACAAGCACTTCATAGGGATTCCACCATATTTATTCTGAGATATGAAGTCCATAATCCATGAAATCCCCGTTCGAAAATTCAACACGATCCAATGAACATTACATTGAAGTAGAAGGTTCTTCCAAACCATCTTTGAGTAGGGGTATTCAAAGAAAATAAATTAAACTTGGGCTACTTGCTAGTTGTGAATGGTCAAAAATACGTTCAACAAATTCAGTTGAATACTGGATGCGAGATCACTTAATTAAGAATTGTAAACCCTATTATATGTTACCTCCATCAAATGAAGCTCGTCTACACTGTAAAATGAGTGTTTCATTAAACTCTAGGGCCCCACAAAAAAGGAGCTTATTTTTGTTAGATAATTAAAATATATTGAACCAAAAAAGAGGGAAAGACAAGAAGAGCTACAAGCACACCCTCACAACACAAAAAAGAAGAAGAGCGCTAAGGCCCCCAAAAACAAGCACAAAGAAGGGATACCAAACAAATACATCAAACAAATAAAGGAGGAAGTCCTTCGTAGTTGAGCAGTGATCCACAACTGACTGGATGATACTGAAGGCCGAGCAAATTAGCTCTGACAATTCGAAGAGTCTTCGTCGCCGCTGCCCTAGCCACACTGCCGCCACGCGATGACTCTACTGCCACTGACCTAGCCACGCCGCCGCCGTCCCTGCCGACCCCACCCGGCCAACCTCGTCCCCACCCCTTCTCCACCTTCGCCCTCAACCTCGCCCTCTCCTTTCCCACTCCCACCCCCTCCCTTGCCTCACCCCCTCTACACCATCTCCGCCCTGCCGCCTTCGCCTTCGCTTCCGCCTCCCCACCCCTCCAGTCACCATCGCCTCCACCGCAGCCCCACCCCCTTCCACCCAGACCCCCGACCCACAGGCTCCAAAAAAAGGAGCCGCCTTTACCCCCTCCCCCCCCCCTTTTCTTCTGCCGCCGTCCTCGCCCCTGACCTCCCCACACTCCTAAGCCCCCCTGTCCATCGTGTCCTTACCTTTCCTTTCAGCCACTGACCTAACCATCCCCGGCCTCACACTGCCACCCCTTCTCGAAGCACCTGAACCCACACCCGCACCCGCCTCTTGTTCGACAAAATGCCAAAGTGGAAAGACAAAGGAAAACCCATTTTCTGACTCCCCATTTGGGTTTGGCGTGCAAAACCATGGCACCCCCTACCTCTCAATCTGACCCCCCCCACCCCCATCCAACCCTCCCTCTCTCCTTCACCTCTTCATCCCAACCGCCCCCATCTGGCCCTGACCTGAACCCCTCCTCCTCCACCAGAGCTGGGACCCGGCCTTTCTCTTGGGCACACCTCCTCTCAACCACCTCAAAGGCTTCAGAAGTGCTTACCTTCCATCCGGAATTGAAGAGTTTGACTTCCGTCCGTATACCACAGGAGTTTGTCAACAGAGAAACATTATGATGGACCAATACCCTCGTTGGATATGCTATGGATAAGCACCCATCCTTCATCTGGTTCAAGGAATATTTATCTAGGATCTGGAAACTGTCTGGTTCTTTCGACATGCAGTCCCTGACAGGGGGATTCTTCATGTTCAAATTCACCTCATCCGAAGACTGCGAGTGAATTCTTCACTCTACATGGACTGTGGGCGGTAGGCCTCTAATCCAGGTATGCGCCCTATTCAGGAACTAATGAAGTCGGTTCTGATTTGGGTGCGCTTCCCAGACCTCCCTCCTCAATATTTTGCAAAAGAGACTTTGAGCATGTGACTAGTCTTGTGGGGTGTCCACTATTTTCTGATAAAGCCACAGCTGACCGCTCCCGGCTAGAGTACGCTAGAGCCTACATAAAGATTGACTCCGATTTCAAGTTTCCCTTGGTGGTCCATGTCGCTACCGGAGATGGGTCATTCTTTCCACAGCCCGTGGTTTATGAATGGAAGCCACACATTTGTGCCAAATGCAAATGCTTCGACCACACCACCGATGCATGTAGGTCGAAGGAAGTATGGATTGAGGCGGTACAGCACCCTGCCCCGGAAGACACAAACGGTGCAAGTGCCAAAAAATTGGCTACAACAGGTGAGGCTCTAACACCCGCAACTACCACAAAATCAGCGCAGTGACGAGTTCCACTACTAAGCATCAGAGGACGACCTCTAATCCTAGCCGATCGATCTCCCACTTATGTATCCCAAATTTGGATGAGCCCATGGTGCAGCTAAGTCCAAGAATAGAATTATCGGAGAACTGCCAACTCTTGCCTAATGCCAATTCCCACCCCAACCAATCTGGAGACTCGAGGTCAGTGCTGAAAAACTCACCGATTGTTGTTGAACAAGTGCCTTACATGGTCCAAGGGAAGCACATTCATGCACATGACGGCTCGCCACACTATCTCTCTGCCACCCCAGCAGTCGTGTCGGACCCCTCGGGGGGCTCCCTGTCTCATGCCCAACGTTCGCACGAATGGAGTTCCCCAGGAAAGCGGGGGTCATAGCTCCACCACAGCTACCTCCAGCACTTGCTCTACACTCTCTAAACCCCTTCCACCCAATACAAGATAGTGATGAGTCGACTTCTGAGTCCTCGTCTTCTCAGCAGAGGGCAACAATGAGAATCTGGCCAGCTCGCACGGTATCTCAAAACAAGAACCAAAAACAAAAAAAGGAGACAAATAAAATGGGGGCGTCCGCCCAAAAACACCTTTGATGTCCATCTGCAGGTGGAATATCCGTGGACTGAGCCACTGACGCAAAAGGTCGGCGGTGCGCGACCTTGTTAAAGATGAAGACGTGTTCCTTTTGGTGCTTTGCGAAACAAAAATCAAAAGAAGACACATTGACAAAGTTAGCAAGAAAATCATAGCGGGATGGCAATTCTTGAATAATTTGGCTACAGATGAATCAGGCAGAATCTTGGTCCTCTGGAACCCCACTGTTACTACAGTTCATAAAATGCAGGAGACACCTCAGGCGCTCCATTGCCTTGTCACTTGCACCTTAGGTGATACTTTTCATTTCACAGCTGTATATGCCTCTAATAACCCTCAGGAGTGGAAGAAATTGTGGACCGATCTTTGTGACTCTACTAAACTATCACTGGACCGTGGCTTGTCTTGGGCGACTTCAATCCAATTCGCCATGAGTCGGATAGAATGGGAAGAGGCCCCCTGCCCCAAGCTGACCTCATAGCTTTCAATGACTGCATCTCACAAGCTAGGCTTCAAGAGATCCCTAGCTCTCTACCCTACACGTGGAGTAATAACCAATCAGGTAACAACCTCACTCTTTGTCACATTGATAGAGGCTTTGCAAACCCTGATTAGCTTATTAGCTTCCCTACCGCAAGACTCCACTGTCCACCTCTAGGCATATCAGACCACAATCCCATCATCTTCAGAATGCCCTCCTCCATTCCAAAAGGCCCAAAACCATTCAAGTTATTTGATATGTGGCTCCAAGACCCCAGCGTGAGAGATGTTATTTCCAAAGCTTGGGAGACGCAGGTCCTTGGGCAGCCCCTGTTTATACTGTTTAAAAAGTTGCAGGAATGCAAAGCGGCCCTCAAAACCTGGAATAAAAACCACTTGGGGGATGTCAATGATAGATATAGATCAGCTGTCTTGGACCACCATGCTTTGCAATCTACACTGCAGAACCAACCCCATGATGACGACCTGCGAATGCGCACTAACCTGGCGAGGGAAAAGTGTATGAAGAGGATGGTATAAGAGAAAACTTTTACTGTAAAAAATCAAAGAGTAAAGTGGCTCAAAGAGGGAGATAGGTGCTCCAAATTCTTCCACACATCAGTTGCCTCCCACTATGTTCGAAACACTATTCATGAGCTCATTAATGATTCTGGCACTCGCCTAAAGACCCCCCAAGAAATTGGAGCCAATGCAGAGATATTCTACAAAAATTTATTTACTCCTACCATCTCAACTCCCCAGGTAACTCTCTTAGGATCAAGCCACTTTCTTGTCTAGTGATGTCGATGACGATGAGATCAAGGGGGCTGTATTCCAGGCACCCAATGGTAAAGCCCCAGGCCTCGATGGTTTCCCAAAAGAATTCTTCACTCACTTTTGGGATATTATTGGCCCAGATTTCCTTATGGCAGTGCGAGACTTTTTCAAGATAGGATTCATGCTCAAGGCTATCAACCACACATTCTTAACTCTCGTCCCTAAAAAGACAGATTCTAAGAGATTTAAAGAGTTTAGGCCAATTGCCCTATACAACTTCATCTACAAAACCATCACCAAAATCGTGGCAAACAGGTCGGCTCTTGTGCTCCCTACTCTAATTAGCCTCAATCAGTCGGCTTTCGTAAAGGGGAGAATAATTGGAGAAAATATTCTACTTTCTCACGAGCTAGTTAGCAAGCATCGACGTGGGGGGCAAAATTGGTTTTACATAAAAGTGGATTTGAGGATAGCTTTTGACAAGGTGAGGTGGGACTTTATTCTCCATATTCTTAAGGTTCTTGGTTTTGATGACACTTGGCTCCACTGGACCAGGCAGTGCCTATGCACCCCCACTTTTAGCGTTTTGATCAATGGTTCGAACTATGGGTACTTCCCTAGTGCGAGTGGTCTTCGACAGGGTTGTCCATTATCCCCCCTCTTATTCTTACTATGCATGGAAGGCCTCTCAGCTATGTTAAATCACGCAACAATGAATGGCAACCTCAAGGCACCCAACATTGAGGGAGGTCTCCCCATCTCCCACTTGCTTTTTGCAGATGATGTCCTCCTGTTCTACGAAGATGATGTGCAGTCGGCCGTTTGCATTAATGAAATCCTCTCAGCCTTTGCTAACATGTTTGGTCTTCATGCAAACATCAACAAGAGCTCTATCTTCCTCTCTGCAGGAAGCCAGTGCAAGTCAGCCATCCTCCAAACCTTTGGATTCCAAGAAGGGACCTTTCTGATCAAATATTTGGGTATGCCTCTCAGCCTGTAAACCTCTTATTGACACGATCATTAGTCATGTCAACAGATGGAAATAAGTACTCCTATCTTATGCTAGAAGATTGCAACTAATTAAATCAGTCATCAGAGGCCTAAACGTCTTCTGGACATCCTGCTTTAAACTCTCCGCCAAAGTCTATCGAAAGTTAGAAAGCATCATGGCCACTTTTCTATGGAAAGGTACTACTCATTCCAATGGTTTCCACAACATATCCTGGCGAAGGCTATGTCGGCCCCTCAAAGAAGGGGGTCTTGGGGTTAGGCGCATAAAAGACATCAATAATGCAAACCTTGCTAAGCTCTTCTGGAGATGCGCAACATGCAAAGAATCCTTATGGTACTTGTAGATTCATGGTGTTTATCTTAGAAACAACTCAATATGGATGGCTAAACCCTAACACTGCTCTTATGCCTGGAATTCTATTCTCCAACCACAAACATTTATGCAGGAGAGATGTGTCCTTGCAATGGTCGCACAATGAGGATGTGACTAGACCCTTGGAGTGGCCCACTGGCACTTGTTCAAAAATTTGGCAATAGGATTGTTCTAGAGTTGGGGGGCACCACAAATGAATCAATTGCTGACTATCTAAATTCAGGTAACCTCCACAGTGAGCAGCTCCTCTCAAGAAAAGGAGACCTTGCAAAGGCGAAAATTCTTGAGAACATCCCTGTGCTCTCCAAATCGGAGGATTCTTTTTGATGGCTCACTCGATCTGGTAAGTTTACTTTTAAGAGTGCCTGGGATGCTACTAGGGTGAAAACTAGTAATGTCCCTTGGCACGACCTCATATGGTTCAAATACCGGGTGAATCGCTATTCCTTCTACGCCTGGATGGCCCTAAATGATGGTCTTCTCACATTAGACAACTCGAAAAGAAGGAGGATACCTTTAGCAAACAGATGTGTCCTTTGCAGGCGAAGTGAAGAATCAGTCAAACACCTCCTGTTTGAATGTATATATGCCAAGGTGATCTGGCGCATGTATCTGCGAAAGTGCAACATCTTTCATACAATTAGAAGCCACTTCATGGAACTTGGTTGGATGATGCAATTCGTAAAAAACAACAAGTATGCTGGTTACGTCATCCAAGCTGGTTTCACTTGTTTCGCTACAATGATATGGGAAGAGAGGAACAAGTGAATATTCGAAGTTATAAAGTTTGAGACTTATGTTTTGAGCCAAAACCTCATCTATAAAGCTAAGGAGATCCTTAATGCCTTCCACCTTAAGAACACTTGTCTTGCACATTGTTCCTTCCTGCATACCCTATGGGACGAGCAAACTCCTTGAGTACAACAGGCGCTTAAACTCGTTGAGCGCATCTCTACAATGATTGATTGTGGTACACAAATGTTTGTCTTTTGTCTTCTGTCATTTGTCTTTTGAGCCTCCCTTGTCATTGAGGTTCTTTAGGGGAGCCTTCTGTTTAGCTCTCCTCGAGTTGAGGAGTTGATTGTTCTCTCCCTCTCATTGTACTCTATTTTGTTTGTTCCTTAATAAAATTTTTCAATTATCCAAAAAAAAAATTAGCTCTGACATGGGAAGATATTTTTGTTGACAACGGATAGTCTGCATGCAATTTCCTTCAAAATGGGAGTTTTTGTTTCTCTTTCTTGCCTTTTGCCTTGAGGGAGCAAACACAGCCATGTACTATTGGACCCATACTTTTCCTACATCAAGACAAACTTCATTGGATAGAGGGAGTATGATAAATCATCTCTTAGCTTCTATTAGAAGTATATATAATCTCTCGTGGTCAAATGAGTGGGTGCTTGAGCTTAGTTCCTCAGCTTCCCGTACCCTGTTCATGTGATGCACGTGTAGTATTGGAAGTTCCTCTGGAAATTGGATGGGATTGGTGCTATAAGAGGCCGTATTCCTGTGCCTTCTAGTTGTCTCCTAAGGTCTCAACATCCCTCCTTAACAATGAAAGTACATATATACCGTAAGAAGTAATGTTTTTAGGGTTTCTTTCACTGTGTTTGAAAGCCACTAGATAAAATATGATTACAGGAACGCTTGG
Organism: Houttuynia cordata; assembly: GCA_039654745.1. NCBI lineage: Eukaryota > Viridiplantae > Streptophyta > Magnoliopsida > Piperales > Saururaceae > Houttuynia > Houttuynia cordata. The sequence goes on along the minus strand of CM077502.1, from coordinate 62,612,653 downwards.
CTTAGACATTATTTTTGTAATGTGTCAAAAAAAAGAATATTTTTGTGGAGATCTTTTTTAGTGTGTTCCATTTGTCAAGTTTTATTTGATTTGTCTTGATGATTTACACTGATCATAAACATTTAGGTCACAACAGCTTATTTCGTTTTCTTGATTGGACATCGATAAAAAATCTTGAAGAAGCTATAAAGAGCTCGGGTTTGCAAAGGTTACATATGTATGGAGCAGAGGGCGACCATGAGGGTGACCTGAGGGCTCCAGCATTGAGGCTTGAGGGCCTCTTCGCCAGCGGCCTCCACAGGAGGCATGGCGACCACCTTAACTGGTTCCCGATGGAGGGATCTATTTATTTCAAGTACTTATCCATCTCAATCTTCTTATTCATTGCTTCCACTTTCCAGATTGTCTAGCAAAACCTTCAGTTTTGATTCCAGCTTATTCATTCCTAGAAAAGGAGTCAAGGCGATGGAACAATACAATAGTGGAATATGTCTTGGCAAAGCGTCCCTGCTATGTGAGATTGAAATCCTTTCTCACGAAAATTTGGAAACACTCGGACAAGTTTGAGATGCATTTGTTGGATGAAGGGTTCTTCTTGTTCAAGTTCGACACCGAAGAACTTGCTGACAGAGTTATGAACTCTAGATTTTGGTCTATTGATGGGAGGCCGCTTATCTTGAGTAAGTGGCATTTGGGCTTCTGACCGATTCGAGAGATCATCAAATTGGTGTCAATTTGGGTACGATTTCATAGTCTCCCTATCCAGTACTTCTCAAAAAAATCACTAGGATTGCTCTCTAGCAATCGTGGGGTACCCTTGCACAGAGATGTTCTGACAAAGGCAAGAACTCGTCTTTCTTATGCACGAGTTTTGATTAAAATCATTCCTAATTTCAAGTTCCAGTCAACCATTAAAGTAGATTGCAAAGACGGTTCATCATTTTCACAACCGGTGGAATACGAATGGCTGCACACAAAGTGTTAGAAGTGTACACCTTTCAACCATGAAGTTAACCATCGTTGGGTGAGGGAAGAATGGCATCTTCAAGTTCTAGTTTCTAGAGAGCTGGCAACAATGGTTGCTGATCCATCAAGCTCTGGGAGGGAGATGATGCTGGGCTTTACATGCCTTGGCAATCCTATCATTGCATTGGTCCCCAATTCAGGACTTACGCATGATGGATTTGCCGAATTTCCTCAAAATGGTAATCTCCAGGATGTAATCCATGAAATCATCTTTCAAAATTTAGTTGTCCCATCCATGGAAAGAGATATCCAGCAATCGAGGGAGTCAGATTCGGCGGGTAGAATTATTCCTTATATGGATTCTCCGATAGTTGTTTTATTTAAAATTAGTGTGATGCCCTCGTAGAGGATTGAGTTTCTCTTTCCTTGTTTGCCTGGTGTATAGAAAGCCCATCCTTCCTTTGTTGTATCTTCGGTTGCCTTTTCTAGGGTTGTACTAATAAAAGTTCTTAATTATAAAAAAATAGATAGCTATCTAATTAGAATTATATTCCCTCTGTTCTAAAATAGTGTGTATATTTGAGAAAAAATTCTCATTTTTATTAGACCATGAAGCCCACAAGGAAGTAACATGACTTCTTCTCTATGATATCCTATCCAACTCGTATGCTCGTTCACTAACCAAGTTCTAGTCAATCTTTCCAAGTCTCTTCCAATTTTGAAAAATGGAAGTCACGTGATTTGGCAAAATGTACACAGTATTTTGGAACAGTGAATATTTCAAAATGTATATAGTATTTTAGAATGGAGGGAGTAGTATTTTGCTCAATTGTTTTATTTTAATTTGGTTTTTATCTCTCATGTAATCCTCGTTTATTCTTGTACTCTCTAGCTGCTTGATAAAAGGGATTCCCGCTCCACAAATCCCATACATCTAATTACCTATGAAAAAACGTTTATATATTTTTGAATCTATAATCAATAATGTGGAATGCCAATATAAATCCGATAAATATAATCAACTAAAAGCATAAATCTCAGCAAAAATAATATCTTAACCAAGCATAGCAGTAGTTCAACATCTAGTCGATTGCATATAGTACGTAACAAACCCTAAACACACACACACACACAAATGCTACAAACATCACTTTGTAATAAATCATAAGATTCTCCATAAAACTAAAAAAATGTCTGAGTACAAACACATATTCAAAACAATTTAATTCTGATGAGAGAACCAAAATTAAAGCAAGAAATAAAAAAAAAAGAGCATTATTAAGTCCAGCGGAATGTAATACATGAAACCATGCAACTACAGCATATAATGATAACCAAACACCCAGAAGAACCATATCAAGCCCACCTTATATCCTTCTTCTGCGCTTAGACCTGGTCACCATCACGTGGGTGTTCTCATCAGTTTTCGGCTTCACTCCCTCGTCTGAAGGCATCTCATCTGAAGGCAAATCTAGTCTCTTTTCCACCATGGCCTTAGAAACCAGCTCTTTCAGCCCCATCACTCCCAAGCAATCAGCAGCATATCTGAGACCAAAAAGATAGTCCTTATTATCCTCAACAAACTGCTCATCCCATTCTTCAATCATCAACATCTCCACTTCCACCTCCTTCCGCCTCTCCTCGTACTCAGGCCCTTCGAAGCCATCTGCCGCTGCAATCATCGATGTGAGCGCATTCCTCGATGCACGGTGATGCTCACAATAATGCACGACCATGTGCATTATCTCCCTCGGCAACCGCCAAAACGTGTAGACCTGCTTCTTAGTGCCCTTGATGAGCTGCTCCTTAATTCCTTCAAACTCCATTGCGATATCTTCATCAATCAGGATCATTTTGCCATTCATGCATCGAAATCTGAAGCTGTTGGCTTCAGCGGTGGCCCTAGCAAGGTATTTAGCCATTTTGCGTGCTGCAGCGGCCATAGTAGAGTGTTTGTGTAGGAGGAATGGATCTGATAATAGGTGCAGAAATGGAGGAAGGTTGTAGGGAAGAGTCCTGACACAGAAGAAGAATCATGCGGAAGATTATATAAATCCGCCGGAGTCTGACCTCCATAAGAGAAATCTCCTCCATAGGAAAGGTGGAAATGGAGAGTTGATTATTTGTTTTTGCTTGATCAGAGATGGCTCCTCAAAATTTCTTGTCTTTTTTGGCATGGAGAGGGGGAGTACATTAAAAGGCTGGTCAAACAAGATAACATTTGTGCCATAATAGTGATTTTATTAATTTAATTACAAAAAATCTTGTTTCTGTAATATAAGTATTTTCTTAACTGATAATCCCTCTGTCCCATATTTAATTCATGTTGGCAAGCCAAATAGGACAATTACAAATCTTTAAGGCATTTATATATGCATTAGACATTTAGACGTACTATATCAAATGGGTATAGGAGAGATTTTCTTTTTTAGTGTCAGCCCTCAGTTGAAAATTTTCAAATCTCGTAGCATGAATTCCTCCTAGCTGACAGGAGTCCCTCTCATATCTGTTGAGAATTGTAAATAACAAAATCTCAGCTCTCAATCCATGAGCCTGAGTCAGTTCCTCTATTTATAGAAGGTGTACATAGTACATATGATTCTTACATTGTACATACAATTACAACCATAACTCATACGTTTACAAATGTTGTACAGCTGTCTACAGGTGTCCAATAACTAACTAACAAAACCAACCAAGGCTGACTTAAAACCAACCAAGGCTGACTTCAATTGACTCTGACTGTGACTATTCTTACACCCTTCTTCAAGTTCATGCAAGCAAAAAAGACAGTCTGTGAGCAGTGAAAGCCTTAGTAAATAAATCAGCCACTTGGTCAACTGTAGAAATATGACAAACAAGAAGTTGATTTGCCTGAATCTTTTCTCGAACATAATGATAGTTAACTTCAATATGTTTTGTACGAGCATGAAACACATGATTATAGGACAAAGCAATAGCAGATAAATTGTCGCAAAAAATCTGTGGTTTAGATGGAAGTGTAATATGTAAATCTGCTAAGAGCATTTAAATCCAGGAAATCTCAGCTGCAACTTGAGATAAAGCACGATATCTCAGGAACCTACTTTCATAATTGAGTCATAAAAATTGCCTCATCCAAAAAACCATGCAAAAATGCATTGCTAACATCAAGTTGTCTAATAACCCATGATTGTTAAACTGTTAATCATAAAATGATGCGAATAGTAGATTTCTGTACCACAAGACTAAAAGTATCATGGTAATCAACCCCTTCTTCTTGATGATAACCTTTTTCCACCAATTGAGCTTTGTAATGAGAGACACTACCATCAGGATTTCTTTTAATTCTAAAAACCCAATTACAACCAATGATATTATGAGCCGAGGTAGGAGGAACTAACTGCCAGGTTCCTCGTGCAACCAAAGCATCATATTCAGTAGACATAGCCTTTCACCAGTGGACTAACTTAACTGCTTGAGTAAAACAAGTAGGTTCCTCTTCAAGCAAATCAAGATTAGTAATTGTATGAAAGGTAAATGGGATACAAGGTTTAACAATGCCAGATTTGGATCAAGTACACATAGGATGAATAGAAACAACATCAGAATTAGGAAGGACAGAGGATGATGAATCTGCAGAGGATACAACTGATGGAAGAGATGGAGCAGCAGAAATGTGTGAAATTGAAAGAGGAGTAGAAATAATGGAAGCAGCATTATGTTGTGACCCATAAGGATCACAAGGTACCGAATCGGCAAAGAAGAAGGAAAATAAAAAGATAACTAGAACTTGTTTGATTGCATGCTTTCAAATGAGGAGGACGACCACTTTTTAAAGAGAGCAGATGGCGCGGCTCCCTAGGCCTAGCGCCATCTGTCCAATCTGATGGGCCACTAATTGGCACTAATTATTCCCTTTCAGCCCGTTACCTAACAATTAGCCTAAACGGGTCTGATTACAATAAGATACGATTCAATCAAATATCCTAATGTCTAACGTGATGGGCCGCTGATGTGGGTTGATGTCGTATACAATGGGCCTGGCCTGACGTCACAACAATCTACCACTCTCCGCTATTCGCCTTGTACGTCCTCAAGGCGACAATTCCGAAAAACGAGCCATAATATCGTCTTCCAACTCCCATGTAGCATCATCCAAAGGTTTACCCCGCCATGCGACCAAAATCTCTGTAGTAATACGCCCAGCTCTCCGTACCCAGTGTTTGTCCATGATTGACGCCGGAACAGGTGCGTCGGAGTCGGCCAGGTTCTGAAGTGGAAGAGGCCCACCAATAGTCACGGTCGTGGGGTCACCAACAAACCGACGGAGGCGGGAAACGTGGAAGACAAGATGAACCAGCGATTCCGGAGGCAAGGCCAGACGGTAAGCCACGACGCCAACACGTTCCACCACTGCGTAGGGTCCATGGTAACGAGGCGCCAGCTTGGCCTAGTCCGTCCGAAACAAGGAAGTCTGGCACTGAAGAAGGACTTACACATAGACCAGATAACCCTCCTAGAACTCCCTGTCCGTGCGCTTTTTATCATATATCTGCTTCATTCGATTCTGCGTTGACGCCAAATTAGCCTTTAACTGTCGTAGTACCTCATCCCTCGATTGAAGCATATAATCCACCTCCTCAATGGAAGAACACTGGGGAACATAAGAGAGAACCAATGGTGGGGGTCGGCCATATACCAGTTCAAAAGGGGAAAAACCCGTCCGGGTATGATAGGCCGTATTATACGACCATTCGGCCCAAGGAAGCAGCTGTAACCATTTGCGAGGCTGATTCCCCACAAAACACCGCAAATATTGCTCCAAACACTTGTTTACCACCTCAGTTTGGCCATCGGTCTGGGGATGATATGCCGTGCTCATGTGAAGGGCTGTTCCCTGAAGAGCAAAAAACTCACGCCAGAAGTTAGAGAGGAATACCTTATCGCGATCGGACACAATAGTTCGAGGCATTCCATGTAACTTAGCGATGTTGCTGACGTAAACTTCCCCCACCATCCTAGTAGTGAAAGGGTGGCTCAGGGGACAGAAGTGGGCATACTTGGATAGCCGGTCCACAACAACTAGAATGACTGATTTGCCTTGCACCACTGGCAACGCTTCAATAAAATCCATTGAAACGTCCTCCCAAACCCGATCTGGAATCGGAAGGGGCTGAAGCAATCCCTGCAGAGAAGGACCAAGCACTGGTGTTGAACCCAGCGCTGAGTTGATAGGGGCCCTCTGTACTATTCCCCAACGTCCACCTCGTCTCTGTCAGCCCAGTTTTTCCTCTTCGATGCGAGTGTGATGTGCCACATCCCTCATCGTGTGGCAAGGGTAGTGTCTCATCTCATCTGATATCTCCTGCTTCAATCCCGTCTTGAATGTACCCACAAGAGCAGCGACTGGCCAATCGGGCAGACGATTGGCAATCTTCATGAACTCGGTATAATATGCTCGTATTGTTGTGGTTTGGCGCAAGCTGGATAACATCTCGTTAAAGTTCTGGAATTCATTGGGGCCAAACTGAACGCATAGTTCATTAGCAAAGGACGCCCATGTCGGATATCTAACCTCCTTTTCGTAATAGCGGAACCACACTGAGGCATCACCATCCAGGTGGAATGCTACGATGGGCAACCGTTCGGCCTCCGAATAATTTCTCTGCCTTGTAGATCCACTCCGTGGGATCTTCTTCTCCACTGTATGGGGAAATTGAAGACGAGCCAGTCGGGGCTCTGCCCCTCCACGCAGGCCCCCTTGAGAACCCAGCGGCTCCTCCCAGTCCCCCTCGAACTCCTGGTGGATATTCCAGAGAGGTGTGGTCATAGAGGTATTTTGTCGAACACCTGGAATGCCTCGTACTCCTCCTCCCCAACGGCCGCCATCTCCTGTCTGATTAAGTGATCCAAATCGAACACCTTGCATGGTGGTGTTAGGCGGAGGGATCCCTGTTCCTGATCCACTATAACCCCTCGATCCACCCGCCTATGACGTTTCTCCATTAGGTGTAGAAAAAACTGGCGGAGGAGTCAGTGCCCCCCCTGTTTGGTTGGCCGTGGTTTGTGCCTGCCAGGTCTGCAACTGAAGCAGTTTCGCAAGCATGGACCTGATCTCGGCCATGTCGTTCTTGCTGGTCACCTTCGGGCTAGTGGCCTCGTTGGTCACGCCTTGATCTGGTTGTGCCTCATTGGCCTTCGCCGGCTGCTTACGAGGCGGCATCTCCGTCACGGATTGGGACCGCTCTGATACCAATGTTGTGACCCATAAGGATCACAAGGTACTGAATCGGCAAAGAATAAGGAAAATAAAAAGATAACTAGAACTTGTTTGATTGCATGCTTTCAAATGAGGAGGACAACCTCCTTTTAAAGAGAGCAGATGGCGGGCCTCCCTAGGCCTGGCGCCATCTGTCCAATCTGATGGGCCACTAATTGGCACTAATTATTCCCTTTCAGCCCGTTACCTAATAATTAGCCTAAACGGGTCTGATTACAATAAGATACGGTTCAGTCAAATATCCTAATGTCTAATGTGATGGGCCACTGACGTGGGTTGATGTCGTATACAATGGGCCTGGCCTGATGTCACAACACATTATCAGTTGCAAAATTGAGGGAAGAAGTTGGTGAAAGAGAGGGAACTGACTGTGACACATTAGAATGTAATGTAATGTATTGGTTAAAGGAAACAAAGTAGGAATAGTAGGATATGTAGAAGAAGAAGAAACGGAGGAGTAAGGAAAAAGATGTTCAATGAATCTAACATGTCGAGACTGATAAACTTTGAAGGTGGTTATGTCATAATACCTATAGCCTTTAGATGAAGAACAATAACCAATAAAAACACAGACTCAAGAATTAGGTTGCAGTTTATGATCATGATATGGTTTAAGCCATGGAAAGGAAGCACAACCAAAAATTTTGAAAGTTGAATAATCAGGAGATGTATGATAAAGACTCTCAAAATGAGTCTTACCCCCTAAAACATCACTTGGCAATCGATTGATTAAGAAATTAGCTGTAGCAAATGCATCAGACCAAAAGATGAATGGTAATGAAGCAGTTTGTAATAGTGACAAACCAGTTTCTAGAATTTGTAAATGTTTCCTCTCATATACACCATTCTGTTGTGGTGTCTAAGGACAAGTAAATTGATGAATTATACCATTAGTAGAAAAATGATCTTGAAATTTCTTGTTTACAAACTCCCCACCATTATCGGATTGAAAATATTTTATTTGGCAGCAAACTGAGTTTCAACCAAGGCTTGAAATTGAACAAAAACATCAAAAACCTGATACTTAGATTTTAATGGATAAAACCAACCAAAATGGGTGTGATCATCTATGAAAAGAACATAGTAACGAAAACTAGAAAGAGAACCATGTGGAGATGGTCCCCAAACATCACTGTGTATTAAATCAAAAGGTTGTCTTACAGTTGTTTGTGATGATGGAAACACTAGTTTATGACTTTTACATGAAAAACAAGTAGTACATTGATATGAGTTCGAGTCCTTTGCAGATAGACCAAATTGAGCAGCAAGAATCCTAAGCTTGGAAGTGGATGGATAACCCAAACGATGGTGAATCAGAGAGACATTTGTAGATGCCAAGAATGCTGTGGGTGAAGAAACAGTTGAGAAGATATACTGGGCCCTTGAAAAAGAATTTTCTTCGAAAGACAATCCTGAATAATCATACCATCAGAGTTGAAAATGAGATTACAATTGTTTTCTTTAGAAAATTGGTGAACAAATAGCAAATTGGCTGAGAAATTAGGAACATGAAGAAGTTGTTTGAGTGAAAAATTATGGGAAGGAGTAGGTAAAACACCATTACCAATATTCTGAATAGGCATAGTCTATCCATTTCCAATCATTACTTGATCATTTCCACCAAATGGGGCATAAGTCTGAAGATTGCCCAGATCAGGTGTGATATGATTGGAAGCTCCAGTGTCTGCAATCCCTTGATTATTAGCTGGCAGTGAAGGAATAGCAAGCAATGCAGACTAATTAAGATGTCCAATTTTAATAGGTTGAAAAGAAGCTTGATATGAAGGATCAAAACGATAAAAACATCGAAGAGCCTGATGATTATTTCTGCCACAAATTTGGCATGAATTCCCAAATAATGGAACAAAACTAGAAGAGGAATTATAATTGCCATTCTGAGATGGCATAGCATTATGAGAGCCTCTTCCGAAATATCCACGACCTTTATTTCTTGAATTTCCTTGATTTTTACCAAAATTTCCTCGATTTGCAAATAAACCATTTTGTTGAAAATTGAAAGAATTAGAAGAAACTAAACTAGTTGATGTAGAAGCTTTGAAGGCAGCAGGAGTAGGCATAACTTGTTTCGCATTTTTCGCTTGGGTTGATGAAGCTCTTCAATTGAAAGGAGAACATGTAATTCCTCAAGAGGAATATGCTGAGATCAAGTATTGATAGATGTGCAAAAAGCACTATATTCCGAAGGTAAACCATTCAAAGTACAAATAATAAGCTCTTCTTCATCAATTATACTACAAGAAGTAGCTAATTGATCAACAATAGCTTTGATTTGTTGAAGATATTCAGACATTGGTATATCACCTTTGGAGACACTTTGTAACTGATTTCTCGGTTGAACCTTTTGGGGGTCGTATAAGCGACATAAATCGTCGCTCAAGAGATCGCCAACATTCAATGCAAGTATTCAATCCAATCACATAGCTCAAGAGAGAGGGTGAAATCGTTGCATGTAAGCATCTAAGAAGATGATTATTAGTCAAACCCCAAGTAATAAAATCAGGATTCGGAGTAAACTTGCCTGATTCATCTTGAAGTGTGGCCGAATAGAATTAGATTCAAGAAATAAGAGAAGCTGGTGAGCTTGAAAGAAATTGTAGATTTGCGTATGCCATATCAGATAATTCTTCGATTCCAGCTTCAAATGAACAAGAGAAGTGATATTGGAGATAAGATCAGCAGAGAGATAAGGAAGGCCAGATTTTCCAGAAGAAGACGAAGCTGAGGAAGAAGACGCCATGAGTCCGACTTTAGTGGATCTGAGAACTCTTCCAGGACCGAGAAAGACTGAGGTCAGCGACTCGACAATACCATGTTGAAAATTGTAAATAACAAAATCTCAGCTCTCAATCCATGAGCCTGAGTCAGTTCCTCTATTTATAGAAGGTGTACATAGTACATATGATTCTTACATTGTACATACAATTACAACCATAACACATACGTTTACAAATGTTGTATAGCTGTCTACAAGTGTCCAATAACTAACTAACAAAACCAACCAAGGCTGACTTCAATTGACTCTGACTTGTGACTATTCTTACAATATCGTGTTCTAGTCAACTATAGTCTCTCCTTTCTGTGAGACTGCAACTTTTCCCAAACACTCCTATGGATGGATGTAGCCACAATGCAGAGTGAACTGAATGCCATGGACAAGTTTATTTTGAACATTGGAAGAAGAAAAAGAAATTGTTGTTGCAGACTAATGCTGGAGAAGAACCGGAGGATTAATGTTGTAATAGGATCAGCAAGTTTATAAGGGTATTTGATAAAAAAAAAGGACCTAAGAGACTCTTATTGGATTGATGTGGATCATTGTAAAGCAAAGGATTCTTGTGAGAAATTCCTCAGTGCATTTGGCAACCTTGATTTGGATTTCAATGTGTGATTCATAAAATCAAATCATTTTAAATCACAAATAGATGAGATTTGCACTTGAGATCATAAATCTTAAGTAGTGTTTGGGAAGAGTGTGATTTTACGAGTAAGATTCTAATATTTAATATTTGAGGGTGTGATTTTGTAAATAGCAGGGTTAGACGTATGATTTGCACTCATCTCTTTTCATAGTATAAAAGATTAAGGGTGAGATTTGGGCCAAAATCAAAACCCCCTCAAAAAGATGTTCCCAAACAGTAGATTTGGAAAACTAATGCGATTCTAAGAATCACATGGTCCAAATCCCTGTTGCCACACACACGGGCACACGTGACCATGGATTTAGTTTACTTTTTGTTGAAAGAACGTGCGTAGCCTGACGGGCCACCATGGCCAAAAACCAAAGGGTGCTCGCGTAGTACATAGAGAGTGCATATATTTATACATCTTTGTGTACTATGCTGTAGTTCTAATTTTACTATGGCCACAGGGTGTTGGCCATGGTGTACCATAAAAAAACAAGAAATTAAAACTACGAAACTGCCACAATTCGATTTGGTTGTGCTTTGACAAAACTACCTTACCACCAAGAATTGATTTTCTTTCTAGTATACTACACTGTAGAAAACATACGTCCAAGAATTGGAGAAGTTATTACCTGCATGGCGCATGGTCATGTAGAGTGTGCAAGGCTTCTGTGGGCCCGGTGGGGTCCATACTAGATGGAAGAGACACATAGATGGGACAGATATGGGAAGGGGTACGTGAGGAAAGTGGGTGGTTAGAGATAACCACTAAGAGAGAAGAATAAGGGGAAGAGGTTAGAGGATATTACCTTCCCAAAATAGAACAGACAAAGTGAGAGCGTGAACAGTACTTTTTGCCTGGCTCTTGTTGATGGTTCTCTCTCTTGGACGTTCTTGCTCTCCGGCATTTCTCTCTCTCTTACAATTGGATGCTCTTTGGTTTTGGACGTCTACTTCTCATATGGTAAGAAAGTGATCATTATCTCGTGGAGAATAGTGACTCTCATCTATACAATTTAGTCCTTGGTGATCTCTGACATATTTATATATTCTTATGAGTATTTCATTGTAGATTTATCGTAGGGCACAAAGGCCCAAAGGTTAGTAATATTCAATCAATTAATTTCTTGTTATATGAAATATGACATAAGTGTTTATTCATATTATTGCTCATGAATTCTTGCAAATATTTTATTTGATATTATGTGCAAGAGAAGGTGATCTAAAAAAGGGGACTGATTTGGATAAATTTGGCATCATGATCACAATCTCTCGCGCATCTGTTGTGCTCCTGAACCCTTCTGAAGGAATAGGGTTTGCTTAATCGCCTCACGGTCGAACCCAATCAGACAAGCCCAACCATCAACTGGATGAGTGGCAAGTTCAATTTTTGAAACACTAGATTCTACATTTGAAATCAGGAGAAAGTGGGTGGAAAATTGGTCAAGTTTTTCTTAGATTCAATGCTAGGAAGCACGGATACAGCAAAATTATTGTTATATCCGTATCCAATACGTATCGGACAAGAATACGGCAGCAACACGGCTACATGTGTGTGTTGCCGTATCCAATATAAAGTATATATTGGATAATTAATGTGAAAAGCACTTGTGGTTTAACGGTTAGGGTAATTGTTTTTCAAGCAATCAAGACAAACACATAACTTGTTTTTTGTGTGGCATTCTTGCCGGATAGAAATTATGGACAAAACATAATTTTTCAATCACAAGTTTGTAGTTGTAATTTTTACAAGGTTTAGAAGAAAAAATATGGTGCTACAATACCAAAAATATATTTAAAATTTATATAAAGAATTTTTTTATTAGCCATGGTGTATCCTACTTTTTAAGAAAATGTTGTTTCCTTATCGTGTCACCGTATTCGTATCCGTGCTTCCTAGATTCAATGTTTATCCCTTATTTTTACTTTGGTGCTATATTATTTTTTAATCGGTATGTGGGTAGATAACCCTGCCTACTAATCTCTAGAATACAAGTGTTAAGAAGAGATTACATGAGATTGGGTGCCTATTCTTTTTGTTGCAATATTTTTGTAACACCAAACACTAGCACTGTGTATGAATTATGAAGTTAGGAATGTTATCACCTTATGCTGGAATTGTCACAATGTTTGGTTATTTGTTTTTTGTTTCTTCAAGACACGGAGTGTCCAAATCCTTTGGACCTGACTATGACTAGAAGGAGCAGGGCAGCAAGCCTCTTTGAGAACCTTCTACTATAGTGAATATCCACAATCTGGTTTCCTAATGTTCTCCACTTTTAATTACTAAAAAAATGTGTTCTCCCAGTTTTTTTCTTTATTTTTTTGGGGAGGCATTATCATCTGACGTATGTCACTAGTTTTTTTCCCTTTTGAGCCAAGCATCTGACAAAAACATAGAATCCATTGTGAAGGTAACATACCTCGCACGATGGGGGTCGGGTCATTTTGAGATGGGGTCAAGTACCTAGCCACCTACTGTATACGTAATCTTAGTAAAATGGATGAAGCCACTGACCCCGTGTAATATGCATTACACGTAGGTCCCCCACTGCCTCGCACATGTTAATTACATACGAAGGCTATTTTTTTATGCAACTTATGAAGGCTTTATGGGTCCCCATCAATACAATGATTCACAACGCCCATGTTTACATAATAGTGTTCAACAAACGTAAAAATATTACAAGGCCTCCCTAAAATAAATCAGGAAAATAGTAGATATTAAACATTTAAACTTGCAAGAAAAAAAAAAGCACTGACAGAAAGAGCAAAGAGACAACCTCAAGAAGATCCACTACCCCAATCAATTACTATGACGACCATCAAAATCAACAAATAAAAACCGACTCAGTTCATCTTGGGACATTCTCTTTGCATCGTCACAAATTACCTTCTCCGTAAGCTTCTTGAGGTCCTCGATTTTAAGAGAGTCGGCCGCGTTGGTAAGTGCAAAAAGTGTGTGCTTGTCGTCGTCGAGGAACTGCTGATCCATTGCTTGATCAACATCTTCTCTTCCCTCAACCCTGTTGTTGCCTCCTTTAGTGCCTTCCTGGAGGCTATATGGCGTTCACAGCAAGAGACAATTTTGCACAAAATCGCACTCGACACCCGCTGAAGACTAGTGATCTGATCAGCAGCATTACTTTCTCTCAGAACTTTTCTACAGAATCCAAATTCCTTCACAACCTCCTCGTTCACCTGGGTGAATTCCCTATCGGAGCACACCAAGGTGAATGTTCGCGGCATCTCTATGGAGGAATGAGGCTGGAGGAGGAACAGTAGAGAGATGATGAAAAATAGAGAACGCTGGAGACTCTTCACCTGAATGTTTGCCTCTTTATAGTTAAAGGAACATTCAGGCAATTGATAGGGAAGCATTAACGTAATCAAAGATATGCGCCTGTTCAAAATCTTTCTTTCCTATTTAAGAAGTGTGTAAAAAAAGCTAGCAGGTTGTAGTAAATGAGAGTATCATCAATGCAGCAAGAAAAACTACAATTTTGTAGGCAACACGTGAAATTCTATACTTTTCATGGTTTTCATGCCTAGTGAAGTAAGATGGTAAGGGACACTAAAAGGGCAGGCTAATGCATGTATTTCTGGAAGTCAGACATTTTTTTGTTTCACGTCAACTCAAGGAAATATGTGGGAGAAGAAGAGTAGCGATATTTGTGAGTAGTATTTGAACAGATATGTATATGTGGTTAATGTTGAAAATTGAAAGTGCATGGCAAATATGAAAATCTATAGTGAAAACATGAAAAATAAAATAGTGCTTAATGGGTTCAGGAAGGGTTCACAAAGACCTACAAAGGGCGTTAATAAAAAGTTATTTTGGATCGGTAAATAGGGGCAAAACCGCTTCAATTAAGCAAAAGAGAGATTACAAATAGCATATAGAGTTATACATTAGAAAGATATAAAATAAACAAACTAAATGAGCCATCTCTCTGTAAGGTAAAATAAACAAACTAAATGCGCCATCTCTGTGTAAGAAAGGGAAACTCTTGGACTGCCTGATGCACGTGATGACTGGCGAGCACATTAGAGCGGATTTTCTGTTCGCATGCTTTGAAAAGTCTGCGATTATTCATGGATTCATTCCTGAATATTTTTTAATCTCTCTCTTTCCAAATTGAAAAGCATTGATAGAAAGTTCTATGTATTACCTGATCGCTGCACATAATAGACAGGTTGAATTTTGACTGACGTTAAAATACACTTCTCAGTCGCGGTTATGCGGTGTAGCCCTCTCTTTTCTTCTTTTTTTTTTACAACAATTAAAGCCTAAGTTAAATCCGGCTAGACCTACTCCCCAAGAATTTTGGGTCGATGACCAGTCCAATTTTGAAAACCTTGGTTACATCCACGCTAACAAGTTTCAGTAGCCAAAGGGAGCACAATTCTGTTTTCCTTTTTCTTTTTTGACAAAAAAAATGACAGTTGAGTTGCATAATGCTTTCCTGATCGAGCTCCATGCTCTGTGCACATTTGTAGAGAAATTATCCAGTGGAACAGTTCCAGTTCCAGAGGATACCTGGCGTAGAGGTCCATTCGATAATTTTTTGGCAACAAGGTCCATTTGATATTTAACACATTTATATGCTAGATGTTAAGATCTGAACCTCCCCGCAGGCCATCTGGTAGAAGGGTTCCACTGAATACTATCCATGGTATTTAATGTGTACATGTTGGAATCACGCTATGGCATATTACAATTTGCCTGGGTATGTATTGAGATTAAACCCAACTTCAATTTTAAAGAAACAGTGTCAGTTTTATCAGCCGATGGATCGATTTTTCCCCAACGGGAGTACGTGTGGAAGCCTTTTAAGTTGTATAAGGTGTGGTACTTTTGATCATCAACCTTGGTCGTGTCCTTTCCACGAGGTTTGGCGTCCTCTCAAAAGTGAATCAGCCATGGAGGTTCTCAAAGCTGGGAGATAACAAGTGAGGCCCAACAGGTTTATTCTGTCCAATCCTCATCTCTTGGTGTGGTGGGACCGTAGGAGCAAGGGCCTATTGGATACCGTCCTGATTTTGTAAGAGCGCGTCTAGCCTGACCAACTTGGTCACCAAAATTACGTTACCACTGATATCTATAAATATAAACATTTTTATATGCTTTTCTACTTATATGTTAGTCATAATTTTAGTGAAAGTAAAGATAATTAACGGTTAATCATGATTAGGTGAGTAATTAGGAGTTTAACAAATAAATGTATTTAATTGATAAATTTAGATGCATTAATTGGATTTAATATATTTATATTTTATTATGTGTCTAATTAAGATCTAATTTTATTTATGCAGGTTTTAAAGAGTCCAAATGTAGATCGCCAAAAGTGAAGCGCGTCAAGCAGTTTTTGTGAAGAGATTAGATTCGGCGGGGGAGATCGCTACAACGAGTTTTAGCTGAAGAAAAAGAAATAGAACAAAACCGGAATTGAGCCGGTTCAGCGGTTCAAGGTTCTGTTCGGTCGGAAGAAAATAAAATAAATAACACAACAGAATAGTGCCAGATTTGGAAAGACGCGTGAACATAGCCAAATCGGGAAGATGGTGCAGCGTTAGCGAAGCTTCAAATCCATATCTATTCTAGAATGGTAGGCATTCAATTTTTGGTTCAATCGAAACTTTCAAAGGCGTCTGATTTGGGATTAGAATGGAAGCTTTTTTAATTTTGGGAGACGGCTCTGTTTTGAGAGTATAAAAATGGGATTTTTACCCCCAAATTGGGTGAGATTCGAAAGCAATTTGAATTAGAAATTGCTCGAAAGGGAAGGAAGCAATTGGAATTCGATTTAGCACGTAAGATTTATTTGGAAGGTTGTCTGATTTGGGGGGAATGAACTGCTGGCAGTACCTCTATAAAAACTGAAGCCGACCGAGACTTTGGGGGGAGAGAACTGTAGTGTCAAGTATCGAAAAAAAATTGTTCTGTGAGGAGGACTGTGTTGTTCCATAAGAGGAGGTCTGCCCGTGCTGAGAGGAGAATTGATCTGACTCGAGAGAGCAGACTGGAGAACGGAATTCAAAAGACCGGAACTGTTTGCATAAGAGACAACAGAGTGCTGATTTGCAGAGATGCCAATGACTTCTTTTACAACAGAGGCTTTTTCTTCCTTTATTGTTATGTCTAGCTAATTTTATTGTACTAAGATTATTCTGTTTATCGAGAGAAAATAGAATAATCGTTAGTGAAAGTAAACCAAGAAATCATTAATGTTCGAGAGATCTTAGTGAGTTCCAAGGTATTATTTGAATAAAGATTGTATTTTTATGATTAATCTTGCTAGAGAGAGGGAGATTAATTAAGTTAGATTTATTTATTTAGTTGCATCTTCGAGAGGGCTGCACACATTACGATTATTCGTGACTTCGAGAGGGGCACGGATAATTGATCATTTAGAATTGTACAGGTTAAGGGAGAGGAAAATTATTTAGTTAGGGTGGATTTGAAGTCTTAGTATATTTCTCATTAAATTTTTTTCTTCGCATAAATTTTCTTATTTTGTCCAAAATTAGAACTTTTCATCCTGTTAGAACTTGTTACGCAAAATCTTAGAATTAAGTTGAATCAGTCCAAGTCCTTTGGGTTCGACCTCGTTTCCACTAGCCTATACGTAGTCTCGCGCGATTGCGAGTAAAAATAGTTAAAAAATCACATCAATCAACCAGAAAACAGATTTTGCCACATCAATAGATAAGAGGGGAAGAAAGGGCTGAATAGAATGATAAATTATCAATTTACCTAAGATTGATGGGTCCCCCCTCCACTTGTCCTTTGGTCCTGCTTTTTGGTCACATAATGTGGTTAGGAAAACATTTTCTATTTCGTAATCTCTACTTCCAGGATTTATATGTTGATAATGCTAAGGGGTAGGATTCAGAATTGCAGAAATTATTTTTAGAGGATGATGTTTGATTTTCACAACAGATGGCGGTTGGAAATAAATTATGTCAGATCTTCACAACGAACAGCAGTTATAAATGGATTCAAGAACTCGCCATTGAAATACAGATGAATACAAAAACTTTCAAACTCTGAAACACGTACAAGTACAGTTTTCTTTAAGGAATTATTTGTCCCCCTTAGATAAAACCAAGTTGCTGATGGGCTACACGACAAACTTCCTCCCAGGATACAACAGAGCCTTTGAGAAACTGCAACCAACAATGTTGAAGAATTCTCCCTGAACTCTCTTTGAAACTATAGAAGAATGTGGCTGAAATTTGTGTTTGAAAACACAAGAGAAAATAAGAACACAAGAGAGGAAAACCGTAGTGTTTGTTTTCTTCTGTCTATATGCTCATGCTTTTGCCCAGGCCTGGGTCTCTATTTATAGACTCCTAAGGGGTGCGAAATGAAGAGGCATGTCCCTTTATGAAGAGGTGGCTCACCATAACAGAAAAGCTACAACTATTCCCAATGGTTGCAACCCATCACTAAATTTAAGAAAAGACACCTTTCACAAAGGGGTGCAAAATAAATGAAGGTCACAAAAAACTAAGGGATGCAACCCTTTACAACCCTTCATTAAAAATTATCGATTCCTTTGGTACCAGCTGCACCTTCCCTTCCCATTGGTGCTTCTTCTCTCTCCCATCACGTTCCCCCTTCTTCCCCAACTAGCAGAGGCCCTCCTTTGAGTGTGAGCGGTGGTTCGGTTCGTGTGGAGTCCGCGGAAGAGTGGGATTTAGTGCTAACTGATTGACGCAAATCGTATTGGTTCGTCAAAAATCAGGTAGGATGATCTTTTATCACATTTACTCTCTGTTGTTGAATGGAATAATCAAGTAGCATATCTGATTATTGGCAGTAGATATTGAATTTTGATTAGTATGGTTATTCCATGATTGTATATGAATGTCACATGCATCGATTTACACGATTTACCGTATTTGGGTAATTGGATGCTTTCACACTTCACGTTCTTATGCCTAGATGACATCCCCATGCAGTTATATCATCCAATTCGTCTCATGCTTTGCTTTGGTGTCAACATTTCGTGCTATCCAACAAAAGTTGGCTGCTTTCTTGGTTAATTCTATTCAACCATATGATATACACTCTTATGATGAAGTTCGGTACACTAATGAAGTACCTTATTCAAAATATGGTTACAGCAATGTTTATATGAATATCGTTACTCTCTGTTAAAACAAGACAAAGCTTGGTGGTTATGTTAGAACATTTCATACACCTCAGTGTCTATTATTAGGTGTCCTATTTGAGTAATAGAGTTTAATAGAGATACTTATCTTATTACACAATCGGGTAGTTTGCCTAAGTGTATACCATATGCTAAACAATGGATTAATCAGCAAATATTAGTAAGACTTACTCTCTGTTGTACCAAACAGGGTTTGACGTCATGTCAGTATGTTCCAGTACACAATAGTGACCGGGAACACATGGCTCGTTTGGTATCACATGATTAATGGAACTGCATGTGGTATTCATGAAATGGGTTGTAAAAGTATATCAGAAAATGAAAGATACTATGGAATATCAGCACCATTTTGAGTTTTGAAAATGATGAAAGGAGTAATCAAATAATGTTACTGAGAGTTAATAATCAATTAATTAAGTATGTAACATCAATTAATCAACATGGATTAAGTAATAACTCCCGGCCAGAACTGTCTTGCGCCGAAGAGTTGTACTAGAAAATTTATAACTAAATGTACGAAAATCATAAAATTAAGCCGTCTATCAGGTTATAAATTAGACAGCCAGAGCTATTTACGGTAAAAACTTTAGAGATTATTTCACTCTGTATAGACAGTAGTGATCGACGGAATTGGGCTGTCCTGTTGGGGCAAAGCACTGTTTGTTGTATTAAAAACCCTAAAACACTATTACCACTATGAATTAAGGTTAAATACAATGCTTAAGACCCTAATTAAATATGATAATACCTCTAGGACTTTGGTAACAGTAACCCTAAAAGTTTATTTACGGGTCTTAGAGTTGAGAACATCTGTCCAAAATTAATGGTCCTATGTGTCTCATCTCTTAAACAATTCTTTGTTCAAGAAGCCTTGTTGCTTGTTCCTAAATGACTCAGACATGATCTATTTCCGGACATGTTATTTAAGCGCTTCTATTCCAGGGATTGTCAATTCTAGGGCTATGTACGGTGAAGGTGTAAGAGTGTTGACCTTTGATGAATCTTATTGGCGTGTCTCGTTGATGAGTCACCTTGTCAGGTCTCAGTTGAGTTCCCTGTCATAAGTATTCTAAGATATTGAGCACTTCCTTGTGAGTCGATTCGGGTTGTGTCCGAACATTGTCTTTTCGCTCCTATGAAGAGTCAAATCCAGAAAGTTGTGATACAAACCTCATGATGAGAAGGCTCATATGATTTTAGTGTCATTCGGTTGAAATAATTGTTTCTCCGCTAAGAGTCATTTATGAGAACTCTTAGTTGGAATCATAGTATGCTCAAAGGCCATTGCTAGACCCATGGTGGTCTAAGATATTTATGAACCTCTGTAGTTCAGCCGATGATGGCAATGCATGCGCTTTAGATTGTATGACATTACGGAAGGTCTGCAATCTCCACCCATTGTGCCCGTAAGCACCTGGTTCCTCTGGATGTTCTAGACCAACACATAACGGAAGGTCTCAGATATCCCTAGACGCATGGCCGGGTTCCTCTGTAGAACCTCTAGGATGTTTTGGTATTGATGTCCATGGGGGAAGTGGACAAAGCTGAGAGCAGAAATTGTTACCTCCGACACTTTGGATGTTTGGAGCAGATATTCTTGCATTATCTCCTTACTCTCTGTAAGTTTGAAGTCTGTAATGTTGATGTTTTTCTTCCTTGACTTTTGAGAGTCTCGGATGGTGATTGGTTTCCAGGTAAGCGAACTGCGTATTTGCTGATCTTGAGTCTATTGTACTTGTCATCAATCTTCGAGTCTTTTGACATTTGAATTATTATTCCATTGTGGGTTTTCTTGTATCCTACTGGGTATTTCCTATGGAATACTCATGCATCCTCTGATGCAGGGATTAAGATGGAACATAAGTGATCAGCTATTACTTTTGGTGATGATGGACGCTGGAGTTAGAAGGGGATGCATGAGTTTGGTACTTGACAAGTTACTTTTAATTTAATGTTTGATTTTGTTGCTGAACTTGCGGCATGTGTGCCCATTTTATTTTAATTGTGGAGACTTATCGAATAATGTAATAATTAAATTAGAATTTCATTTTGTTATTCTATCTCATGTACGTGGATATGGTTTAAGTCTTATCGATCTAGTAAAACCTAGGCATGTAAATGAGTATGTGGTGATTCAAGTATTCGGTCCGTCCCAGATTTCGACCCTTATAACCTCAATTGGATTATCGCTTCCGCGCATATTGGGGTTTTGGAAATTTGGGGTGTGACAGTTTTAGCCCCATCTTCAAAGATGTCATTCTTACTAACTCCCAGGAAAGCCCTTTAGTAAGAGGATTTGCCAAGTTCTTACTTGACTTCACATGTTATAGTTATGATACCTTCTCGTATCAATTGTCTGACATACTCATGTCTTAGACTTATATGTCTAGACTTGCCATTATAAGCACTACTATAAGCTCTAGCCAAAGTAGCCTGATTATCACAATTTATTGAAATAGGTGGCATTGGATTAGGCCATGGCTTGATATCAAGCAACAAGTTCTTAATCCACTCAGCTTCTTTCCCTGTTGCTGCTAGGGCGATAAACTCGGATTCCATGGTTGAGTGTGAGATACATGTTTGTTTCTTGGAACCCCAAGAAATAGCACCTCTTCCTAGGGTAAAAACCCATCCCGAGGTTGACAAATTATCTCCAACTCGTGTCACCCAATTTGCATCGGAGTACCCTTCTAGTACTACCGGATATTCATTATAATATAATTTATAGTCTATGGTATGTTTTAATTAACCAAAGACTTTGCCAATTGCCTTCCAGTGTTCAACAATGGGATTACTATCCGGTCTAGTACAATGCACATCATACATTAAACTACAAATTGCACTTGCATATTTAATTTGTGCTACTGCTCTTCCAGTATTTTCACATAAGGTAACACTAGAATCAAAAGGGAAATCATTAAATCCAAGGTGATTGAATTTAGATAAAATTTTCTCAATGTAATGTGACTAATTTAAAGCATAACCCCCACTATTTTTTGTCACTTTTATCGCTAAGATAGTATCAACTTCACCCAAGTCCTTCATTTTAAAATTAGAAGTTAGATACCTCTTAGTCTCAGTCACACCAATTATGTTGGTACTCAAAATCAACATATCATCAACATACAAACACACAATCACAAAATAATCATTAGCGGACTTAGTATAAATGCATTTATCATAATTATTATGTCTAAATCCACTAGATAAAATGATGGTATTAAATTTTTCATGTCATTGTTTGGGTACTTGTTTAAGTACTTATAGAGCCTTCACCAATTTCCACACTTGGAATTCATTACCCGAAAGGACAAATCCTTCTGGTTTTCCATGTACACTTCTTCTTCAAGATCACCATTCAGAAATGCAGTTTTAACATCCATTTGATGAATGTGCAATTTAAATATGGATGCTAATGCAAACAATATTCCAATAGAAGTAATTCCAGCAACAGGAGCATAAATGTCAAAATAATCAATCTCGTCTTTTTGTCTATAACCTTTTGCTACTAATCTAGCTTTAAAGGTGCATAATGAACCATTGAGATTGTATTTTCTTCTAAATACCCATTTGCAACTAATAGGTTTTGAACCCGGAGATATGTCTACTAAGACCCAAGTATTATTGGACATTATAGAGTCCATCTCATCATTAATGGCTTCTTTCCAAAAAGCAGAATCTCTAAAGGCCATAGCTTAACTATAAGTCTTAGGATCTTCCTCTAAATTAAGAATCATGGGCACTAGATTAATAACATGCTCTCTATCTCCTTCTATTAGAAAAATAATGTGCTCAGGGGATATGAAGTTTGGATCAAGTGATTTTTCTTTTCTAGGTCTTGGACTCCTTCGGAGCTCACTTGGAGGGATAGAAACCTTCTCAATTTCAGTAGACTTACCTACTTCCAATCTTTGAGGGTCTTAACATTTAGAATCCAAAATAAAAGTCATTTTTAGAAATTTTACATCTCTAGATTCAACAATCACATTAGATTCTAAATCAAATAATTTGTAGGACTTAATATGTCACGCCCCGAAATCCCATACATCGATCGGAGTGCGGAAGCCAATCAATGATATACATTTGGAGGTAGAGAATCTCGGGCGCGAGACCGAACAGTCGATTTCACCACCAATTACGATCATCTCAAAAGGATGTGTAATCGGTCATGCCCATAATCAGTGCAATACAAATACAAACATTAATGAATACTATGGAATGGAAATTTACTTAATAATACTGATAATAATGATAATCCATTTAAGAAAGTCAAATCAAATAAACCTAAAAATCTATGGCACACAATTGCCATTAAATGTCATAAGCATCAAATAAGCAAAGCAAATAATATAAACTCTAAGTCTTCACAGCTCCTGCGATCGCTTCACTACTGCAACTTCCTGATCTCAAATTCCATTTGCGCCTGCATCAGAGGATGCATGAGTATTTCATAGAAACACTCAGTAGGATGTAAAAACCCACTGAATTAGAACAAAAGTATGAATAGGATAAGAATAACAAAGGTTTATGAAGATGCCGCAACATCTGGACTAAACCAAGGATTTATACACCTGAAAGGTTAGTCAATAATAATTCCAACCCGCAAGTAGGGAAAACAACAATAAGGCTCCTACTACACATATGAGTAAGGAGGGAATGATAATCATATTAAAAAGCTCCAGACATTAAAAGTGAAAGGAGTACAATTTCTACTCGCTGAACCGATCACCCGCAAGTGACTATACCAGAACCACCCTAGGGGTCCTCTTTTTGGAACCCTGCCATGCGTCTAGGATGCTGGCCCCACCAGTGCTTACGGACACGATGGGCGGAGATTGAAGACCTTCCGTAATGTCAACAATCTAACGTACGTATGTTGCCTCTTTTTGGGCAGTATGGAACCGCAGTACCACAAATATTAGTGACCCCGCAAGATCAAGCAATGGCATAATGTGAGCATACTATGAATCCACTTCCGGAGAGAGTCCCGCAAGACCTCTAGTGGAGGAATCAATCAAATAATCATGATGAATAATAATTCAAAGAAATAGAGGCCGCAACGCTCTAACCACATAAGGTATCAATCACCGAAACAGACTCACATACAGAGTATAAGTGGGAATGTCACACAAAGAGAATAACACAATCCATACATACGTTCATGCTCAGCCCTAGATGGAAGTTCATATAGGTCTTATTGAAATATATAAATCAGAGACAAGGTATTAATGAATTCCAGATGATTTGGATTCTAAATGGAACCTCAAACCGACGAAAACGCTTTATCTTAAAATACACGATTACGGTTTTCTTAACATAGGTATTACCCCATTTATCATATTAACCATAACCCAACCTTACTGTGATAATCATAAGGATATAGTCTAGTATTAGTTACTAGCACGTCATATCATCTTCACATCTTATTAAGTGGTTTTACTTAAGTACATAGTATTTTCACTTAGATTCTGCTCACTGTCTTTTGCAAAACAGTCCCCTTCCGGCGGCTCCCAGACACTGTACAGTTAAGGTTATCTTCTGAAATTTTTACTGAGAATACCCTGGTGGGTCTAGTTTCTAACCCCACCGGTTTTATATTTTTCTGATATCATATGAATTAGTTAGGAATTATTTACTGTCGACTGTCCATGCAGAAACAGTTCTGGCCGAAAGTGAAACACATGATTAAACTTTAATATTCTTATTCCGAACCACTTATAGATGATAATATACTCATGATAGATGATAGTACTCCCCTCCTAGATCAATTACAGATCCTGCAATTAACTAGAATTACCAAAAGATTCCCTTTTTATCATGTTTCTCCCCATATAACACAATCTTAGACCATAATATCTTTCAATTAAGTCAATTTAAGCAAAACGATCATTAAGGCATAAGACTCAATCATTAGACATCATAATCAAAGCAATATCAGAACTTTTATCTTCTGTAAAATTAATAAAGCATCCAACTTTGATCTGATTTACCATCTAGACATGAAGCATGAAGGCATATATGCATGTATCGCAATACACATGGAAAACAAGACATAAATCATTAATCCCGCAAGATTCAAAGCAATACTCCAAGGAAATCAGTAAGAACACTCATCATATAATGTGAGAAAAGAATAAGAAGAGAGGGAAAAACCATCCTACTCTTTATCACCAAAAGACGTCGCCTTTCTACGCGATGTTCGTTCCTCCGCTTCCTTCAAAGCTTCCCGATCCAAGCTCTTGAGCAATTCCCACAAGAAGAGGTCTTCTAAGAGAGGGATGAACGTGGGAAGGAGAGGGGAAAGCCTCTGGACGTTCTAGGGTTTAGTTTTCAAAAGCACAAGCCTAGACTCTATGGGTTTATATAGAGTTTTTAGAAGATCTTTGCCCAATCAATTCTACCATATCTTGGGCACTTTCCACCAATGGGAGAGTCCCTAAATCACCCTAGGAACGTGCAATACAAGTCTAGTTAGGATATGACATCTTTCCCAATCAAATCCGCCTCAAAATTAGGTTAGAATTCGCCAAACCGCAACTGGCGATCGATCGTGCAATACGGCGATCGATCGTCCTGCGCTGTTTACAAACTGCACGATGGCGCCGATCGTAGCCGATCGAAGCCGATCGATCGTGTTCCATAAGCCGATCGATCGTTTTCAGCGCGATCGATCGTGTTTATTCAATTTCCCATATCTTTTTACTCCGAACTCCAAATCACACAAAATTGGTGTCGTTGGAAAGCTCTTCTCACCAACTTTAAACAAAGCACCACACGGTCAAATCAATCATTAAGAGGGTCAAATTTCAGTTTTAAGATACTTACTAATTTTTCGGATGTTACATAATATGCTCAGAATATCCTACGAAAACACATCTCAAGGCTCTTGGACCCAACTTGGCCTTTTTAGGATCAGGGACCCTATAATAAGTCATACACCCCTACACTTTAAGATATGATAAATTAGGTTTTCTTCCCCTCCATAATTCATATTGACTTTTATGAGTCTTGCGTGAAGGAATCCGATTATGCACGTGACAAGCAGTCATCAAAGCTTCTCCCCAAAATTAAATGGTAACTTTGCACGCATCAACATGGAATTCACCATTTCTACAAGTGTACGGTTTTTTCTTTCGGCTAAACCGTTTTGTTGTGTTGTATATGGTGCAGTCAACTGATGAATGATGCCAAATTCTTCACAAAAGTTTGAAAATTCATTTGACAAATATTCTCCACCTCGATCGCTACGAAGAACTTTGATTTTCTTTCCTATTTGATTTTCAACCTCTGATTTGAAAATTTTGAATATAGAAAAAGCCTCATCTTTTGTTTTCAAAAGATAAACATAAGTATATCTTGAGAAATCATCGATAAAAGTAATAAAAAACTTTCAGCCCCACGGGTTAAAACATCGTTTAATTCACAAATATCATAATGAATCAAATCCAAAATTTCATAACTTCTATCATGTTTTGGAAAAGGTTTCTTTGTCATTTTGGATTGAATGCAAGTCTCACACTTATGACAATGATTATGATCATAAGAAATTAGCCATAATTTTCTCATGTCATTCATAGATTGGAAATTTGAATGTCCTAATCTACCATCCCATAGATCAAAAGAGTCCACAAGATAAGCAACATCAACTTTATTTTCATTCAAACTGAATTTAAACATCCTATTACAAGAATAGCGCTTTCCCACAAAAGTTCCATTCTTTGACAAAATAATTTTGTCATATTCAAACGCAGTTTTAAATCGTTTCTTGCAGAGTATGTTGGTTGAAACCAAGTTCTTCCTCATGTCGGAAACGTGACGAACATTAGTGAGAGTGAGTTTCTTTCCCGATGTGAAGTTGATTTCCACAACCCCTTTACCAGTGACTTTGGCTCGGTTTTGGTTTCCCATTTGAACCTCTTAGCCAACGGTATCCTCGATGTATTCCTTAAAAAGAAACTTGTCTTTACAAACATGGAATGTAGTCCCCCGAGTCAAACCAGCATCCCGAGTTGGAGTCTACCATGTTAATTTCAGTAATCATAGCCACAAACTCAACTCCTTCAACGATGTTTGTACTTTTGGAATCCTTGTCAGACTTCTTGTGCCTACATTTTCGAGCATAATGTCCCTTTTTGCCACACAAAGCAAGAAATATTCTTTCTCTTTGAACTTTTGTTAGGGTCATTCTTGAAATAAGGAGTGTCATTTGCCCTTTTATGAGATTTCCGGTCCTCTACATTTAGAGCGTTATTTTGAGAATCATCATTTTTCTCCCCCAACTGGGATTCTTCCTCAAGATGCAAAGTCCTTTGAATTTGCTGTAATGTAAAATTCTCCTATTTGTTGATGAGCTTCTTTTGATAAACTTTCCATAAATGTGGAAGTTTCGCAATAATAGCTCCAACTTGAAATACTTCAGAGAGTTTTACATCAAGGGTACTCATTTAGTTGACTAGAAGCTCTAGTTCATGACATTGGTCAAGAATCGGCTTAGAATCAACCATCTTATACTCTGAATATTTTGAAATTAAATATTTGTTCGTACCTTGCTCTTCCATCTTATATTTGAATTCCAGTGCACTCCATATCTCCTTGTTATGCCCTTTTTTGTATAGGTATCAAAAAGGCGATCAGAAAGAGTGTTGAGAATATGACCTCGGTACAAGAGTTCATCTTCTTCTCGCTTCTTTCTCTCTTCTTTTATCTTGTCAATATCATCATCTTTGGGCTCGAGAAATAGCTTCAATTTTGGACCAAGAATGTAGGAAATCTTCAAGACAGTGAGAAGAAATATCATCTTGTCAGCCCAACGAGTGTAGTTGGAACCATCGAATCTGTCAAGTTTGACAAGATCCTAGTTCATGATTTTGACGAACGTCATATTTGATTCTGAATCCATGATGAGACACCTAATTCCTTAAAATTGTTGATAATGCCAAGGGGTAGGATTCAGAACTGCAAAAATTATTTTTAGAGGATGATGTCTGATCTTCACAACGGACGGCGGTTGGAAATGAATTATGTCAGATCTTCACAACGAACAGTGGTTGGAAATGAATTATGTCAGATCTTCACAACGGACGCCAGTTATAGATGGATTCAAGAACTCGCCATTGAAATGCGGATGAACACAAAAACTTTTAAACTCTGAGGCACGTACAAGTACAATTTTCTTCAAGGAATTATTTATCCCCCTTAGATAAATCCAAGTTGCTGACGGGCTATACAACAAACTTCCTCCCAGGATACAACAGAGTTTTTGAGAAACTACAACCAGCAATGCTGAAGAATTCTCCCTGAACTCTCCTTGAAACTAGATAAGAATGTGGTTGAAATTTGTGTTTGAAAACATAAGAGAAGAGCACAAGAGAAAATAAGAACACAAAATAGGGAAATCGTAGTGTGTGTTTTCTTCTGTCTATATGCTCATGCTTTTGCCCAGGCCTAAGTCTCTATTTATAGACTCCTAAGGGGTGCGAAATGAAGAGGCGTGTATCTTTATGAAGAAGTGTCTCATCACAACCAAAAAAATACAACTATTCCCAATTGTTGTAACCCATCACAAAATTTAAGAAAAGACACATTTCACAAAGGGGTGCAAAATAAACGAAGGTCACAAAAAACTAAGGGATGCAACCCTTTACAACACTTCATTAAAATTTATTTATTGTTTAAAAAAAATATCAACATTATACCCCTCTGATTCAGCAAGTTTTCCTGCCCATCATTGATACTCATCTAGAGCATTAATCATGGAAAAATATTTGTTTACTCTTTTTCTGACCGCATGCCTTCAATTCGAATTGGACAAATCAACTACTAAGTATACAGATTCTAGATTCTTGTGTGTACAACTTGGTTGAATCATCTCTAATGGGATTTAGGCTGATCAAGTGAGTCGAGGAACTATGAAAATGTGGCATGCAACCAATTAATTGCATCCCGTTCATCGTACCAACTTTTTTTTTCATTATTGTTTCTTATTACTGGTTTTTGCTACAAGATGGTCAGGAGACTCAGGACTTGCATATGGGCTCCTCCGCCACATCAATGCAAAGTTTCTTTTTATTTCCAATGCAATATTGGAGAAGAGGGATCAGTTTTTTTTCTCAAACCAAACAGTATGTAGCATCCCAAAAACTTCAACAACACCATAGCATTCCCAGCCACAAAAGTAGTCATCTAAACCAAAGATAATCAGTTTGGTATCACCACGTAAAGGACATTTATGCTTGGAAGTCATGCACATAGCGGTAGTTACCACCATTGTTACTTATTGTGGCATGCATAGTTATGGAGCTAAAATGTATACTAAAATGGGTATTTATGGAGCTAATATTTTTTTGTTGCTGTACAAGGAGCTCTATATGGAGCTCCACTTCAAAGAATCCCCGACATCTCTACTATGTAGGGCATAAGGGTGTAATAGAACTGTAACGAGTACCAACACGAACTTGTTGTAGATAGTTGTAATTTGTTATGCGTGAGAACGTCAGGACCGTCAGGAGACTCAGGACTTGCATATGTGAGAAGAGAAGCATTTCCCTCGAGTAAATAAAATTTACAGGTGACTGGATAAGTAATTGTAAACTATAAAACAAAACAAATAAATGCAAATCCTAATCCCAAAACATTATAAAAACTTCTAAGTATCAATTTACTTGAAATAACTAGAAAGAGAATAAAAAACTTACATAGAATTCGATTTCTTAAATTCTTTTGTGGCACTTAAAATAATATAAAAACTTGTGATAATTTAGGGTATGTAAAAACTTATAAACGCTTATAAGTACTAATTAACTTGAAAAGACTGAAAAAGAGAATAAAAAACTTGGATTAAATTTTCATTCTAAAGTTCATTTATGGCACATGCATCCTGCACGTGTTTAACTAGCTGGAAAAAAGGGCATCAACGAAAAGAACGAAAAATAAATAACTAAATAATTAGTGGTTTTCTTACTTACCAATTTCTATTATTTGTAAAACCTATAGATTGATTACGCATCTCCTGCTCGTATTGGGCCTCTTTGATTTCATAATGGGCACCTAAAGCCTTATTTAAAAGCAAGAAGTGACCTAACCTAGTCCAACTTTGCGGTTTCGTCGTAAAAAATACCAACAAGGGATTCAATCACTAATTTGAGGAGGCCCATGGGCATTCATTTTAGGTACGAGATGCAAAGTTTCTAATAGTTATAAATAAACACCACACTCCAATGAGGAAGAGTCAGAAGCTTCATCCTTGTAAAACATAATAAAAAATATAAGACTTCCTCCGGTCACTTTTAATAAATACAATTTTCTTTAATAGATGTAGTTTTAAAAAAACTGTATTTATTAAAAGTGAGGGAGTATTAATCATCTTGTCATGGACTGCAGTACAACCTTGTATAATCCCTTGCATGAGGGCCTTGCATATTACCTCTGCTGCATCTTTTATAGCATTAAAATGGGATTTATATATTTTGGAGGTCAATAGTTTTCTTCATGCAGCAGGACATATAGAGCTGAATTCTAATGCTTCGTTTACATGGAGCAATAAAAGCTTGAGTTCTAGAAATCTCACAAAAATTGACAGAGCTTCCTGTAATTCGGAATGGACGGTAAAATTCCCTTCATCTTTTGTTCGCTGTCTTCCTTATGTTTCTGACCATTCTCCGTTGCTGGTGTATATTAGGAGGTCTGGTATTGCATGGAAAAGGCCTTTTAGATTCATCTCCTGTTGGATAAATGCTGACGGCTTTAGAGAAACAGTTGAAAAGGCCTGGAAAAAGGATGCTTATAGTAATCCCCTTTTTACTTTCACCCAAAAGTTAAAGCAGGTCAAGTTGGATCTTAAAAAATGGAATATGGAAAGATTTAGGAATATCAACTCAAGAGTTGACGAAACTAGAGATTCCTTGAGGCGTGTCCAACTTCTTCTTAGAAGTTCACCTCTTGAGGACTTCCTTATTTTGGAAGAATCTAGGGAAGAACTTATAAGAGAGGAAAGTTTTTCCAGGCAAAAATCTAGAATTAAATAGCTCGTTGAGGGGGATAGGTGCACCCAGTTCTTCCATACTGTCGCATCTCGGAATAGGGCTGCAGATTCTATCGTCTCTATTACCAATTCAGTTGGTGAGAATATTACTGATGCCGACCAGATTGGCAAGGAAGCAACTTCTTACTTTGAGCATATTTTTTCTCCTGCTTCTAATTCCCATATCCATTCGTCATTTATTAAGGGTCAGCAAAGTGAAGATCAACGCTCTAGTTTGATCGCCCCTATTTTGCCGGACGAGGTCGTGGAAGTTGTTAAATCTTATCCCTCTGATAGAGCCCCTGGCTCGGATGGTTTTGGTAAGGAATTTTTTATGGCTTGTTGGGATTTCCTAGGTGATGATTTTAGTAAGCTTGTGCAATTCTTTTTCAATGGTGGGAAAATGTTAAAATCTTTGAATTGCTCATTTCTTAGACTTGTCGCTAAGGGAGAAAAATACTACTCTCTCCGTTCCAAAATACTATGTACATTTGAAAATATTCACTATTCCAAAATATTGTGTACATTTTGCCAATTCAGGTGACTTTCTCTTTCCAAAATTGGAGGAGACATGGAAGGATTGACTTGAACTTGGTTCGTAAATGAGCATACGAGTTGGACGGGATATCAGGGGGGAGAAGTCATATGACTTCCTTATTAGCTTAATGGTCCAACAAAAATGAGAATTTTCTCAAATGTACACACTATTTTGGAACGGAGAGAGTACTACATTTGATAAGTTCTGACATATTGCCTTGTTTAGCTTCTTGTATAAAGTTTTTACTAAGATAAAAACGGCCATTATGTTTTTGAAAGTAATCCCTTTCATCATTGGCGGCAATCAAGTTGCTTTTTGAAATGAAGAGTCATCTCGGAAAATCTCTTGCTAGGGCATCCGTTAATTCATAACTATCACAGTAAAAGAGGCAATAAATAGTTTTGTATCAAAGTGGATTTAAAGAAAGCTTTTGATAAAGTTCGATGGGAATTTATTTATCAAGCTCTTGAGGACATTAGCTGCCCCCTAATTTGGATTTCTTGGGTTCGGTAGTGTATATCTACATCTTCCTTTAGTGTTTTAATCAATGGGACTAATTTTTATTTTTTCAAGAGTTCATGTGGTATGCGCCAAGTCTAGTGATGTGAATTTTAATTTATAATTACTCTCAAGCACACGAATCTAATATAGAATAGTGACTATGAGGTCGATCCCACAGAGACTTCGAATTAATTCAACCTAATTCTAGATTTTACTTAACTAGTTCGACTAAAAGAAACTTTAGACAACTAATTATTGTTATCAAAATTACTTATTGCTACTGTCTTAAGGATGAGATATGTGTACCTTTGCAAAGATGATAATAAATAATTAGAAGAAGTTGATGATTGAATCAAGCAAAATACTTTGTCCTTAAGACAGAATGCGCCCTCCCTACGGTGCTTAGGACTCATGGGCGTCTGCCTCCCAAGATAAGACGATCAACCACGTACTGTAGGAGCACTCCAAACAGCACGCGCAGCGAACCACAGATGTGTAATGCTTTCACAGAAGAGAGCAGAAAGGAGGAAGATGAAGTGCCAGTAAAAAACCGTATAGAAAACCTGTTTTCTCAAGCTTTATAGAAATCCCGTTAAAGCCCGTTGAAAACACATCGTTTCCCGTTAAAGCCCGTTGAAACCCTTTCCCGTGAAACGGACGCTTCCGTCCGTTAACTGTCATGCCCCGAAATCCCATACCTCGATCGAAGTGAGGAAGCTCACCAATGAGATACATTTCGAGGTAGAGATCTTGGGCACGTGACCGAACAGTCGATTTCCCAATCAATTACAATCATCTCAAAAGGATGTGTAACCGATTATGCCCGCAATCAGTGTAATACAATAATAGACATCAATAAATAATATGAAATGAATTTACTTAATAATAATCTAATTAAGAAAATTAAATAAAAATAAACCTATAAGTCTATGACACACAATTACCAATAATGTCATAAGCATCAATAAAAGTAAAGCGAATAACTAGATAGTTTTTAAACTCTTCACGGCTCCTGCAATCCGCCTTTCCACTACTGCACTTCCTGATCTCAATTTTCATTTGCGCCTGCATCAGAGGATGCATGAGTATTTCATAGAAACACTCAGTAGGATGTACCCACTGATTTAAAACAAGTAGTATGAAGAGAAATAAGAATAACAAAGGATTGGGAACATTCCACGACATCTGAACTGAACCAAGGTCTATACACCTAAAAGTTAGTCAATAATAACAATCCTAACTGGCAAGTATAGGAAAACATCAATAAGACTCTGAACAAATATATGTATAAGGAGAGAATAACCATCATATCAAAGGCTCCAGACATCTAAAATGAAAGGAGTTAAAATTTCTACTCGCTGAACTCGTCGCTCGCAAGTGACTAAAATAATATACCAAAACCACCCAGTCTAGGATGCTGCCCCACCAGTGCTTACGGACACAATCGGCAGAGACTGAGGACCTTCCGTAATGTCCACAATCTGACGTATGTATAGTACCTCCCTTCGGGCAGTATGGAATCGCAACCCCACAAATATAAGTGACCTCACAAGATCTAGCAATGGCTTAATTAAACATACTATGAATCCACCATGGGGAGAGTCTCGCAAGATCTACAGTGGAAGAAACAATCATGAAATTAATATGAGCAATATCTCAAAGGAAAAGAGGTCGCAACACTCTAAGATTATAAGGCATCTCCTACCAGAATAGACTCTCTCACGGAGTATGGATAGAAGTGTCAAGGTCTTTGACCAACACATAACTCACTTATTGGAGAAGCATAGAATAACAAGTTTCTCAAAGGCATGCAAATCACTCTTGGAATAACAAGACAACTCAAACACTTCGAATAATAACAACTCACCCAAGGAGTAACATACAATCAATACATACCTTTCATGCTCAGCCCTAGATAGGAATTCCTCATACGCATTGGAATTTAATAATACAAATATCAGAAATAAAAAATCAAAGAATCTTAGATGATTTGAATTCCAAGTGAAATATCAAACCAATATCAATGCTTCAAGGTAGATAGTTATAAATCTCTTGATCAAAGGATTATTCCTCCTAATTAGATTACTTCAAGCCCAATTCTTACTATGATATTCCATAAGTATATAGTCTAATTACTGGTAGTTACACGTTAGGCATTATCATATCATATTTCATGATGTTATTTGTATACTTAGTGTTTTCTCTCAAATTCAGCTCACTGCCTCCTGCACAACAGTCCTCTTCCAATGGCTACTGTGCACTGTACAGTAAGACTTAACCTCTGAAATTTTAACTGATGATACTCTCGTGAGTCTAATTTCTAACCCCATTGATTTTATATTTTTCCAATTTTATTTGAATTAGTTATGAATTATGAACTATGGACTATTAGCACAAAAACAGTTCTGGCCGAGATTAATACTCTTAATTAAACTTGATTATCTCACTTAATATCACATTATAGATGATAATAAATCATTAACAGGCCATATAATCCCCTCCTAGACCAATTACAGACCCTAGGATTATCTGGAATTACTAAAGTACACACCTTTCTCATGTTTCTTTACATATAACATAGTTTTAACTATTAATACCTCTCAAATAAGACATTTAATGCAAGACACACATTAAGACACCAAAACTCAACGTGGATCATGGTCCATCAAGCAATATCAGAACTTCTAGTCTCTGAAAAATTAATAAAGGATGAGACTTTTAGTATGAATTCCCATATAGAAACGGAACATGAATGCACATACAATTATAATGTACTACACATAGAAGTAATGACACAATTCATTCATCTCACAAGAATCCACATAATACTCTAAGGTACTGAATCAAAACCATCCTACATAATTCAACAAAGATTCCGCTTTTTCACGCGTTGCTCGTCTCCTCCGCATTCTCCAAAGCTCCCGCTCTAAGCTCTTGCAAACTCCCACAAGAAGAAGCCTTATAGGAGGTGGGTGAACGTGGGAAGGAGAGGGGGAAAGGTCTCTGGATATTCTAGGGCTAGGTTTTGCAATAGCACAAGCCAACTCTCTATGATTTATATAGAGTTAGGGGAGAATCCCTTCTTAAACTAATTTTCCAAATTATGGACACTTTCTCCCAATGAGAAGGCCTCAATATCCCTCTAGAGACGTGCAATTCATGTCCATATGGGATTTGGTATCTTTTCCATGCAAATCCACCACAAAATTAGGCTAAAAATCGCAAAACCGCAACCGGCGATCGATCGGCTATACGGAGATCGATCGTCGTATGCGTTGTTCTACACTACCGTATTACAGCCGATCGATCACAATTATTGCCGATCGATCACTTTACTCGAAACAAAACAATCAATAATCACAGTAACTACGATCGATCATTTTGGTAAGGCGTCAATCGGTTCAATTTTCCGATCGATCGTTTTATTATGGCGATTGATCGCAGCCACGCTAAAAAAAATTCAATTTCTCATAACTTTTCACTCCGAACTCCAAATCACGCATAGTTGGTGGCATTGGAAAGCTCTTCTCAGCAACTTTAATTCTCATAAACACGATCAAAACAAACATTAAGAGGGTCAAATTTCTGTTTTAAAATACTTACTAATTTTTCGGGTGTTACATTAACAGTCATAAAAATAAACCAGACCCATTTTGATTGAACCAAAATAAATTAGAAAATGTGGTGGCCCTTGGGCCTAACTTCAAAGGCCAAACTTGGACCTTATATACCATCTACAACACCTCCTTGGTGTGGGTGTGGGACTATTCATCCTTCACCCAATTCACTCATTCATATCAATAGTAAGTGGGTTTTAATATGGGTTATTATACCCACTTCTAACAATCCCCCACATGAATGAGAATTGGCTGGATAACTTATGCAAAACATTGCAAAAAACTTGTGAAAGCAAATATTGAGAGGATCATGCATGGGGGAAAGGTAGCTTTCGACTTTGAACCTTCCCTTGTGAAGACTATCGAGTTTACTGGCTAATCTGTGAATGTGATGTCTTGAACTGTTCAGCCATTTGTGTAAGCCAAGACAATAGAAGTCATACAATCACTTCTCAAACACATTGTGGTTCTCATGACTTTGTTCATTTTGGCCCCGAACAAACCTGGTTTTCATGAGTGCTCGAGAAGATTTAGCCTTAAAATCTTCATAGAAGTGGCCCCTTCACACTCATATAGGTGATTCTAATTAAGAGCTTCCTGCAATACCCCATTCGAACTAAGTCAAGCTATGAGAACCATTAAAATCAAAGCTTATCTTGATTCATTCAGCAGGCATCACTATCTCATCATAGGAATGGGAACGAGATTTTATCTCAATAGTGATTCCCCTTAAATCCCCCACAATTCAATTGTCTCTTTGAACCTAGATCTTGGGATCTCCAGTCAACTAGGTTGGGTTGCCATTATATTGATTCTTAATGTATAGGCTTCAAGCCCATTCCCCTCGATGAATTGCTCACTTGTTCTTTGGTCAAACCCTTTATAAGCGGATCCGCAATATTCTTTTTGACCGAACATACTCAATGGAAATTATTCAACTAGAGAGCAATTGTTTTATTGTATTATGCCTCCGACGTATTGTAACACCCAAAAAATTAGTAAGTATTTTAAAACCAAAATTTAACCTTCTTAATGTTTCTTTTGGTCGTGTTTTACTTATGGAATTAAAGTTGGTGAGAAGAGTTTTCCGACGCCACCAACTATGCACGATTTGGAGTTCAGAGTAAAAAGATATGAGAAATTGAATTTTGCTTGAGCGTGACTGCGATCGATCGCCATAAGAAGCGATCGATCGACAAATTGAACCGATCGACGCCTTACCAAAACGATCGATCGTAGTTACTGTGATTATTAACTGTTTTGTTTTGGGTAAAGAGATCGATCGGCGATAATTGCGATCGATCGGCTGTAATGCGGTAGTGTAGAACAACGCATACGACGATCGATCGCCGTATAGCCGATCGATTGCCTGTTGCGGTTTTGCGATTTTTAGCTTATTTTTGGGGTGGATTTCATGGGAAAGATACCAAATCCCAATTGGACTTGATTTTGCACGTCTCTAGAGGGATCTTGAGGCTTTCTCATTGGTGGAAAGTGTCCATAATTTTGAAAATTAGTTTAAGAAGGGATTCTCCTCCAACTCTATATAAATCATAGAGAGTTGGCTTCTGCTGGCCTTAGAACGTTCAGAGACCTTTCCCCCTCTCCTTCCCACGTTCACCTACCTCCTTTAAGGC
The DNA here is from genome assembly GCA_039654745.1 of Houttuynia cordata. Lineage (NCBI taxonomy): Eukaryota > Viridiplantae > Streptophyta > Magnoliopsida > Piperales > Saururaceae > Houttuynia > Houttuynia cordata. The sequence goes on along the minus strand of CM077502.1, from coordinate 62,575,508 downwards.
TTCTTCTTGTGGGAGTTTGCAAGAGCCTGGAGCGGGAGTTTTGGAGGAAGCGGAGGAGACGAGCAATGCATAAAAAGGCGGAATCTTCGGTGAATTAAATAGGATGGTTTTTCCCCCTTTCCTCTCTTCTGATTATATGATATTGATAAGTGTTTTGATTCAGTACCATAGAGTATTGTTTGGATACTTGTGAGATGAAGGAATTATGTCATTATTTCTATGCGTAGTGCATCATAATCAAATGTGCATTCATGTTCTGTTTCTAGATGGGAATTCGTACCTAAAGGCTAATGCTTTATTAATTTTCTAGAGACTAGAAGTTCTGATATTGCTTGATTGATCATGATCCACATTGCGTTTTGTGCCTTAAGATGTGTCTTGCATTAAAGGTCTTATTTGAGAGGTATTAATAGTTAAAACTATGTTATATGTGAAAGAACATCAGAAAGGAGTGAACTTTAGTAATTCCAGATAATCTTAGGGTATGTAATTGGTCTAGGAGGGGATTATATGGTCTGTTAATGATATATTATTATTTATAATGTTTTATTAACTAAGATAATCAAGTTTAATTAAGAGTCTTAATCTCGGCCAGAACTATTTCTGTGCTGACAGTCGGTAGTAAATAATTCATAACTAATTTTAATAAAATCAAAAAAATATAAAATCAGTGGAGTTAGAAACAAGACTCACGAGACTATTATTAGTAAAAATTTCAGAGGTTAAGCCTTACTGTACAGAGCACAGTATCCGTTGGAATAGGACTATTGTGCAGGAGGCAGTGAGCTGAATCTAAGAGAAAATACTAAGTATACAAATAACATCATGAAATATGATATTATAATGTCTAACGTGTCAACACCAGTAATTGGACTATATTCTTACGGAATATCACAGTAAGAATTGGGTTAGAAGTAATCTAATTTGGAGAGATAATCCTTTGATCAAAGAGATTTATAACTATCTACCTTGAAGCATTGATGTCGGTTTGTGATTCCACTTGGAATTCAAATCATCTAAGAATTCTTTGATTCTAATCTCTGATATTTGTATTATAGAATTTTAATGTGTATATCGATTTCCTATCTAGGGCTGAGCATGAAAGGTATGTATTGATTGTATGGTACTCCTTGGGTGAGTTGTTATTATTTGAAGTGTTTGGGTTGTCTTGTTATTCTTTGCTACTCCAATGAGTGAGTTATGTGTTGACCAAAGACTTTGACACTTCTATCCATACTCCGTGAGAGGGTGTATTCTGGTAAGAGATGCCTTATGATCTTAGAGTGTTTTGACCTCTATTCCTTTGAGATATTGCTCATATTAATTTCATGATTGTTTCTTCCACTGGAGATCTTACGAGACTCTCCCCATGGTGGATTCACAGTATGCTCAATTAAGCCATTGCTAGATCTTGCGAGGTCACTTATATTTATGAAATTGCGATTCCATACTGCCCGAAGGGAGGCACTATACGTACGTTAGATTGTGGACATTACGGAAGGTCCTCAGTCTCCGCCCATCGTGTCCGTAAACATTGATGGCAGGGTTCCAAAGAGAGGACCCCTAGGGTGGTTCTGGTATATTATTTTAGTCACTTGCGAGCGACCAGTTTAGCGAGCAAAAATTGTAACTGTTTTCACTTTAGATGTCTGGAGCCTTTGATATGATGGTTATTCTCTCCTTACACATATGTTTGTTCGGAGTCTTTTGATGTTTTCCTATACTTGCGAGTTGGAATTGTTGTTGACTAACTTGGCAGGTGTATCGACCTCGGTTCAGTTCAGATGTTATGGAATGTCAATAACCTTTGTTATTCTTATTTCTCTTCACACTGTTTGTTTGAATTCAGTGGGTTTTTACATCCTACTGAGTGTTTCTATGAAATACTCATCCATCCTTTGATGCAAGCGTAAATGAAAATTGAGATCAGGAAGTGCAGTAGTGGAAAGGCAGATTGTAGGAGCCGTGAAGAGTTTAAAAACTATCTAGTTATTTGCTTTACTTTTATTGATGCTTATGACATTATTGGTAATTGTGTGCCATAGACTTATAGGCTTATTTCATTTGATTTTCTTAAATGGATTATTATTAAGTAAATTTATTTTATATTATTTATTGTTGTCTATTATTATATTACACTGATTGCGGGCTTAATCGGTTACACATCTTTTTGAGATGATTGTAATCGATTGGGAAATCGACTGTTCGGTCGCGTGCCTGGGATCTCTACCTCGAAATGTATCTCATTGGCTGGCTTCTACACTCTGATCGAGGTATGGGATTTCAGGGCGTGACAGCGTGGTATCGGAGCCCTCAAAGTCAGTCTAATACAGTACAGACATTGCTAAATTATGAGATGAGTTAGTAGAACTTGATAGAAAGTAAAAAGGTACCTAGAAGAACCTACTATATAAGAGTAGATTCATAGATAGAACCTGAAACCTTATTTTAGCTACTAATGACGTTTCTTGTCTAGGTTTAAATGGCTAGAACAAGAAGCCGTTAGGCAATGGCTTGAGGAATAGAAAAAGAAGGACATAGGGAGTGGAACCGAAGATGACCCATTACAGATTGATATGGAGGAAGTTCAGAACCCAGTGGCTGAAGTAGAACCCTTACCCATAGATGACCCAAAGTGGGATCCTTACATGGATTATGTGCCAGGTATGGAGATCGAAGGATATCAGCAAGAAGAGATTCGAGTGGAGTTTACCAATGGATCTCCTCCTATATTTGTGGTTGTAGAGGCCAAAATCATGAGAAAACACCTTGTGTATGTTCGGGCTAGAGATGATGCAGCACTGTTTGACATTTTGTACTATAGGTTTAAATCTATGGGTTACAAGTGGCCATACATGACGATGTGGGAAATTCTGTGGCATTCGTACTTGAGACTTGCACCAACCTGGTTAGCTTTAGATATACTGGATGATTACCTCTGAAGGCAAGAGCATAGGAAGGATGACTAAGAGAAAGAGTTAGGATAGTTTTTAGATTCATAAATCTTTTGTAATAAAAACCCTGGCTTATATGGGATCTCAGTGTAGGAATCTTTTTATTAATGAATAAAAGAATTATTTGCTTTAATACTTGCCTTGTGATTATTTTATTTTGTGTGTTCTGTGTGAGCGATGCTAGGAGTCAAATGAATGAGAGGTGAATTACAAATTGAGCTATAAGTAAGATTTCTAATTCATCTCCTTTCTTTGACTGTAGATACGCGAGAATGGTGAATTCTAGAAATTGTGGACGTCGAACCAATGCGAACCCTAACCCTTCGCAGGAAGAGGGAGCCAGTCAGAACATGTCTGATATGGTCAGGCAATTGGCGGCTGAATTGCAAAATGGTGGAAGTAGTAATAATAATGCGAAGGCGCCGACACTCGAGCGGTTTACGAGGGCTGGGCCTCAGTTTTCTGGTGAGGATAACCCAGAAAAGATAGAACGTTGGTTAGTTGAAGTGGAGCGGCTGTTCAAGGGCATGAAGGTACCCAAGGATGATTGGGTGATTTATGCTACTTTCCTATTTGTTGGTGAGGCGGTATTTTGGTGGGAGTCCGCCGAGCGCAACAATTTAACTGCGAATCAGGAGATCTCTTGGGAAGAATTTAAGGAGGTGTTCAATATCAAGTACTTTCCTTCCCATATTCAACGACGCAAGGAGAAAGAGTTCTTGGAGTTAGTGTAGGGATCGATGACTGTGCTTTAGTATGAGACGAAGTTTGAACAACTTCAATAATTTGCTACTAATGCTTGTCCTAATGACTTGATTAAAGCGCAACTTTTTGTGGATGGACTGAAGGACGTCTTAAGGTCGAAGTTGCTAGTTTCCCAACCAACGATAATAGCAAAAACGGTTGAGCTAGCTTCTATTTTGGAGGATGATTTTAAAAGAACCTTAGAGAGAAGGAGCAATCAAGTTAAAACTCAAGAGAATAAGCCAAAATGTTCTGGAGATAAGCATTTTAACAATAATATTAATCGTGGGAATCAACGTCCTTTTAAGCAGCAAAGGCAGGCAGCAGTAGAACCGAATGAATGGTGCACAACATCAACAGTTTCGAGGCAATGACAACGGTAATATGGCTGGAGGTCATTGCAGGATTTGTGGACAGGATATGCATAGAGGGAAGCCGTGTCCTCAAGATCCACGGAGATGCTACTTGTGCAATGAGGTTGGGCATATCTCTCCTTATTGCCCTAACCGTGGGAAGAAGACCGGAGTTGATACGAATAAGAAGACTTAGGCGAGAATCTTTGCTCTATCATCAGAAGATGCGCGTGGTTCAGATGAGGTTATTGAAGGTACTCTTCTTATCCTCAATCGTTTTGCTATAGTGTTAATAGACCCGACAGCGTCGCGATCTTTTATTTCTACGGTGTTTGCTTTAAATCTAGATAAGTCATTGTCTAGACTGAGTGATGATTTGGTGATTTCTACTCCAATGGGAGATTTGGTGATAGCAACCAAATGTATTGAAAACTCTCCTGTGCTCATAGAAGATAGGATTTTGCTTGCTAATCTTGTGCTGATTGATATGTATGATTTTGATGTAATCTTGGGAATGGATTGGTTATCAAAATATAGTGCACTAGTGGATTGTACTAAGAAGAGATTTTATTTTAAAATTCCTGGACAAAAAGAACTATTATTTCAGGGAATCCGATATAGAAGAGTAAATTGCGTGATATCAGCTGTGAAAGCTCAGAAATTAGTGGCTAAAGGTTGTAGAGCCTATTTAGCTAATATGACACCTGTTGATATGCTTACCCTGAGAATTGAGGATATTGAGGTAGTGAAGGATTTTCCCAAAGTTTTTCCTGATGAGTTACCTGGTTTGCCACCAAAGAGAGAGATTGATTTTACGATTGAATTGATACCGGGAATAGCACCTATTTCGAAAGCAACATGTAGAATGGCGCCGGCTGAGTTGAAAGAATTGAAAGTGCAGTTACAAGAGTTGTTGGATAAGAGATTCATATGGCCTAGTGTTTCCCCTTGGGGCGCACTAGTATTGTTTGTAAATAAGAAAGATGAATCGATAAGATTGTGTATTGACTATCGTATGTTGAACCAAGTCACGGTGAAGAATAAATACCCTTTGCCTAGAATAGATGACTTGTTCGATCAGTTGCAATCGGCAAAAGTATTTTCGAGGATTGGTTACCATCAGTTAAGGATCAAGGAGGAGGATATATCCAAGACAGCTTTCAGGACCATGTACGGACACTACGAATTCCTGGTGATGCCCGTTGGTTTGACTAATGTGCCAACAGCATTTATGGACATGATGAACATAATTTTTGTGGACTTATTGGATCAGATTGTGATAGTCTTTGTGGATGATATTTTGGTGTATTCGGCAAGTTGGGAGGAACACAGAACTCACTTGACTCTTGTGTTATAGATATTGAAGGACAATCAATTATATGCTAAGCTGAATAAGTGTGAATTTTGGTTGAACAAGGTGAATTTTCTTGGACATGTCATATCAGAAGATGGAGTATCAGTTGATCCAACGAAGGTAGAGGCAGTGTTAAAATGGGAACAACCAAAGAATATGACAGAGATTCGAAGTTTCTTAGGATTGGGAGATTACTATAGAAGATTCATTGAGGGATTTTCAAGTCTAGCTTTGCCAATGACGAAGTTGACCAGGAAGGGAGTGAAATTCATATGGAATGATGAATGTGATAAAAGTTTCAAGGTATTGAAGAAGAGATTAACATCAGCACCGATCTTGACTTTACCGTCGGGAACTGGAGGATTCGTTATATACAGTGATGCTTCAAAGAGTGGACTCGGATGTGTACTAATGCAACACGGACATGTTGTGGCGTACGCATCGAGACAATTGAAAATTCATGAGCAGAATTACCCAACACATGACTTGGAACTAGCAGTAATAGTTTTTGCTTTAAAAATTTGGAGACACTATTTGTATGGAGAAACTTTTGAATTATACACAGATCACAAAAGTTTGAAGTATATCTTTTCCCAGAAGGATCTAAATATGAGACAAAGAAGGTGGCTAGAGTACTTGAAGGACTATGATTTTTCCATTCACTACCATCCAGGCAAGGCGAATATGGTAGCAGATGCATTAAGCAGAAAGACTGGGATGATTGCTCACATGTTAGCACAAGAGTGAAAACAGATGCAGAAAATAGGAGAATGTCATTTGGAATGGCCGACTTCAAGGAGGATATCATTTCTTGGGAATCTTTCTATAAGATCAGTAGTGTTTGATAAAATCCTTGGAGCACAAAAGAACCCTCAGATACAGAAATGATTGGACAGGACGGATTTTGGAAAAGGAGCAGATGGAAGTATTCGATTCCGAGGAAGATTGGTAGTACCTAAAGACATGGAATTAAGACAGGAAATTCTGCGTGAAGCACATCACTCTCATATAACATTCATCCTGGAGGTACGAAGATGTATCAAGATTTGAAGAGGACGGTTTAGTGGAATGGTATGAAAAAAGATATCGGCAAGTTTGTATCGAGATGCTTGACTTGTCAGCAAGTAAAGGCTGAACATCAAAAACCTGTTGGAATGTTGCAACCGCTAAAGATTCCACAGTGGAAATGGGAGCACATTACAATGGATTTTGTTGTGGCATTGCCAAAGACTCAAAGACAGCAAGATGCGATTTGGGTTATAGTGGATTGACTCTCAAAGTCAGCACACTTTCTCCCGATTAGATGGAAACAAAACCCAGAAAGTTTGGCAGAGTTATACATCAGAGAAATTGTCAGATTATATGGTATGCTGTTATCTATTGTGTCTAACCGAAACCCTCGGTTTATATCAAGAACATGGAAGAGTATATAAGAGGCGTTGAGAACTAAGTTAAATTTTAGTACAGCATTTCATCCTAAGAGTGACGGACAATCAGAATGCACGATTCAAACTTTGGAAGACATACTAAGAGCCTGTGCGATTGACTGGAAAGGTAATTGGGATGATCATTTACCATTGATAGAGTTTGCATATAATAACAGTTATCATTCGAGTATCGGAATGACACCGTTTGAAGCACTATATGGAAGACCATGTAGATCCCCTATATGTTGGACAGACGTTGGAGAGAATCAAGTGCTAAGATCAGAATTAGTACAATACTGTGCAGAAAAGTTAAGACAGATCAGATAGAGATTACAAACGGCTCAGAGTCGCCAAAAGAATTACGCGGACAATAGGCGGAGACAGTTTGAATTTCAAGAAGGACACCATGTATTTTTTAAAGCATCACCTTCAAAAGGAATTATGAGATTTGGTAAGAAAGGAAAGTTGAGTCCGAGGTTTGTTGGATCATTTGAGATTTTGGAGCGAGTTGGGCCAGTTGCATATCAGTTGGCTTTACCGCCACAGTCGGATGAAGTACATAATACTTTCCATATCTCCATGTTGAGGAAGTATGTGCCAGACCCATCACATGTTTTAGATTTTGCAACGTTGGAGTTAGAAGCAGATTTGACATTTCCGGTAAAACCTATTAAAATATTAGACAGAAAAGATCAAGTACTTAGACGAAAGACTATTCCTTTAGTGAAAGTTTTGTGGCAAAACCAGCTAGCTGAGGAAATGACTTGGAAAATGGAAAGAGAAATGAGGAAATCCTACCTTTACCTTTTTGAAGAATGAGTAACGGCATTTCGAGGACGAAATGTTCTTTTTAGGAGGGGAGGATGTAACACCCAAAAAATTAGTAAGTATTTTAAAACCGAAATTTTACCCTCTTAATGTTTGTTTTGGTCGTGTTTTACCTTATGGGAATTAAAGTTGGTGAGAAGAGCTTTCCAACACCACCAACTACGCACAATTTGGAGTTCGGAGTAAAAAGATATGAGAAATTGAATTTTATTTGAGCGTGACTGCGATCAATCGCCATAAGAAACGATCGATCGGCAAATTGAACCGATCAACGCCTTACCAAAATGATCGATCGTAGGTACTGTGATTATTGACTGTTTTGTTTCGGGTAAAGCGATTGATTGGCAATAATTGCGATCGATCGGCTGTAACGCAGTAGTGTAGAACAACGCATACGATGATCGATCGCCGTATAGCCCATCGATCCCCAGTTGCGGTTTTGCGATTTCTAGCTTATTTTTGGGGTGGATTTGCATGAGAAAGATAGCAAATCCCAATTGGACTTGATTTTGCACGTCTCTAGAGAGATCTTGAGGCCTTCTCATTAGTGGGAAGTGTCCATAATTTGGAAAATAAGTTTAAGAAGGGATTCTCCCCCAACTTTATATAAACCATAGAGAGTTGGCTTGTGCTAGCCCTAGAACTTTCAGAGACCTTTCCCCCTCTCCTTCCCATGTTCACTCACCTCCTTTAAGGCTTCTTCTTGTGGGAGTATGCAAGAGCTTCGAGCGGAAGTTTTGGAGGAAGCGGAGGAGACGAGCAATGCATAAAAAGGCAGAATCTTCAGTGAATTAAGTAGGATGGTTTTTCCCTTTCCTGTCTTCTGATTATATGATATTGATAAGTGCTTTGATTCAGTACCTTAGAGTATTGTTTGGATACTTGTAATATGAATGAATTGTGTCATTATTTCTATGCATAGTGCATCATAATCATATGTGCATTAATGTTCCGTTTCTAGATGGAAATTCGCACCTAAAGTCTAATGCTTTATTAATTTTCCACAGACTAGAAGTTCTAATATTGCTTGGTTGATCATGATCCACATTGAGTTTTGTGCCTTAAGGTGTATCTTGCATTAAAGGTCTTATTTGAGAAGTATTAATAGTTAAAACTATGTTATATGTAAAACAACATAAGAAATGAGTGAACTTCAATAATTTCATATAATCCTAGTGTCTGCAATTGGTCTAGGAGGGGAGTATATGGTCTGTTAATGATATATTATTATTTATAATATGTTATTAAGTAAGATAATCAAGTTTAATTAAGAGTCTTAATCTCGGCCAGAACTGTTTCTGTGCTGACAGTCGGTAGTAAATAATTCAAAACTAATTCAAATAAAATCGAAAAAATATAAAATCAGTGGGGTTGGAAACGAGACTCACGAGAGTCGAAGGATAACTGTACAGAGCACAGTAGCCGTCAGAAGAGGACTGTTGTGCAGGATGCAGTGAGCTGAATTTGAGAGAAAATACTAAGTATACAAATAACATAATGAAATATGATATTATAATGTCTAACGTGTCAACACCAGTAATTAGACTATATACTTATGGAATATCAAAGTAAGAATTGGGTTAGAAGTAATCTAATTAGGAGAGATAATCCTTTGATCAAAGAGATTAATAACTATCTACTTGAAGCGTTGATGTCGGTTTGTGATTCCACTTAGAAATCAAATCATCTAAGAATTATTTGATTCTTATCTCTGATATTTGTATTATAGAATTTCAATGTGTATATAGTGTCACGCCCCAAAATCCCATACCTCGATCAGAGTGCAGAAGCCAACCAATGAGATACAAATTGAGGTAGAGATCCCATGCACGAGACCGAACAGTCGATTTTCCAACCGATTACAATCATCTCAAAAGGACGTGTAACCGATTATGCCCACAATCAGTGTAATACAATAATAGACATCAATGAATACTATGAAATGAATTTACTTAATAATAATCCATTTAAGAAAGTAAAATAAAATAAACCTATAAGTCTATGGCACAAAATTGCCAATAATGTCATAAACATCAATAAAAGCAAAGCAAATAACTAAATCGTCTTTAATCTCTTCTCGGGGCCTGCAATCCGCCATTCCACTACTGCACTTCCTGATCTCACTTTTCAATTGCGCCTGAATCAGAGGATGCATGAGTATTTCATAGAAACACTCAGTAGGATATAAAAACCCACTGAATTAAAACAAGCAGTATGAAGTGAATAAGAATAACAAGGGATGGTGAACATCTCACAACATCTAAACTGAACCGAGGTCTATACACCTGCAAGGTTAGTCAACAACAATTCCAACTCGCAAGTAAGGAAAAACATCAATAAGGCTCCTACTACACATATGAGTAAGGAGAGGATAACAATCATAACAAAGGCTCCAGACATCTAAAGTGAAAGGAGTTACAATTTCTGCTCGCTAAACCGGTCGCTTGCAAGTGACTAAAATAATATACCAGAACCACCCTAGGGGTCCTCTCTTTGGAACCCTGCCATGCGTCTAGGATGCTGGCCCCACCAGTGCTTACGGACACGATGGGCGGAGACTAAGGACCTTCCGTAATTTTCACAATCTAACGTACGTATAGTGCCTCCCTTCGGGCAGTATGGTTCATAAATATAAGTGACCTCGCAAGATCTAGCAATGGCTTAATTGAGCATACTATGAAACCACAATGGGGAGAGTCTCGCAAGGTCTCCCGTGGAAGAAACAATCATGTAATCAATATGAGCAATATCTCAAAGGAATAGAGGTCACAACACTCTAAGATCATAAGGTATCTCTTACCAGAATAGACTCTCTCAAGGAGTATGGATAGAAGCATCAAAGTCTTTGGTCAACACATAACTCACTCATTGGAGTAGCATAGAATAACAAGACAACCCAAACACTTCGAATAATGACAACTCACACAAGGAGTACCATACAATCAATACGTACCTTTCATGCTCAGCCCTAGATAGGAATTTTTCATTCGCATTAGAGTTTATAATCCAAATATCCGAGAGAAGAAATCAAGAATCTTAGATGATTTGAATTCCAAGTAGAATATCAAACCGACATCAACGCTTTTAAAATAAATAGTTATGAATCACTTGTTCAAAGGATTATCCCTCATAATTGAATTACATCTAACCCAATTCTTACTGTGATATTCCATAAGTAAATAGTCCAATTACTGGTATTAACATATTAATCGTTATTATATCATATTACAAGATGTTATTTGTATACTTAGTATTTTCTCTCAGATTCAGCTCACTGTCTCCTGCATAACAGTCCTCTTCCGACGGCTACTGTGATCTGTATATTAAGACTTAACCTCTGAAATTTTTACTGATAATACCCTCGTGGGTCTAGTTTCTAACCCCCTTGATTTTATATTTTTATGATTTTATTTGAATTAGTTATGAATTATTTACTACCAACTGTCAGCACAAAAACAGTTCTGGCCGAGATTAGGACTCTTAATTAAATTTGATTATCTTACTTAATAACACATTATAAATAATAATACATCAATAACAGACCATATACTCCCCTCCTAGGCCAATTAAAAAACCTAGAATTATCTGGAATTACTAAAGTTCACTCCTTTCTTGTATTCTTGTAACATAGTTGTAAACATTAATACACCCCAAACAAGACAATTAATGTAAGACATACCTTAAAGGCACAATCTCAACGTGGATCATCATCACCCAAACAATATCAGAACTTCTAGTCTCTGGAACATTAATAAAGCATTAGACTTTAGATGCAAATTCCCATCTAGAAGTGAAACATGAATGCACATATGATTTGTGATGCACTACGCATAGAAATAAAGACACAACTCATTCATCTCGCAAGAATCCAAACCATAACTAAGGTGTTAAATCAAAACACTTGTCAGAAGCATATATAATCAAAAGAGAGAAGAGGGGAAAAACAATCCTACTTAATCCTCCAAGGATTTCACCTTTCTACGCGTTACTCGTCTCTTCCGCTTCTTCCAAAGCTCCCGCTCCAACCTCTCGTAAACTCCCACAAGAACAAGCCTCCAAGGAGATGGGTGAACGTTGGAAGGAGAAGGGAAAAGTCTCTGGACGCTCTAGGGTTAGCACAAGCCAATTCTCTAGTGTTTATATAGAGTTGGGGAGAATCCAATCTTAAACTAATCTTCCAAATCATGGACACTTTCAACCAATGGGAAGGCTTCACAATCCTCCTAGAGACGTGTAAAACAAGTCTAATTAGGATTTGGTTTCCTTCCCAAGCAAATCCACCCCAAAAACACGCTAGAAATTGCAAAACCGCAACAAGCGATCAATCGGCTATACGGCGATCAATCGTCGTATGCGTTGTTTTACACTATCGCGTTATAGCCGATAGATCGCTATTATTGCCGATCGATCGCTTTACGTGAAACAAAACATTCAAAAATCACAGTAACTACGATCGATCATTTTGATAAGGCGTCGATCGGTTCAGCTTGCCGATCGATCGGCTCTTATGGCGATCGATCGCTGTCACGTTTAATCAAAATTCAATTTCTTATATCTTTTTACTCCGAACTCCAAATCGCACATAATTGGTGGCGTTGGAAAGCTCTTCTCACCAACTTTAATTTTCACTATGGAAAATACAACCCAATCAAACACTAAGAGGGTCAAATTATGGTTTTTTTTAAAATACTTATTAATTTTCTGGGTGTTACATCCTCCCCTCCTAAAAAGAACATTTCGTCCTCGAAATGCCGTCACTCAATCTTCAAAAAGGTAAGGGTAGGATTTCCTCATTTCTCTTTCCGTTTCCCAAGTCATTTCCTCAGCTAGCTGGTTTTGCCACAAAACTTTCACCAAAGGAATAGTCTTTCGTCTAAGTACTTGATCTTTTCTGTCCAATATTTTAACAGGTTTTACCGAAAATGTCAAATCTGCTTCTAACTCCATCGTTGCGAAATCCAAAACATGTGATGGGTCTGGCACATACTTCCTCAACATAGAGATATGGAAAGTATTATGTACTTCATCCAACTGTGGAATTTAATTAGCCTAATTAAAGTATATATGGAGATGAGTATTGGACGCCCTTTTGGGATGATTGAAGTGGCCTTCTTTGCATATAATTGGAGCCAAGAGAGGTCCTTAAGGATTTTCATTTACTTGGTAAGTTACATAAGTAAATTGGTAAGTTTTTGAGAGAAGATAAAATTTTACCTTAATGCAATCTAAGCAGAATATCTTGGGGTTAGAGGAGATCGTGCTGGTGGTTTTGGGAGGGGCTGGGATGATCCTTGGCCCTTGGATGAAGTAGAGATGGACGGTGGAGATCAAAGAGCATGAATTATATAAACCCAATGTGAGAGGGCCGGCCATCCCTTTTGGGAACCAGCAGCCCTCTCTCTCCATTTTTTTGGTGATTCTTCTAGCTTACCACGTTCTCCCCCTTCCCTCTCAACTAACAGTAGGCCTCTCCTCGTGGTGTGTACAAGAGGTGTGCTTTGGTTCGTGTGGAGATCGCAAGGAAGCGGGTTTTAATTCAAACCGGTTGACGTGCAATTAGTACCGGTTCAAAGGTAAGATGTTCTTTTTCTCACGGCTTGCTTTCATTAAAGTTTTGATCTTTATATAGAGTACCACGTTCTGATGTATGTGTGATATGAGTGACCCATATTGTCTTGGATTAATTGCTCTATTTGCTGAGATCTATTCAATTATTAATATACCGATTGATTTCTTGATGCGAATCTCTCATGCACCATTCGATCAAGCCATCCCTCATAGTATGTGTTAATTTCGGTTCATGTGAGTCATATATCTGATGTCTATCAATGAGTGTCATTCTCTGATTTGTGTAGATAAGGGTCTGTTTATGAAAAGTGGTCTCTTTTCTTGTTGTATGTCACCCGATCTCACATTCTTTATGTATTGACCTAATCGATCCATTAATTGGTGTAACTCTTGTGTTTCTCATCCAAAAGCAGCAAGCTTTCAGAAGTAATTCCACTGGTTTGGTGCGTCCTTATGAGTCACAAGTCGTACTTTGTGGTGTTGTTCTGTGTCCTGATAAAGCTGTCTACTTTATGTAGTGTTTGCCCTAATTGATATAGTATATAGGTAATAAGACTATCTAAAAGAGATTAAGGGATGTATTAGCAAGATGAAAGTGAGAATCTTTATGGATCTTTGCTCGTGGACCTCAAGACCTCTGTTAATAGGTCTGACCGGGAGCTGAGGTGTCCTAGAAAAGTTGTCTAGTTTGCGGGTTAATGAACCATTAGGCTAAGATGTAAAACAGTTTTTAAAAGAGAATATTAGGTGGATTAATACATAATTAATGGTCTGACCAGAAGCTAATAAAGGCCTAATGTGAGAGGTTTTTGAGTCTAAAAGACTTTAGTTATGATTAGAATTAGTAACAAGAAGTGAAAATTAGATTATTACTTAGTATAGTGCTCTCGGCCAGGATGTAACCTGCACCGACAGACTGCATTCAAAAATTCATAACTAATTGTAGAAATGTCAGAAAATTATTCCGTAAATTGGGTAATGATCTACAGACATACGGCTGTCTGTCATAAAAATTCCAGGGACTGTTAAGTTCTGTGTAGACTGGAGAAAATCCGGGAATGGAGCTGTTGTGTCCATAACAGTGTCCTTTTGCGGTTATAAATAAAACGCTATGCTAAGATTACATGTATATATATTATATAACACAAGGAGGGTACTATGGCATAAGAATTACAGAGGGTACTTATGATAGTATCATGTGTGGAGTATTGTCTCTATTCCAAATGTCGTGGTCATCAATGTCTTTGCTCGCAGTGCCTAACATCGCGCATCTTCGACCCCATGAAACCCTGATGATAGGATAGGGTTATTCTTTCCAATTCTACCCTTAAAGTTTCGAGAGACATCGACTTCAGAGTCTTGAGAATCAGGGATGATCTTGATTGCAATAGTGCTTGGTGATGACGTTGACTGAGTCTATACCGAAGAGTTCAGTTTCGAGTCAGTTCGTGCATAGGCACACACCGGTTGTTGGTTAATCTCTTGAGAGTCAGTCATTGTTAAATGCTGAGAATTCCATTGTACTCCTTCGAGAGTCTGATTTCTGAAATTGTTAATTCATGAGAATGCCCTTAGTTGTGGTTAGATAAATCCAGTTCCATGAAAACTGTTTCTCCACTAAGAGTTTTGTTGAACACTCTTAGATTGGATCATAGTATGCTCACGAGCCATAGCTAGACCCATGGTGGTCTCCGATGATTATGAACCTCTGTAGTTCAGCAGATGGCGGTAACGCGTGCGCTTTGGATTGTTAGACATTACGGAAGGTCTACATCCTTAGACGCATGGCCGGGTTCCTAAGTAGAACCTCTAGGATGTTCTGGTATTGTAGTCCATAGAGAAGTGGACTGATCAGAGAGCAGAAATTGTCATCTTCGACACATTGGTTGTCCAGATCAGATATTTTGCCTATCTCCTTACTCTTTGGAAGTCGGGAGTCATATTGATTATTGTGCTTTATTCCACCTTGATCAGTGAGAAATTTTGGGTGTTGTATCTTTTCCTGGTAAGTAACACCTGTGTTTAGAATTATCCTGAGTTATCGGACCTGTGTGTTATTGGTTCCTTTATTGCCTATTTCTACTATGAGTTTTTCTGGCATCCTACTGAGTATTTCCTCTGGAATACTCACGCATCTTCTAATGCAGGGATTAAGGCTGAAGAGGTGTGATTAGCATATTCGTGACGTGGAGGTTGGTGAGCGTAAAGTCGTGAAGATTGGTTAGCGTAGTAGTTATTTTGTTATTGTTGGATTTTTGGTTTATGATTTTCCGTGGCCTGCGTGTCACTTATTTTAATTATTTGCTTTCGTGGGATTAACTGAAATCGATTAAGATGGTTAATTTTGTTTAGTTATTTCATTTCTGCAGCTTTTGAACATTTGTTTACGTCATATTGATCCTGCTATTCCCGTGTATGTATATGGGATTTATGGTGATGAATTGAGTATTCGGTACGTCCCAGATTTGTGACCGTATTACCTTCATTGGTTTATCGCTTCCGCATATTTTGGGGTTGGAGATTTGGGGCGTGACAGGTTGGTATCAGAGCATCAGGATGACCTAAATAAATGTTCTAAGATTTGAAATAACTTTGGGATATAAAGTGTGGAACCCTAGAATGAGAGTTGAAGCATAATTGTACCTAAGGACTAATTAGTACTTTGCTTTAGGTAATAGCGAGAACGCGTAGCGGACGAATTTACGAGAAGGAGCGACAGGAGGCAGCACGTCTGTGGCTAGATGAGTGGAAGCTTCAGGACGTTGGGCGTGGAACTGCGGAAGACCCTTTTCTGATCGACGTCGAAAAAGAGCCTGACTTTGAGGATGAAGATTCGGAAGAAGATCCGGAGGAAGATCCAGAAGAAGACCCAGAGGAAGATCCAGAAGAAGATCCTGAGGAAGAACAGCAGTTCTTTGGTTACGTGATACACCAGGAGTTTCGGAAGGTCTTAGAGCACCCAGTTTATGTGCGTGCAAAGAATGACCCAGATCTTTTCTATGAGCTGTATCTTAGGTTCAAATCCCTAGGTTATAGGTGGCCTCACATGACTGATTGGGAGATAGACTGGTATGAGGGTCATCTAGTGTTTGCACCTATGTTTGTGTCCTTAGCCATTTTAGACGAGTACCTCTGAGATGTGGTGTTCAGGGACTCGATTAGGAAGCTCTTTAAATGAGTAGGATTTTAAATAACCCTGCGTTTCTTCCAGGGAATTAGGTGTAATTTCAATCGAAATTGAATAAAAGACTTCGTTTTGATTTCAGTACTGGTGTGTTCCTTGTGTTGTTTGTGTTCGTGTTTGTGTTTGTGTGACTGTTCATTGTCGCGCTAGGGGTCCTGGATTGGAGGAAGAATTAAAATGAAACATGGTGTTAAGTTCTAATTCTCCTTCATTCCTTGACTGTAGATTTTCGGAGATGGCGACAACGGGAGCTCGTGGCAGACGATCGGGTACCAGACCAAACGCTCAGCAGGAGGAGGCATCGAGCCAAAGCCTGTCTGACATGGTGCGCCAATTGGCCAGAGAGTTAAGGAACGACAGGGGATCTAGCAACACTCCGAAAGTGAAACCACCAACACTGGAACGGTTCAAGAGTACAGGACCTGCATTCTCGGGTGACGACAACCCTGAGAAGGCAGAGCGCTGGATTGTGGAGGTGGAACGTCTTTTCAAGGGAATGAAAGTTCTGACAGATGAAAGGGTGGTCTTCGCAACCTATTTGTTTGTGGGAGAAGCTGTCTTCTTGTGGGAGTCAGCAGAACGAAACAACTTTGAGGCTGGACAAGACATCACGTGGGAAGAGTTTAAGGAGGTATTCAACAGGAAATACTTTCCTCCGCATGTGCAGCGCAGGAAGGAGAAAGAATTTCTGGAGCTGGTTCAGGGATCGATGTCCGTACTTCAGTACGAGACTAAGTTTGAGCAACTGCAACGATTTGCAACTGATGCTTGCCCTAACGATCTTGTGAAGGCAAGAAGGTTTGTGGATGGTCTACGCGACGGTTTAAGCGCGAAGGTGTTAGTTTCGCAACCAACAACTGTGGCAAAGGCGGTCGAACTCGCCTCTATTTTGGAAGATGATTACAAAAGGACCCAAGAGCGGAAAGGGAATGCCAGTAAGGGTCAGGATGGTATTGTCAAGCGATCTGGATTTAAGAGGTTCGGGAATAGTGGACGTTTTAATAATCGGCCAGCCAAATAGCAGAGACAGCAACAACCTCAGCAGAACCGCGGGAACGGACAGAATCGGGCGATAGTTCCTTATCGTCAGCCTCAGCGTAACAATGGTCCAGAAGCGGGAGGCAAGTGCAGATTTTGCGGGCAGCAATCTCATGCGGGGAAGCCGTGTCCGCAAGATACCCGGAGGTGTTACAGCTGCAATGAAGTTGGTCACATTGCAACCTACTGCCCTAATCGTGACAAGAAAACAGGAGGGGAGTCAAGTAAAAAGGCTCAGGCGCAAGTCTTTGCTCTGACTTCGGCGGACGCCCAAGCTTCGGACGATGTCATTGAAGGTACTCTACTTGTCTTGGATAGATTAGCTAGAGTATTGATAGATCCGGGATCGTCTAGATCCTTTATTTCTGTGGTGTTTGCTGCCAGTCTAGAAAAGAAACCTTCTAGATGAGTGTTTTCTCTCCATTTCTACTCATGTTGGGGACTCAGTGATAGCAACTGAGTATCTGGAGGACTCTCCTGTTGTGATTGATGATGTGGTGTTGACTGCTAACCTTGTTCTGCTTGAGATGTTTGACTTTGATGTGATTTTGGGCATGGATTGGTTAGCTAGATTCGGTGCTACAGTCGATTGTAGTAAGAAAAGAGTATATTTTAGAATTCCAGGAAAGAGAGAATTAATGTTCCGAGGAATTCGTTTAAAGGAAGAAAACTGTCTAATCTCTGCAATGAAAGTTCAGAAATTAGTAGCAAAAGGGTGTAAAGCCTTTTTAGCTACCGTAGTAACAGAAGAGAAAACTACTCCTAGAATAGAAGAAATTGAAGTAGTAAATGAATTTTCCGATGTGTTTCCGGAGGAGTTGCAGGGTTTGCCACCAAAACGGGATGTTGACTTCACGATAGACCTATTACCGGAAACTGCACCGATATCGAAGGTACTATATCGGATGGCACCTACGGAATTAAAGGAATTGAAAGAACAACTACAGGAATTGCTGGAGAAACGTCTGATTCGACCTAGTGTATCTCCGTGGGGAGCACCAGTCTTGTTCGTAAAGAAGAAAGACGGATCCATGAGATTGTGTATAGACTACCGGATGCTGAATCAAGTGACAATAAAGAATAAGTATCCATTGCCAAGGATCGATGACATATTTGATCAACTGCAGTCAGCAAGAGTTTTCTCAATAATCGATTTGCTGTCAGGATACCATCAGTTGAGGATCAAGGAGGAAGACATCTCCAAAACAGCTTTCAGAACCCGATACGGACATTATGAGTTTCTAGTGATGCCGTTTGGTCTGGCAAATGCCCCTGCAGCATTCATGGATAAGATGAACAGAATATTTAAGGCATTGCTGGATCAGTTTGTGATTGTGTTCGTCGATGATATTTTGGTTTACTCTGCATGTCGGGAAGAGCATAGAAGACACTTAGCTCTTTGTGTTACAAATTTTGCGAGAGAACCAGTTATATGCTAAGTTTAGCAAGTGCGAGTTTTGGTTAGACAAAGTAAACTTCTTGGGCCATGTGATATCAAAAGATGGAGTTTCGGTGGATCCGACGACGGTGGAAGCTATTCTTCATTGGGAGCAACCAAAGAGCATAACTGAGATAAGGAGTTTCCTGGGATTAGCAGGATATTATCGGAGATTCATTGAAGGATTTTCTAGCTTAGCACTGCCAATGACTAAGTTAACCAGGAAAGGAGTGAAGTTTAATTGGAACGATGATTGTGAGAAGAGTTTTCAGGAGCTGAAAAGAAGACTGACTTCTGCACCGATTCTGAAACTTCTATCAGGATCTGGTGGGTTTGTTATTTACAGCGATGCATCGAGATGCGGTTTGGGCTGGGTGTTGATGCAGAATGGACATATGGTGGCATATGCGTCGAGACAATTGAAAATTCATGAGCAGAATTATCCCACTCATGATTTGGAGCTGGCGGCGGTAGTCTTTGCTTTAAAAATTTGGAGGCATTATTTGTATGGAGAAACTTTCGAAGTATTCACTGATCACAAGAGTTTGAAGTACATCTTTTCTCAAAAAGACTTGAATATAAGACAAAGGCGGTGGTTGGAGTATCTGAAGGACTATGACTTCTCTATCCACTACCATCCCAGTAAGGCGAATGTGGTTGCAGATGCATTAAGCAGGAAGACAGGAATAATAGCACATATGATGGTGCAAGAATGGCGAATGATGGAAGATTTAGGAACGTGTAACCTAGAATGGCCAACTACTAAGAGAGCGTCATTTCTAGGAAATATCTCGGTGAGATCAATGATATATGAGAAGGTGCTTGAGGCACAAAAGAATAGTCTTCAGTTGCAAAAGCTGTTGGAGAAACCAGGTTTCAAGAAAGGAATTGATGGAAGCATCTTATTTCAAGGAAGATTGGTTGTGCCAAAGAACACGGAGTTGAGACAAGAACTTCTCCAAGAGGCGCATCACTCTCAGTATGCGATTCATCCCGGGAGCACAAAGTTGTATCAGGACTTGAAGAGAAACTTTTGGTGGAACGGAATGAAGCGAGACATTGGAAGGTTCATCTCCAAATGTTTAACATGTCAGCAAGTAAAAGCAGAGCATCAGAGACCGGCAGGATTGTTACAACCGCTGGAGATTCTACAGTGGAAATGGGATCATATTACCATGGATTTCGTGGTAGCCTTACCAAAGACTCAGAAACAAAAGGATGCAATTTGGGTGATCGTGGACCGACTCACAAAGACAGTACATTTTCCACCGATTCGATGGAAACAAAACCCAGAAAGTTTAGCAGAGTTATATATCAGAGAAATAGTAAGACTACATGGTACACCGATATCAATTGTATCTGATTGAGATCCAAGGTTCACATCCAGAACATGGAAAGGTATCCAGGAGGCGTTGGGTACTAAGCTTAGTTTCAGTACAGCATTTCACCTGCAGGGCGATGGACAGTCAGAAAGAACGATTCAGACTTTGGAGGATATGCTCAGAGCGTGTGCCATTGATTGGAAAGGAAATTGGGACGATCATTTACCACTGATCGAATTTGCCTATAATAACAGTTACCACTCTAGTATTGGAATGGCACCATTTGAAGCACTATATGGAAGACCATGTAGATCACCTACATGTTGGACAGAAGTTGGAGAGAGTCAGGTAATGAAGTCAGAATTGATACAGTATTGTGCAAAGAAGGTGAAACAGATTCGACAAAGAATACAGACAGCGCAGAGCAGACAAAAGAGCTATGCGGATAACCGACGACGAGAACTGGAGTTTCAGGAATGAGACAAGGTATTCTTAAAAGTTTCTCTGTCAAAGGGAGTTATGAGGTTTGGTAGGAAAGGGAAGCTGAGCCCGAGGTTTGTTGGACCCTTTGAGATCTTGGAGAGGGTTGGGCCGGTTGCCTACAGATTGGCCTTACCCCCACAGTTGGCAGAGGTACACAATACATTTCATGCATCAATGTTGAGGAAGTATGTGCCGGATGAGTCTCATGTGTTAGATTATACCACAATGGAACTTGAGGCAGACTTATCATTCCCGATGAGACCAATCAAAATATTGGATAAGAAGGATCAGGTGCTACGAAGAAAGACAATACCGTTGGTGAAAATTTTGTGGCAAAACCAGCACTCCGAGGAGATGACTTGAGAAACCGAAGATGAGATGAAGAAGTCCTACCCTCAACTCTTTGAAGAATAATTGCGGCATTTCGGGGGCGAAATGTTCTTTAAGGAGGGGAGGATGTAGTAACCATAAATTTTATTTTATTAAAGTGAAATTTTACTGCTAAATGAGAGTAATTTTGAATTCTAGAAATTTCATTAAAAATCAAAATTTGAAATTTTTCCGTCAGACCGATCGATCGCCTTCAAATGGCATCGATCGGGAGACGATCGATCATTTTTGTAAGGCATCGATCGCAAGACGATTGATCGCGTATACGTGCCGATCGATCGCCGATGGTTTTGCGTTTCCCGAGGCAATTCCATTGGGAAACTTCTTGGGCTGATTTTGGGGGATTTCTTGGAGGCGTGTCATGCCTGACTTGCTCTGTTTAAGGGATCTAAACGTGGTGAATTGAGTTGGTGTCAAAACCCTAATTGATATCCAATTGAGAATCAAGATATTGGTGGATTTAATTAGCCTAATTAAAGTATATATGGAGATGAGTATTAGACGCCCTTTTGGGATGATTGAAGTGGCCTTCTTTGTATATAATTGGCGCCAAGAGAGGTCCTTAAGGATTTTCATTTACTTGGTAAGTTACATAAGTAAATTGGTAAGTTTTTGAGAGAAGATAAAATTTTACCTTAATGCAATCTAAGCAGAATATCTTGGGGTTAGAGGAGATCGTGCTGGTGGTTTTGGGAGGGGCTGGGATGATCCTTGGCCCTTGGATGAAGTAGAGATGGACGGTGGAGATCAAAGAGCATGAATTATATAAACCCAATGTGAGAGGGCCGGCCATCCCTTTTGGGAACCAGCAGCCCTCTCTCTCCATTTTTTTTGGTGATTCTTCTAGCTTACCACGTTCTCCCCCTTCCCTCTCAACTAACAGTAGGCCTCTCCTCGTGGTGTGTACAAGAGGTGTGCTTTGGTTCGTGTGGAGATCGCAAGGAAGCGGGTTTTAATTCAAACCGGTTGACGTGCAATTAGTACCGGTTCAAAGGTAAGATGTTCTTTTTCTCACGGCTTGCTTTCATTAAAGTTTTGATCTTTATATAGAGTACCACGTTCTGATGTATGTGTGATAT
Source organism: Houttuynia cordata (assembly GCA_039654745.1). Taxonomy (NCBI): domain Eukaryota; kingdom Viridiplantae; phylum Streptophyta; class Magnoliopsida; order Piperales; family Saururaceae; genus Houttuynia; species Houttuynia cordata. Next base: position 62,553,346 of record CM077502.1, on the reverse strand, counting down.
GAGTGACCCATATTGTCTTGGATTAATTGCTCTATTTGCTGAGATCTATTCAATTATTAATATACCGATTGATTTCTTGATGCGAATCTCTCATGCACCATTCGATCAAGCCATCCCTCATAGTATGTGTTAATTTCGGTTCATGTGAGTCATATATCTGATGTCTATCAATGAGTGTCATTCTCTGATTTGTGTAGATAAGGGTCTGTTTATGAAAAGTGGTCTCTTTTCTTGTTGTATGTCACCCGATCTCACATTCTTTATGTATTGACCTAATCGATCCATTAATTGGTGTAACTCTTGTGTTTCTCATCCAAAAGCAGCAAGCTTTCAGAAGTAATTCCACTGGTTTGGTGCGTCCTTATGAGTCACAAGTTGTACTTTGTGGTGTTGTTCTGTGTCCTGATAAAGCTGTCTACTTTATGTAGTGTTTGCCCTAATTGATATAGTATATAGGTAACAAGACTATCTAAAAGAGATTAAGGGATGTATTAGCAAGATGAAAGTGAGAATCTTTATGGATCTTTGCTCGTGGACCTCAAGACCTCTGTTAATAGGTCTGACCGGGAGCTGAGGTGTCCTGGAAAAGTTATCTAGTTTGCGGGTTAATGAACCATTAAGGCTAAGATGTAAAACAGTTTTTAAAAGAGATTATTAGGTGGATTAATACATAATTAATGGTCTGACCAGAAGCTAATAAAGGCCTAATGTGAGAGGGTTTTGAGTCTAAAAGACTTTAGTTATGATTAGAATTAGTAACAACAAATGAAAATTAGATTATTACTTAGTATAGTGCTCTCGGCCAGGATGTAATCTGCACCGACAGACTGCATTCAAAAATTCATAACTAATTGTAGAAATGTCGGAAAATTATTCCGTAAATTGGGTAATGATCTAAAGACATACAGCTGTCTACCATAAAAATTTCAGGGACTGTTAGGTTATGTGTAGACTGGAGAAAATCCGGGAATGGAGCTGTTGTGTCCATAACAGTATCCTTTTGCGGTTATAAATAAAACGCTATGCTAAGATTACATGTATATATATTATATAACACAAGGAGGGTACTATGGCATAAGAATTACAGAGGGTACTTATGATAGTATCATGTGTGGAGTATTGTCTCTATTCCAAATGTCGTGGTCATCAATGTCTTTGCTCGCGGTGCCTAACATCGCGCATCTTCGACCCCATGAAACCCTGATGATAGGATAGGGTTATTCTTTCCAATTCTACCCTTAAAGTTTTGAGAGACATCGACTTCAGAGTCTTGAGAATCAGGAATGATCTTGATTGCAATAGTGCTTGGTAATGACGTTGACTGAGTCTATACCGAAGAGTTCAGTTTCGAGTCAGTTCGTGCATAGGCACAGACCGGTTGTTGGTTAATCTCTTGAGACTCAGTCATTGTTAAATGCTGAGAATTCCATTGTACTCCTTCGAGAGTCTGATTCCTGAAATTGTTAATTCATGAGAATGCCCTTAGTTGTGGTTAGACAAATCCAGTTCCATGAAAACTGCTTCTCCACTAAGAGTTTTGTTGAACACTCTTAGATTGGATCATAGTATGCTCACGAGCCATAGCTAGACCCATAGTGGTCTCCGATGATTATGAACCTCTGTAGTTCAGCCGATGACGGTAACGCGTGCGCTTTAGATTGTTAGACATTACGAAAGGTCTACAATCTCCTCCCATTGTGCCCGTAAGCACCGATGGGCCAGCATCCTTAGACGCATGGCCGGGTTCCTAAGTAGAACCTCTAGGATGTTCTGGTATTGGAGTCCATAGAGAAGTGGACTGATCAGAGAGCAAAAATTGTCATCTTCGACACATTGGTTGTCCAGATCAGATATTTTGCCTATCTCCTTACTCTTTGGAAGTCGGGAGTCATATTGATTATTGTGCTTTATTCCACCCTGATCAGCGAGAAATTTTGGGTGCTGTATCTTTTCCTGGTAAGTAACACCTGTGTTTAGAATTATCCTGAGTTATCGGACCTGTTTGTTATTGGTTCCTTTATTGCCTATTTCTACTGTGAGTTTTTCTAGCATCCTACTGAGTATTTCCTCTGGAATACTCACGCATCTTCTGATGCAGGGATTAAGGCTGAAGAGGTGTGATCAGCATATTCGTGACGTGGAGGTTGGTGAGCGTAAAGTCGTGAAGACTGGATAGCGTAGTAGTTATTTTGTTATTGTTGGATTTTTGGTGTATGGTTTTCCGTGGCCTGCGTGTCACTTATTTTAATTATTTGCTTTCGTGGGATTAACTGAAATCGATTAAGACGGTTAGTTTTGTTTAGTTATTTCATTTCTGCAGTTTTTGAACATTTTTTTACGTCATATTGATCCTGCTATTCCCGTGTATGTATATGGGATTTATGGTGATGAATTGAGTATTCAGTCCGTCCGAGATTTGTGACCCTATTACCTTCATTGGTTTATCGCTTCCGCATATTTTGGGGTTGGAGATTTGGGGCGTGACAGAGGGTCTCGGTCAAACACAATAGATAACGGCGTACCGTGTAGTCTAGCAATTTCTCTGATGTTTAACTCTGCCAAACTTTTCGGGTTTTGTTTCCATCTAATCGGGAGAAAGTGTGCTGACTTTGTGAGTCGATCCACTATAACCCAAATCGCATCTCGCTGTCTTTGAGTCTTTGGCAATGCCACCACAAAATCCATTGTAACGTGCTCCCATTTCCACTGTGGAATCTCCAGCGGTTGCAACATTCCAGCCGGTCTTTGATGTTCAGCCTTTACTTGTTGACAAGTCAAGCATCTCGATACAAACTTGCCAATATCTCTTTTTATCCCATTCCACCAGACCGTCCTTTTCAAATCTTGATACATCTTCGTACCTCTAGGATGAATATTATACTGAGAGTGATGTGCTTCACGTAGAATTTCCTATCTTAATTCCATATCTTTAGGTACTACCAATCTTCCTCGGAATTGAATACTTCCATTTGCTCCTTTTCCAAAATCCGTCCTGTCCAATAATTTCTGTATCTGCGGGTTCTTCTTTTGTACTTCTAGGATTTTATCAAACACCACTGATCTTATAGAAAGATTCCCAATAAATGATATCCTCCTTGAAGTCGGCCATTCCAAATGACATTCTCCCATTTTCTGCATCAGTTTCCACTCTTGTACTAACATGTGCGCAATCATCCCAGTCTTTCTGCTTAATGCATCTGCTACCACATTCGCCTTGCCTGCATGGTAATGAATGAAAAAATCATAGTCCTTCAAGTACTCTAGCCACCTTCTCTGTCTCATATTCAAACATTAAGAGGGTCAAATCTGGGTTTTTTTTTAAATACTTACTAATTTTCCGGGTGTTACATATGGAATTCCTATCTAGGGCTGAGCATGAAAGATATGTATTGATTGTATGGTACTCTTTCGATGAGTTGTTATTATTCGAAGTGTTTGGGTTGTCTTGTTATTCTATGCTACTCCAATGAGTGAGTTATGTGTTGACTAAAGACTTTGATACTTCTATCCATACTCCGTGAGAGGGCCTATTCTGGTAAGAGATACCTTATGATCTTAGAGTGTTGTGACCTCTATTCCTTTGAGATATTGCTCATATTAATTTCATGATTGTTTCTTCCACTGGAGATCTCGCGAGACTCTCCCCACGGTGGATTCATAGTATGCTCAATTAAGCCATTGCTAGATCTTGTGAGGTCACTTATATTTATGAAATTGCGATTCCATACTGCCCGAAGGGAGGCAATATACGTACGTTAGATTGTGGACATTACGGAAGGTCCTCAGTCTCCGCCCATCGTGTCCGTAACCACTAGTGGGGCCAACATCTTAGACGCATGGAAGTGTTCCAAAGAGAGGACCCCTAGGGTGGTTCTGGTATATTATTTTAGTCACTTGCGACCGACCAATTTAGCGAGCAGAAATTGTAACTCCTTTCACTTTAGATGTCTGGAGCCTTTGATATGATGGTTATTCTCTCTTTACACATATGTTTGTTCGGAGTCTTTTGATGTTTTCCTATACTTGCGAGTTGGAATTGTTGTTGACTAACCTGGCAGGTGTATCAACCTTGGTTCTATTCAGATGTTGTGAAATGTCTATAACCTTTGTTATTCTTATTTCTCTTCACACTGTTTGTTTTAATTCAGTTTTTACATCCTACTGAGTGTTTCTATGAAATACTCATGCATCCTTTGATGCAGGCGCAAATGAAAAGTGAGATCAGGAAGTGCAATAGTGGATAGGCGGATTGCAGGCACCGAGAAGAGTTTAAAGACTATTTAGTTATTTGCTTTGCTTTTATTGACGCTTACGACATTATTGGAAATTGCGTGCCATAGACTTATAGGCTTATTTTATTTGATTTTCTTAAATAAATTATTATTAAGTAAATTCATTTCATATTATCAGGCGCAAATGAAAAGTGAGATCAGGAAGTGCAGTAGTGGATAGGCGGATTGTAGGCGCCGAGAAGAGTTTAAAGACTATTTAGTTATTTGCTTTGCTTTTATTGACGCTTACGACATTATTGGCAATTGTGTGCCATAGACTTATAGGCTTATTTCATTTGATTTTCTTAAATGGATTATTATTAAGTAAATTCATTTCATATTATTTATTGATGTCTGTTATTGTATTACACTGATTGTGGGCTTAATCGGTTACACATCCTTTTGAGATGATTGTAATCGGTTGGGAAATCGACTATTCGGTCGCGTGCCCGGGATCTCTACCTCGAAATGTATCTCATAGGTTGGCTTCTGCACTCCGATCGAGGTATGGGATTTCAGGGCGTGACACGTATATGTCGAGACTTATCATTTTACAAGTTACTTTGTGCTCTTGCTATAGAAGATTGAATATCACAATAGATACATATAGGTGGAACAGGTTTCCCCCACATTGGAATATCTTCTAAAAAATGACGAAGCCACTCAGCCTCTTCGCCTGCTTTATCAAGTACAATGAATTCCGATTCCATGGTGGATCTTGCAATGCACGTTTGTTTAGAAGATTTCTAAGACACTGCTGCACCTCAAATAGTAAAGACATCCACTTGTGGATTTGCAGTCTCTTGTATCATATATCCAATTTGCACCACAGTACCCCTCTAGTACTGCTGGATATCTCGTATAGTGCAGTCCATAATTCAAGGTATATCTTAGATATCTAAGAACCCTGACTAGAGCCTTCCAGTGGTCTTCCCCCGGGTTGCTATTATATCTACTCAGTTTACTTACAGAGTATGCAATGTCCGGTCTCGTATAATTCATGAGGTACATGAGACTTCCAATAATTTGAGAATATTGGAGTTGTGATATGCTCTCACCCGTATTTTTGCTTAAATGCAATGTCACATCCACAGGTGTTCTCGCTGGACGATTATCATTCTAATTAAATTTGTTTATGATTTTTGTAATGTAATGAGATTGAGATAACACATATCCATTAGATGTTCTAGTGATTTTCATCCCTAGTATAACATTTGCAACACCCATATCCTTCATGTCAAACTGTCTGTTTAACATCCTCTTAGTAGCTTTAATGATATTATCATCGCTACCGATAATGAGCATATCATCCACATATAGGCATACAATAACATAGCCTTCAGGTCTAGCTTTGACATAAACACATTTGTCACATTCATTGATTTTGAATCCATTTGACATCATCATTTTGTTAAATTTTTCATGCCATTGCTTAGGTGTTTATTTAAGCCCATAAAGAGATTTAACAAGTTTGTACACTTTATTTTCTTGACCCGGTACAATAAACCCTTCAGGTTGTTGCATAAATATTTCCTCATTCAAGTCACCATTCAAGAATGTTATTTTTACATCTATTTGATATATTTCAAGATTATACAAAGTAGTCATAGCGATTAACATCTTAATGGAAGTTATTCTTGTGACTGGTAAATATGTATCAAAATAATCTTAACCTTCCTTTTGCTTGTATCATTTGATAACAAGTCTTGCTTTATATTTGTCAATTGATCCATCAGCCTTCATCTTCCTCTTGAATATCCACTTGTATCCGAGAGGTTTACTCCCTGGTGGTAGATCTACCAACTCCCAAGTGTGATTTTACATAATGGATTCAATTTTACTATTTATAGCCTCCTTCCAATATTGTGCTTCAGTAGAAGACATGGCTTCCTTAAATCTTTGAGGCTCATTTTCTAACAAATAAGTTAGAAAATCTGGACCAAAAGATTTTGATGTTCTAGCACATTTACTACGTCTAGGTTCATCATCTTCTCCCTCGTGGTCATCACTAGTGTCTTTTGCAACATCAAAAGTTCTTTTAAGAGAACTTTCATTTTGTGTAGAATTTCAAGGAAAAATATATTCAAAAAATGAAGCATTCCTTGATTCAATCACTGTATTGACATTTACATCAAGAATATCCAATTTATGAATAAGAAAACGATATGCACTGCTATTATTGGCATAACCAATGAATACGCAATCAATGGTCTTTGGTCTAATTTTAATCCTCTTGGGATTAGGGACCGCCACTTTTGCTAGACACCCCCACACTTTTAAGAAGTTGTAGGAAGGCTTTCGACCTTTCCATAACTCATATGGTGTCTGCAAGTTTTTCTTATGAGGTATTTTGTTGAGAATATAATTGGCTGAAAGCAAAGCTTCCCCCCACATGTTCTGAGGTAACCCAGAACTTATTAACATGACATTCATCATTTCTTTTAGAGTTCTATTTTTTCATTCAGCAACTCCATTTTGCTGTGGTGAATAAGGTGTCGTTGTTTGGTGTATAATACCATGTTGTGAACAGAATTCACCAAAAGGTGATTCATATTCCCCACCTCTATCACTTCTTAGAATTTTTATTTTCTTGCCAAGTTGATTCTCAATCTCTATTTTATATAATATAAACATGTTTATAGCCTCATCTTTACTTCTCAGCAAGTACACATAACAATAACAAGTGCAATCGTCAATAAATGTAATAAAGTACTTTTTACCTCCTCTTGTTTGAACAAGTTTGAAGTCACAGGCATCGCTTTGAATTAACTCAAGAGGTTCAGTACATCTCTCAATACTTTGGAATGATTTCCTTGTTAATTTAGATTCCACACAAGTTTCGCATTTATGATTAAAGTCAATATTAAATTTAGGCAGATATTACATATTAATCAATCTTCGTAAAATATCATAATTAACATGTCCTTATCTACCATGTCACACATCACATGACTCAATCATATAAGAGGAAGAAGCATTCTCTGCCTGTGATACTCCTCTGTAATGTCTGAAAATGCCTGCATTGTTAGAACAAAGAGAAAGGGAGATAGATACAGCCTACAGGGCAGCTGATATATACAAATTATATATTTTTATATGTTTTTTTATCTATATGTTAGTTGTAATTTTATTTAAAATAATGATAAATATTGGTTATTAGTGTTATGTTTATAATTAGGAGTTTGATAAATAATTGTGTTTAATTGAGAAACTTAGATACACTTAACATATTAAATGAGATTATATTTTATTATGCGTCTAAATTAAATTTAATTTTGTTAATGTAGGTTTCATGAGCTCGAGTTGCAGATAATGGAATTTTTTCACGTGAAATGAATTTTAATACGAAAAAGATCAATATATAGAAGATCTGAACGGTTACGAAGGCCTGTAATGGGTTTTAAAAGCTTCAAAATGCATTAAAGCAGAGGATTAAAGTCAAAACTCATTAGGGCCGTTGATTTTCACTAAAAGATAACACAGGTTCTATTTTGGAAGACCCCGAATATTGAAGCCGCTTGAATTAGAAAGCTACTGAAATTTGGACAGGAAGATTTGTGTGAGATCCCTATATAGAGAAGATGGTAGAAGTTTTTTTTTTCACAGAGAACAGTATGATACAATAAAAATTGCAGGTCGAGAGGGGAAAATAGTGTTGGGGGTGAATAGTACTATGCTATAGTACTATGAACAATACTGCTACAGTATCGTGAACAATAAACAAGAGAAAAAAAGAAGAGTGGTCGTTGCGCGTCATCTGAGGTTTTGGTGCGCATCTAAAGATCGAAAGAGGATGAGAGGAGTTCGGGATTTACAGATCGGTTCGAGAGGAGAATTTCTCGGGTTCCATATCTCAACTTTTTACATGTCATCGATGAATAGAAGACAAAGTTTTTCTTCTCAGACATCCATAGCTAACTAATATATGTCTGAGGCATAGTCAAAGCCCTAATTAGATTAGTTATATCTCTCCTTATCTCAGTTTTATTTTAGTTTGATGTATACAACTTTGTTCTATGTTAATTAATGTTAGTTTCATCAATTCTTATTCTATGCATTCGAGAGATGGTAGAATAGAAGTTTGTTTGAAATTAAACCAAGGAATGCCCATGTCTGAGAGGAATGTTCGTACTCCGAGGTGCTTTTCAATAAAGTTTTAATTTTTATATAGTTTCTATGCTCGAGAGAGATAGTATATAATTATCATTGTTTTAATTGTTTAAGTGCGTACGTCCGAGAAGAGTATGCATGATTATTTTGAGCATGAGTATGAGAGAAACACATTAATTACATCAACTACAAGTTCATGAAAGTGAGAGGAGGTATAATCGATTTAATTAGTGGTGGATTCGATGCTTTGGTACTTTTATAAATTGGTTTATCGTTAAATTTTCCTAAGTTATAATTGTTAGAAGTGGGTATAATAACCCATATTAAAGCCCACTTACTAATGAGTGAATAGGGTGAAGGATGAATAGTCCCACATCCACACCAAGGAGGTGTTGTGGATGGTATATAAGGTCCAAGTTTGGCCTTTGAAGTTAGGCCCAAGGGCCACCCCACTTTTGTGGGGGAGAGAGATGTTGGACCCATGCACCTAGGTGGGCTAACCCACATATGCGCGCGCGTGCCACCGCCGCCGTCTGGGCTGGGTCAGGTTGGGTTGGGTCAACAAGTAATATTATTTTGGGACACATTCAATTGGTTTGATTTTCTAATTTATTTTGGTTCAACCAAAACGGGTCCGGTTTATTTTTATGACCGTTAACGGACGGACGCGTCCATTTAAGGGGAAAGGGTTTCAACGGGCTTTAACGGGAAACAGTGTGTTTTCAATGGGCTTTAACGGGATTTCTATAGAGCTTGCGAAAACGGGTTTTTTGTACGGTTTTTTACTGGCACTTCATCTTCCTCCTTTCTCCTCTCTTCTGTGAAAGCATTACACATCTGTGATTCGCAGCGCGTGCTGTTTGGAGTGCTCCTACAGTACGTGGTTGATCATCTTATCCTGGGAGGTAGATGCCCACGAGTCCTAAGCACCGTAGGGAGGCGTATTCTGTCTTAAGGACAAAGTGTTTCGCTTGATTCGATGATCAACTTCTTCTAATTATTTATTATCATCATTGCAAAGGTACACATATCTCATCCTTAAGACAGAATTCCCATGCTGTACTATAATTTTATTTACTGTACTGTTTTGTAATTTGTTCTATAATTACTGTGCTATTACTGAGATAATCTTCTGTGATTTGCAAAGTTACAGAAATGGCTACTGAGGGTACCATACTTATTCCCACTCCGGTGAATGCTCTTGTTCAAGTTTAAGGGGAGAAACCAGAAAAGTTCAGTGGTGTGGATTTCAAAAGATGGCAACAGAAAATGTTATTCTATCTTACTACGCTGAATTTGGCCAGATTCCTTAAAGAGGAAGTCCCCATTTTCACTGAGGAGAAACGGGAAGACAAAACGGCTGTTGCAGCAGTAGATGCATGGAAACATGCAGATTTATTATGCCATAATTATATCCTTAACGGGTTGGACAACACATTATATAATGTGTATAGTTCTGTGGGAGTCATTAGACAAGAAGTACAAAACTGAAGATGCTGGAACGAAGAAATTCGTGGTCGGCAAATTTTTGGACTTCAAAATGGTGGACTCTAAGACTGTGATCAATCAAGTTTAAGATCTCCAAGTTATCCTGTATGAAATTCATGCAGAAGACATGACTTTAAGTGAGTCTTTCCAGGTGGCAGCAATAATTGAAAAACTACCACCGTCCTGGAAGGATTTCAAGAACTACTTAAAGCATAAGAGAAAGGAGATGAACTTGGAAGATCTGATTGTGAGGTTAAGGATTGAAGAGGACAACCGTTCTTCTGAAAAGAAAACCGGGGGTCATGGCATGGAAGCCAAAGTTAATGTTGTGGAACAAGGGCATAAAAGCAATGGCTTCACCAACAAAAAGAGGAAGCATCCTGGGGGTCAGTCAAACAATGACTCCAACATCGCCAAGTTCAAGGGCAAGTGCTATGTGTGTGACAAGGTGGGCCACAAGGCTAAGGATTGTCACAAACGGAAGAAACAAGATAGTTTCAAGAAGAAGAAGGCACAAGCCTACATGACCGAAGTGGAGAATCTCTCCACCAATGTGCATGACATCAACCTTTTTGCTATGATTTCGGAAGTGAATATGGTCACTAACGATAGAGAATGGTGGGTGGATACTGGGGCTACCCATCATGTGTGCCCAAACAAGAGAATGTTCTCCACTATTCACTCCGTGGAAAATGGTGAACAACTATTTATGGGCAACTTTTCTACTGCCAAGGTTGAAGGAATTGGAAAAGTGGTGCTCAAGATGACTTCGGGCAAGGAAGTCACGCTCAACAATGTGATGCATGTGCCAGAAATTCGAAATAATTTAGTGTCTGGATCATTGCTGAGTAAGAATGGCTTCAAATTGGTGTTTGAGTCTGACAAATTTGTTTTGACTAAGGGTGGGATGTATGTGGGAAAATGATGCATGAATGATTCAAGCTCAATGTATTACCTATTGTATCTATTTCTAATAAAGATTATGATTCAGCTTTGTGTATTCAGAAAGTGCTTCATATTTTTGGAGATTGTACTGGCTTGATTCAAAATTCTTGAAGAGCCAAATTTATTTCTCAGGCATCTGCTGTCAATCAAATGGGATTCTTAACCTGCTCGATTTTCAAGGTGTCCTTCCAGTCAAATATCTTGGTCTTCCCCTCTACTCAGGTACCCTTCGTAGATCCATGTGCCTTCCTTTGGTCCGGAAAATTCAAAAGGCCCTTGCTGGTTAGAAGAGGAACTTACTTTCTTATGCAGGGAGGTTAGAACTTCTAAAGTCGGTTATCTCTAGCATGCATATTTATTGGTCTATGCATATCATGCTTCTAAAATCTGTTATATTGGAAATTGAAAAAATTATGGCAGCCTTTCTTTGGGCAAACAACGATCAGCGTAGAGGGTTTCACCCTCTTAAGTGGGACTCGGTTTGTGCTCCTAAGAGGGAAGGCAGTCTTGGCCTTCGCTCGAATCAATCTTGGTGTTTTATTGGCTTTTGCAAACTTTTATGGGGGACAATTATTGATAAAAACTCCTTGTGGGTTAGATGGATTCACTCATATTACATTAGATATTCCTCTTTATGGTGTTGTGTTGTTCGGAATTCTGATTCATATGCCTGGCACCACCTTATTTCCAAGAGATTGTTGATGATGAATAATATTTGGCACAATATTCTCAGTGGCGAATCAACCCTTTTTGGCTAGATCCTTGGGCAGGGAACTTTACCCTTCGTGGTAAATTTGGCGGCAGATTGGTTTCTCTATTATCCACAAATCACCGAATGCTTAATTAATGGAAATTGGATATTTCAATTCCAGGGCTCTAGAAAGGAATAGCAATTGCAGCAGGTTATCAATTTAAAGAAGCCGCTTCTTACGGGCAGAGAAGACTGTGTTACTTGGACACATACTTCAAGCGGGAAATTTACTTGTTCCTCTGCTTATAATATTTTGAGGTGCTAAAAGTAAAGTGGTGTGGGGGGAGCTTGTTTGGTTCAAGCATAATATTCCTCGCCATTCTTTTATTTCTTGGCTGTTGTACAATGGTCGATTGCTAACCTTGGATAAATTCAGAAATCTGGAATTCAGTTAGTTAATAAGTGTGTGCTTTGTATGACTGAGCAAGAAAGCGCAGATCATCTGTTCTTCCAGTGCTCCTACACCAGGTGGTTTCTCATATCCATTTTCAACCTGTTAAAGCTGGACATACCCTCTCGTCAGAAAGGTATCTTCCTTGACTATTGTCTGCCAACTTCTAGACATAACCAAGCTTTGTCTAGAAGTTGGCCGAGCTAGGTCAAAATTACAAAATTCCATCTAGATGTGAGAAAAGAAAATTTATGAAGCCAATTTGCAACATAAGGATTTGAAAGGGCGTATAGTTTAACTTACTGTTCCCATCGATTGAAAAGACCATCTTGTGCACAGTTTCGCCTCTAAAAATAGGCTGATTTCTTTCTTTCCAAATGAAATAAACTGCCGCATTGAGAAAGATACGAAGAATTTTTTACAGCTAAAAAAATGTGATTTATAAAACTCACAGCAATGTTTTCAGACCCGTTTCGATCATTAACCCAGTTTGGTGACCGGGTCAGGTCAACCGGTTTGGCCCGGTGAGTCGACCCGGATGACATCATAAATTTTACTTTTTTAATAGAAAAAAAAATACAAAAAAAAATTATAAATCACATGTATGAGTTGGAAAATAGTTGCAGCAAGCAATTTTCCAATGTCCATAAAATAGTGCACAGAGGAGAAAAACACATGAAAACTACCCCCCATCTGCAACTGCATGCAGATTCCATAGTTATAAAACCATTACTACATTCAACTAGTGGCTCATTCAAGTACCTTCTCAACACCTGATTAAGCTCAGATTGTACATTATCAACAGCTGACAACAAACTCTCTGCTGTCAGCCTAACAAGCTCCTCCACCAAGGAAAAAAGGGATCCAGTAGCTATTCCTAGCTCATTGATGGAAGGAAGAGGCTTTAAAGGCATTGCAGACATGTGACATGTGAGCTTCTTGGTTTTCTATTCTTAAAAATTAAAACAGAACTAGTGCATGCTTCATGAAGTAATATTAGACTTCTGTAAAGCAAACTGATTCTAGAATCCCGTTGATCTACAGTAGTAAAGTGCTTGACAGCCTGAGACATTTTTACTTCAATTGATAAATAATGGCAGTACATTCTCGAATGCAATGGACTAACATCAAAAGTTCCAATTGTACTAGCATCATATTTCATGTTCAGATCTGAAATAACATCAAAAGTTTCATAGATTTACGTAAATAAATGTCCTACTATAATTCTTCGTTTCTTTCTCATTACTATACTACGAAAATAAATTTCAGTGTGCAACTGCATGCTTTGCAACCAGATGTGTAGCAACAAACTGAAGCAGTAGCCAGATAAATTTCATACCTCCGACATAGATACCTGTTTCAGTTGAAAAGCTGATTAATTAAATAGAATGCAGCTTATCAACAAAGTTTGATACAATATGATAGCCATTAATGCACCATAATCCAGAAATCTCAGTATCACTCTGGAGAAATTCAACTGGAATTGTCTGAAATATATGCATGTAAAAGATAAGTTAAGAGAGCCAAATTATATATGAAATTCTTAGGAGACCATGTAATAATAAATGAATATCTAACAACAAGGTTTCAATATTCTTTAAAGATAGTTAATGGAACTTCATGGGCCAGAGGGCCCCAGGTTCCATCTATGGCGGAAGGACAACTTGAGAGTTCTTTACTAGAATTGTTGAAGAAAGTTAGATATATATATATATAAGTAAATGTGAACATTCATTAGATTGCATCAAAATGGTTAGCACCATCAAGAATTCATCATACGGAGAAAAATTCACTGCTGACATATCAATAAAGGGGCGGAGTGGCTAAAAGTTGGGGTGGCGAACCACTCATAAGAAAAAAGTCTAACCTTCTCAAGGAAAGTAAGGTTAATAACAATAAAGTAACTTTTCATCATGAAGCTGTACACTATGGCAATTTGTAATTGGTCCTACAGGAGTAAAAAATCATATGTAATCATTTCCAGAAAATAATTTGGTGTGTCTGTCTCAGATTGAATAAAAAATTTCAGCTAACATGCATTTCAAAGAAAAGGATGAAAGCCCTCAAAGAGAAGTCTCCTATGTAGAGTAATGCTACATCAGAACTGCATTGTTCTCAAACCATTCACATAATCTATCAAAAAAGAAAAAAAAACTTTACAACTCTGCAAGACCAACAATATATTTCCAGTCTGGTTCAGACCCAAAAGCCAACTACTGATGATCATTGTTTTCTCAGGCCATCTGACAGCAATAGTGGGCTTAATCCAAACAAATAAAAAAAGTACTCAACCCAGAGAGATGCTTTCGAATTATTGTTCACGTTTCTGTGATCCTTAACAATAAACTAGTAAGAAATCCTAGGCCAACTGATTCATGTATTCTAGTTTTAGAAAACTGATTACCATAAATATGTATGGGTAGTTGCTCAGGTCCAAAGATTTATCAAATCTAGCAGAGCACAGATCGAAAAATCATGTAATCAAAAGTTAAATAACAGATCGAAAAATCATGTACACCCAAAAGAATCCATGGAGTCAAGATCAGATAAAACGATCCAATCTTTCACCTTTCTAATAAGCATAAATAAGAAACGCAAAAAAAAATGAAAAGAACCAATCTTTCACCTTTCTGAGGGACCAGAGGCAGGGTGGGTTTGGCCGGCGAAGAGGGCTTTGTTGCCGCCAGTGCTCCGTCTCCGTCTCCTGTGCTCGATGGCGGCGACGGGCGACCAAGGGAACTGGTGGCGGTGACGGGCGACTTGAGCGATCGACGGGCTGAAAAGTAGGTGGGTTTGGCTGGTGACAAAGGGATTCGTTGCCGTCGGTGCTCCGTCTCCGTCTCCGATGCTAGGTGGCAGTGATGGGCGACCGGAGTGATCGACGATTTGACGGGCTGAAATATTTGACCGACAGACAGGCTTCAGGCTTTTTGAGGAAGATGCCAGCCAGACCCATACCCAGGATTTTGTTAAAACCCAGTTGGCCCGTGACGGCCGGTTCGCGGGTCAATCCGCCCGGCTCGCTATGGACCCGGTCGGGTCTTCAACCCAATTCAGCCCGGCTATGGGTCCGGTTCAACTGGGTTCAACCGGCCGGGCCGAACCGAGTCCGAAAACAGTGACTCACAGTGTGACACTAGCAGGCCACATGTGCATTTCTTCAAGTGTAAGTTTACTAGTAATATAAATTGGCAATGGTGACCAAAAAAAAACATGGGATCATATTTGTGGGCTTCACTATAATTTGAATGGTCAACTACAGATTGACTCACATCTCCACCATATGAGAATTCGATTTAACCATTATAATTGTTGCACCTAAAGTGTTTGACTGTTTTTTTACGGGCCTTAGAGTCTAATAAATTTAACTCATTCTCAAATGCAAACAGGCTTCATTGAGGGAGTATGTACAAAATCGTAAAAGAATTGACGCTGTAATTACTCGAGCTGAGCTAACTACATGTAGGCCAAGCCTGAGCTACATTTCAATCAAATCATAAGGTGTTAACAAGAGAGTTCCTATCAATAGTTAGCAATAGTAAATTTGCATTACGCCCACAAGAAGAATTGAATTAAAAACGTAAACCGGAGAAGGGAGATGTCCTAAGCTGAGCTTAATTAGAAAATTAGAACTTAGAACGGAAACTTGTGTGGAAGTGGAACAAAAGGGTAAAGGACTATTTAATTCTGATTTTCCATACCAATTCGAACCGCGAAGAGTTCTTTAATGTTACCAATGACCATTACCAGCATCACATTACCACCAAGGAGAGTTGGCCTCATCTAATGAAAGGAAAAAAGGGCTGAATAAAGGGAAAAATTACAACTTTACCTATGTTTCTAGGGTTCCCGCTCCACGTGGTACTTGGTCCTGCTTGCTTGTCATATAATTCTGTTTAGGAAAACATTTTTCACCGACAAAAGTGTGGCCTCTAGTTCCGTCCTTGTAGACTCGCCAAGTGGAACAAGTTAGGACCAACCTGATCAGATTTATTTACATGTTCTTAGAATGCAAAATTAGTCCAACCATGCATGTACTCGAAAGTTTAAACACATGGTTTCTCATTTTTCTTCTCCCACACAATTCCCTCACCAGCCAGGCTCGATTTGATTCACCGTTGCATGATGTGTGAATGCCTTGGCCGGTCTGCATGCCAAGGGCATAGATTTCAACACGCCCATGCTTCATGCAACAGGCAGAGGGGCTAACAACGCGGTCTAATGTGGGGTGCTCGCACACAAATGGATGGTTATTTATGTCCATCCGCAATCTTACCTTGGGTTGTCCAATCTGTCTATATGCGCATGCAGACAACATACATCTATCCGTTAGAAGTTTTTTCCATGTCTGTTTGCCATTGTCCGTGCAGACAACAAACGTCCGTGGACACCTAATAGACAAGAGGTCCAAATTTTAGAATGTCTACTTGCTAATTCCTATACTAAGAAAATCAATTTTTTCATCATAAAACCGTATGTATTCATAAGAATATGTTCCTGCATATAAGTTCCACATCTAATTTGACATCCTTACTTCATAAAAATATTTATAGTTCAAGCTGTAAAAAATTAACGGATTGTCTGTGTCCGTAGCACTCTATTAGAACGGACAAATAGGTCCGGTCCAAGTCCAATCAATTGCCCAAACGAACAGTCAGTTACACTACAGACATACACGGACACTGATGTCCGTGAACACCCCTTTTTTCTTATTGTTGTGAGGTATGGGATTTTATTTTATTATCATCAGTTTACTGCCAGATGCCAAAGTCTAAATAAAATAGTATTTTAAAAAATATATGTTATTTGAAAGATAAAAGCCCGAAGGACCGCTAGCCCGACCCTAGCCCGTCTAGTTTCAGGGTTGGGCTGAATTTTGCAAGCTAGCTTAGGTCCAAGACCGGGCTACGGCAGAGAGTTTAAAGTAATAAGGTCGGGCCAGGGCCCACCGCTGGCACACAAGGGCTCCACCATTTGCCAGCCTTACATGTGATCAGAGTCGATTTGAGGATTTCGAAAAAAATGTGATGCAACGAAACAAAAAAAATCAACAATCCACAAATCCTAAAAAAGATTCCACTAACCCTTTTCCCTCAAAACCTCCTGCTACCTGATGCATGTTCTTGGCCATACCATCAACATTCCAACTTCTAAAGCATTTCAAATTGCCAACTTTTTACGAACTATGATTGTAGCACAATTGTTGATGAACGAAGGTTTGATTGTCGGAATTTTTTGTCGGAGATATTTGAGACTGTGGGCTGCATGTTATGTATGACCGAAACCCGGGGAGAAATTGCAGATGTCCTAAGCTGAGCTCAATAGAAGTTAGTGTCATGGTCTGTATTATAAGCTATTTATTAAATCAGGGTATCAGCGAAAAATGAGAGGATTATTCCTCTATACAATAATTGATTAAATCAAATAAAAATTCAACATAGATGTAAAACCATATATACACATATGATAATATAGATAGAGTGTCAATTAAACACACGCAAGTCCTCTATGTGTAAGTATGTCATCCATCTTAAAATACACTAGAAATAGTTGGCACTCACGCTTTAATACAATTTTCTAACTTAAGAAAAAGAAAATGATGCCTACTCTGAAGCTGCTGTTGAATCGTCCTCAATCCCAAACGTCAAACACTAGACACCAAGTGAAGCTAGTCTTCTCTTGAAGAACCTACATCATGAGGAATATTGAGTATAAAAATAATCAGTGAGATATCGTAACACAATCATCAAAATCAATAGTTGCATTAATATTTTATGTTGTCTATTAGAGAATTCCACTTGATTCTTTAATTAGTCTTTCAAGCAAAGTCTTTTATTACTTTTCATGTTCATGTTCAATAATTATGTCTTGCCTAATATAGACAGACTCACTAAATGACATTCCTACATAACAGATAGCATGAAAACACCATAGCACTCCGGCTACTGTCGATAATCACGACACACCTTGAATCCTCAAGGGTGAATGCCTTACCCAATCCTTACCCTAGAAGTCATCTAAGGTCTAGCCTCCGAAACGGGTATGGCCCACATCAACTCCTGGACTCGATGTGGATTGGGATAGCGTAGCCTTCCAGGATGCTAACGCCTCTAATGTGTAACACCCAAAAAATTAGTAAGTATTTTAAAACCAAAATTTGACCCTTTTAATATTTGATTTAGTCATGTTTTGCCTTGTGGAAATTAAAGTTGGTGAGAAGAGCTTTCCAACGCCACCAATTATGCGCGATTTGGAGTTCAGAGTAAAAAGATATGAGAAATTGAATTTTGATTGAATGTGACTACGATCGATCGCCATAAGAACCGATCGATTGGCAAGCTGAACCGATCGACGCCTTATCAAAACGATCGATCGTAGTTACTGTGATTTTTGAATGTTTTGCTTCGCGTAAAGCGATCGATCGGCAATAATAGCGATCGATCGGCTGTAACGCGGTATTGTAAAACAATGCATACGACGATCGATCGCCGTATAGCTGATCGATCGTCGGTTGCGGTTTTACGATTTCTAGCTTATCTTTGGGGTGGATTTGCTTGGGAAAGATACCAAATCCCAATGGGACTTGATTTGCACGTCTCTAAAGGGATCTTGAGGCCTTCCCATTGGTTAGAAGTGTCCATGATTTGGAAGATTAGTTTAATAAGGGATTCTCCCCCAACTCTATATAAACATTAGAGAATTGGCTTATGCTAACCCTAGAACGTTCACCCATCTTCTTTAAGGCTTCTTCTTGTGGGAGGTTGCAAGAGCTTGGAGCAGGAGCTTTGGAGGAAGCGGAAGAGACAAGCAACGCGTAGAGAGGCAAAATCTTTGGTGAATTAAGTAGGATGGTTTTTCCCCTCTTCTCTCTTCTGATTATATGCTTTTGACAAGTGTTTTGATTCAGCACCTTAGTTATTATTTGGATTCTTGTGAGATAAATGAATTGTGTCATTATTTCTATGCGTATTGCATCATAAATCATATATGCATTCATGTTTCACTTCTAGATGGGAATTCGTACCTAAAGTCTAATGCTTTATTAATTTTCCAGAGACTAGAAGTTCTGATATTGCTTGGTTGATCATGATCCACGTTGAGTTTGTGCCTTTAAGGTGTGTCTTGCATTAATTATCTTGTTTGGGATGTATTAATGTTTAAAAACTGTGTTATATATAAAAGAACACAAGAAAGGAGTGAACTTTAGTAATTCCAAATAATCCTAGGTTTTGTAATTGGTCTAGGAGGGGAGTATATTGTCTGTTAATGATATATTATCATCTATAATGTGATATTAAGTGAGATAATCAAGTTTAATTAAGAGTCTTAATCTCGGCCAGAACTATTTCTGTGCTGACAGTCGGTAATAAATAATTCATAACTAATTCAAATAAAATCAGAAAAATATAAAATTAGTGGGGTGAGAAACAAGACTCACTGGAGTATTATTAGTAAAAATTTCAGAGGTTAAGCCTTACTATATAGAGCACAGTATCCGTTGGAATAGGACTATTGTGTAGGAGGCAGTGAGGTGAATCTTAGAGAAAATACTAAGTATACAAATAACATCATGAAATATAATATGATAATGTCTAACGTGTCTATACCATTAATTGGACTATATACTTATGGAATATCACAGTAAGAATTTGGTTAGAAGTAATCTAATTAGGGGGGATAGTTCTTTGAACAAGTGATTCATAACTATTTTAAAAGCGTTGATGTCGGTTTGATATTCTACTTGGAATTCAAATCATCTAAGATTCTTTGATTTCTTATCTCTGATATTTGTATTATAAAACTCTAATGCGTATGAGGAATTCCTATCTAGGGCTGAGCATGAAAGGTATGTATTGATTGATGTTACTCCTTCGGTGAGTTGTTATTATTTGAAGTGTTTAGGTTATCTTGTTACTCTATGCTACTCCAATGAGTGAGTTATGTGTTGACCAAAGACTTTGATACTTCTATCCAAACTCCATGAGAGAGTCTATTCTGGTAAGAGATATTTTATGATCTTAGAGTGTTGTGACCTCTATTCCTCTGAGACATTGCTCATATTGATTACATGATTATTTTCTTCCACTAGGAGATCTCACGAGACCCTCCCCATGGTGGATTCATAGTTTGCTCAATTAAGCCATTGCTAGATCTTGTGAGGTCACTTATAATTATAAAATTGCGATTCCATACTGCCCGAAGGGAGGCACTATACGTACGTTAGATTGTGGACATTATGGAAAGTCCTCAGTCTCCGCCCATCGTGTCCGTAAGCACTGGTGGGGCCAGCATCCTAGACGCATGGTAGGGTTCCAAAGAGAGGACCCCTAGGGTGGTTCTGGTATATTATTTTAGTCACTTACGAGCGACCAGGATAGCGAGCAGAAATTGTAACTCCTTTCACTTTAGATGTCTGGAGCCTTTGATATGATTGTTATTCTCTCCTTACACATATGTTTGTTTGGAGTCTTATTGCTGTTTTCCTATACTTGCGAGTTAGGAATTGTTGTTGACTAACCTTGTAGGTGTATTGACCTCGGTTCAGTTTAGATGTTGCGGGATGTTCACAATCCTTTATTATTCTTATTCTCTTCATACTGCTTGTTTTAATTCAGTGGGTTTTTATATCCTACTGAGTGTTTTTATGAAATACTCATGCATCCTCTGATGCAGGCGCACATGAAAAGTGAGATCAGGAAGTGCAGTAGTGGAATGGCGGATTGCAGGCGCCGAGAAGAATTTAAAGATTATTTAATTATTTGTTTTTACTTTTATTGATGCTTATGATATTAATGGCAATTGTGTGCCATAGACTTATAGGTTTATTCTATTTGACTTTCTTAAATGGATTATTATTAAGTGAATTCATTTCATATTATTCTTTAATGTCTATTATTGTATTACACTGATTGCAGACATGATTGGTTACACATCCTTTTGAGATGATTGTAATCGGTTTAGAAATCGACTATTCGGTCGCGTGCTCGGGATCACTACCTCGAATTGTATCTCTTTTGTTGGCTTCCGCACTCCGATCGAGGTATGGAATTTCGGGGCGTGACAAATGTACACAACAAAACCACCTGGCTTTTTAACTTTTTAGGTTGGTGTAGAGTGATGAGTAATGGAATGATACATATTGTAATCCTTAATCTTGCACGTGTTAGTGCTTGAATTATCTTTTTAGTGTCTACTTAGTGTGTTACATGGTTTTTTCAATAAAGAAAGGACGATGATGCAAATAGTTGATAAAGTGAAAAATATTGAAAGATTTGTGTGGAAATAACTTTCTCTACAAATGATGGATTATAATGATTCTAGTTGAATATGAAAGTTCATGGAGTTAGTTTCCCAGCGAACCAAATGACATGTCAAATAGAGTTTGGAGCAGAGAGTTGTTGGTAGTTACAAATCATTGTACAGGGTGGAGAATGCCAATTTCTGAGAACAGAGCAGTGAAGCATTGACGTGGAGAAGAGAAGGGTCAATATTTTATTTTCTAATTATCTCCCGTCCCTTATGTGCCCAATTTTAATTGTTGTGCTAAATACCTTCATGGGGTTCTAATCCTGCATAGACTAGGGCTTGATGAAGTATTAATGAAGCATCTATTTAACTCCTAAATATTTATGATTTTGATTATTATTTAATAATTGAACTCGTTTAAATTCTACCTTCTGAATTTTCTTTAATTATTGTGTTGTGCTCCACAACTGATTAGATTATCATTAGGTGTGAATTTAATCCTTTGATTTATTGTTTACAGTATTGATATTTGGTTGCGTGTGATTATTAGATAAGTGTAGTGCTTAGACAATCAACTTTCGTGCCAAGATTAGGAGTGAGATGCATGTGGATTTAATATGGATTCAATGCCTTAGTTTAGTCTCTTTGATTATATTCTCTTAAAAGTTTTTACACTAGTCGCATTAATTTCTCAAGAAATCATTCTCTAAAGAAATCCAACTTTTTAGTTTAATTACAACTAGTAATTTTAGTTTCTAATTTTTCCTAAATAAGCTCTCCTTGTGGATCGATCTCGGCCTCTCCGAGTTTTATTACTTTGCTACTACATGCACTTGGGTAAACACTTTTATAGGTGTAGCAATTTTTTGGCGCTGTTGTCAGGAAAGCAACGGGAAAATTTGATGCTTTAATTACTAATTTGTCTGTAGTTTCTTTGTAGCTTGTTAAAGTAAGGATTAAAACTAGTTTGGTTGATCTTCTCTTTGTGCTTCAAGTCAGCCATTCTACCCCTCTTTCTCATACTTTGTTGGTTTGCCTTTCTCTAGTTAGGTGCTAGAAGTTAAGGTTTTAAATTTGTTAAATTAGCATAGATATTATAATTTTCTGTTTCCAAAAAAAATCAGATTTTAGTTCATCTTTAGTTAGTCTTTTGAATATGAGATTTTCCATCTTTAGTTAGACTTAGGGATTACTTGATATTGGCTAGGTCTAACACTCCATCATGCATTGTGTTACCTGAAACCAATGTCAACCACTTTGAGCCTAAGCCAGGAGTCAGACTCTGAAAATCTTTACCTTGACTTGAAGGAATTTGATGAGATTTATGCCACATTGAAATTCAATGGCATCACTAAGGATTCTGTCAGACTTAAATTATTCCCCTTCTCTTTAAAAGAAAATGTCAAGTCATGGTTGCACACCTTGAAATCGCATTCCATTTCTACATAGAATGGCATGGTTAAAGAGTTTCTAAAAAAATTCTTTTCGACACACAAAACTAACACTTTGTGTAAGAATATCATGTGAATCTTTTTATCTGTGTTGGGAGAGGAACAAGGACTTGCACCTTAAATGCCTTCACCATGGTTTTGAGGTCTGGAGATTGATTAATTTCTTTTATAAAGGTTTGACATCTACCATGCGCCAGTTAATGGAAACAATGTGTAACGGGGAATTCATGAATAAGAGTGTTGAAAGTGTATGGAAATCATAAATAAACACATATCAATGATTAAGGTTCGAAATTCGACCTTTTTTTGTGATTTGAAGTCAATCCATGTCCTCCTTACCGATGCGAGGTTCTTCTTTTACTTTGCCAGAGTTTCTGAGGTCCACTCTACTCACAAATAAACATGGACATAGTCAACAAACATTTAATTGGCAAAATATTATATTGCTTCCAGCAATAAATTCACTATGTGCTACATCGCTAATGGGAAAAGGTTTTCAAAATTGCTTGCTAGCTTCATGGTACAATCCGAAAGCTTATAGAAAATTAAAATGGAACATAAAAAACAACCATATGATAATACATAAAGTGTGGACATACCACTTGATCCAGGGTGATGGGGTTTATATAGAAGTGTAGGGAAATTTTACCCAAGAATTTATACTCATACCTAAATACTAAATATAAAATTCAACGAAAATCCTAGATATTACAGTCAGAAATTAGAACAGAAATTTCGGTGTTTGGCAACCTTCATTTGGATTTAAAGGTGTGATTTGTAAAACATGTCCTTTTAAATCACAGGTAGATGAGATTTCCATTTAAGATATTTAAATCACAAGTAGTGTTTGGGAATAATGTGATTTTACAAGTGAGATTTTAATATTTAAGGTTTGTGGGTGTGATTGTGTAAATGAGGCATGATTTATACTCAATCATTTTCCTATTATAAACCAAATGACAGGATTTAGAGTGAAATTTGGACCAAAATCAAATCCCACCCAAAAATATGCTACCAAACGAGGGATTTGACCAAATGATGCGATTCTAGGAATCACAAGGTCCAAATCCCTATTGTTAAACGCAAGTCCTAAGAGATTATTTAGTTTTGATTTTCAATACGAATATGAACCATAAAAGCATGACTTGTCATTACTTGGTCCATTTGCCATGTGGGATCAATTGCATGCCCATAAAAGGCAATCTTAGTTCAAACCACACACATACTTAAAAGTTTAAATGCGGGGTTTCTCATTTTTCTTTTCCCACAAAATTCCCTCACTAGGTGGGGTCGATTTAATCTTGTTGAGGATAGTGTTGTTTGGGCAAAATTTGGGAGTGTGATTTTTTCTCTTAATGTATGTCAATTTAATGTACAAAAATGTATGGGGTATGTGAGAGTAAAAATAGGGTATATGTATGAATTGGGGTACATGTATAAATTGGGCTATGTGAAGAGATTGAGAGGAGACAATCATGAGTTGAAGCTCATCCCAAGCTTTCCTCAAGAAGAAGCCACCTCAAATGAAGAAAAGCCCACCTCAAAGTAAATGGTCTACCCAAAAGATGGAGTCCACTTCAAAGAAGGAAGCTCACTCAAGGAACAAGAGGAGCAACTCAAAGCCCAAAGACATGAAAGACATTTAGCTTAGAAAGCCCATCTAAAACCTTTTTGAAAAAGTCAAGATATGCCCATCCTTCTCATGGATTTGGCTTTATGGGCTATACTTGAACTTAACCATAGATAATGGATCTTATGGTTAGATCAAAGGCGAATCAAAGCCGAATCGAAGGTGAATCGAAGCCAAATTGAAGGCGTAACGAAGGGTAATCAAAACCCTCCCCAAGATGCGCTCTCATTTGCCTATAAATAGGCTTCCTCCCCCCATCTCTTGGGATTGGAGGATTCCCACTAGTCTCTTAAGCTTCACTTAAAAAAGAATTATGTTAGGACCATCATGGATCTCAACCTAGTCTCTTGAACTTAGCTTGTTTCTCCTCTTCTATAGCTAAGTTCTTGAGAGCATAATTCTCTCTCTTTTCTTAAAGAGACTATGTTGGTTGATCCATCCCTAAAGGAACGCCACTAAGTTCTTGAGCTATAAGCTTCTCTTGATATATCATGAGTCTTAGCTCAAGAATACAATAATCTTCTTCTCAGTACATATTGTCTTACAAATGGCTATGTAGAAGAATATTATGAAATTAGTGGTAGATTCATCTTTCCAAAGAATTGACTCGTTGGATGATCCATGAGCATAGGGAAAGAGAATCGTAGTTCCTTGTGGCCTTAGGTTTCTTAGTATTCTAGGAACTATCCTTAGAGAAACTCAATCCCTTATTTAAAAAACCTCCACAAATTTCGGAGCATCATTAGTATCACACCCTAAAATTCCCAACCTCGATTGGAGTGCGGAAGCAACCAAAATACTAATCATGAAGGCCAAAAACTTTGAGCGCGTGACCGAATACTCGATCACAACTGTCAATTGCTTGCCAGTCATTCAGTCTCAAATTAAAGCGTTGCTAATATAGGGTACATTTGGAAGCTGAAAACTCATCTTTCAGGCCTGAAAAGGTGAACATTTTCACCTATCAGGGTGAAAAGTGTTTGGAAGCTGAAAGGGTGAAAAAAGGTCGGTGACGGTGATAGGTGAAAATTTTTACCTTTCACCCCTGAATCGATCGTAGCGCCTCTTCAACGAAAAAAATCAGCTCTCTCCCAGAGGTTCGTCCCCCCACACCGACTCTGCCCCGTTGAGCCGAGAGAGTCCGTGCCCCCATCGTCGCCGCCTCGTTGAGCCCCCCACCTTGACGCTTCTACCGCCTCGTTGAGCCGAGGGAGCCCGTGCACGCCTCCCCTCCCCCAGGCAACTACTTGGGTCGTCCAAAGCCGGTACCCTGGTGTTTGCCTACACCCTGATGCCTCCGCCGCCGCACCGTTGAGCTGAGGGAGCCCCCAATCTCCCCCCCCCCCCCCCCCCCGCCCCGTCATATCTTCGTCATTTTTAGTCCATTTTGGTTTTTTTTCATCATTATAAGAAAGAGCACTAAAAATGAGGAAGAATGGAAAAAAAGGGGGTCAAAACATATCAGAAATGAATAAGAAACGCATCGTTGAAGTTTTTCTCATTAAAAAAGTTATCGTGTGATTGATTACACGATAACCAGTGTTATCATGTAATCCATTACAACACACGATAACTAGGCTATCATGCGTTGGATTACACGATACAGTGAGCCACTGTATCGTGTAATCCCCTATTAAAATAGAACAAATTTCAACAGTTAATATCTCCCTCATTTTTAGTCTGTTTTCGGCCATTTTTTTGTTCTTCCTTATTTTTTATGCTCTTTCTAAAAAATAAGAAAGAACAAAAAAATGGCCAAAAATGACTAAAAATTAGAGAGATATAAACTGTTGAAGTTTGTCCCTTTTTAAAGGGGGATTATACGATAGCACACTTTATCGTGTAATCCCCCATTAAAATGGGACAAACTTCAACAGTTCATATCTCCCTTATTTTTAGTCTATTTTCAATTTTTTGTTCTTCCTTATTTTTTATGATCTTTCTGATCATCGTGATATCCTAATGACCTTGATATTTTATTAAAAATCCAACAAAATCCATGATAAATAATACGTGGTGGCTCAACATCTTTATGATATCATCATTATAAGAAAGTGCACTAAAAATGAGGAAGAATGAAAAAAAAGGCCAAAACGGATCAGAAATAAGTAAGATACGCATCGTTAAAGTTTATCTCATTAAAAAGCTATCATGTAATCGATTACACGATAGCCCATCCTATCGTGTAATCGATTACACGATACCTGAGGCTGACGAATATTCCTTTCCAAACACAAATCAACGTGATTTATTTTCAGTTCTCAAACATATTTCACCTTCACAAATCAGTTGTGAAAATTTTCACCCTGACGCCGGATAGGTGAAAGATATATTTTAGCTTCCAAACGCACCTATTGTAAAATGAAATTTAAAAATCCTACTTAAACTTATTACAGTTGATTAACAACAGTCGACAACAATAACAGTAAAAATCCTGGCACACACATGGCCAACAAGTCAAAATAGTTCAACAACATGAAATGAATAACTTCAATTTAAAATCTGAGCAGCCAGCCAACTCCTGTAACCGCAATCTGCTCTACTTCATTCTCTTTTAATGCCTGCAACAGAGGATGCATGAGTATTCCGAAGAAATACCCAGTAGGATGCAAAAAAACCCACAAAGGATAGTAAGAATAGTATTGAAGCAAAGATCATAATATGAAAGTGAATACTTACCATATCAGGATAAGACTCATAATTCACCTTACCTGAACAATGACCATACTCGAGATATCACCAACTCGAAATATGGAAAAATTGGAACAATAATCCACGACTTTGAACATCCAAAGTGTAGGGAGGAAAATATCATTAAATATGACTCCATACATCCATAGTGTAAGAATATTTCAATTTCTGCTCTCAAATCAGTCCACTCATGTGGATACATATACCAGAACATCCTAGAGGTGCTCTCTTTGGAACCCGGCCATGCATCTAGGGATGCTAGTCCCATCGGTTACAGGCACAATAGGCGGAGACTACAAGACCTTTCATTATATCTTGTAATCTAAAAACGTATGTGTTCCTTCATTGGCTGAACTACAGAGGTTCAATATAAATCGGATATCACCATGGATCTAGCAATGGCTTGTGAGCATATTATGATTCTACCCCAAAGAGATCTTTACAAAAACTCTTAGTGAAGAAGCAGTTTACAAGGAACCGAATCAAGTTGTCAACAGCAGAGGTTGCATCAACTAAAGACTCACTCAATCATCTTTCAATATCTGACTCACAGAGGAGTACTACGGAGATTTCAATATCTCGATCTGTATTGACTCACATCAAAGTAATCAAGGAGATTTACTATTACGAGACTCAAGACTTGTAGTGCACAACACCACAAGAAAGAATTCAACTCTGGTAAACCTTTTTCTTGAATTACAGTTACTGTAATCATTACCATCCCAGTCTTACAGTACATTATAAGGTTAATAATATCATATTTGACCAAATCTTGTAGTCTTAGTAGGTATTAGTGCTTTAAACCTTAAACACATTGTACTGTTGTATGCACAACATTCCACTTCCTCAAATCACTATGGTTTGTACATTGTTATCTATCATGTTCTGAAATGTTTACAGTAGACATCCCTGTGTTTCTAGTTTCTAACCCTATTATGGCTTATTTTTATGATTTTTCTATAATTAGTTATTAATTTTTCATTACAGCTCATTGGCATAGAACACAGTTCTGGCCGAGAGCAATAAATCTAATTTAATATGATTAACTAATGATAATTACTTAATTTAATGATTAATGCCACCTTCTTGACATTATAACTCACCGCCTCAGTATTTACCGAACCCCAATTATGTAATCAGATAGTTTACTTCATGTGCTCTTCCATACCAATCAGCATATACATATGTTATCTCCTTAATACCCACATTAACCAAAAGAGACAACTATTTACAGACACTGAAACCAATTAGCCACGAACTAACATGACAAAAAAAAACTCTTTGAAGCATCAGCAGGTTAGGACTCATGAATCTCCATAATTTTGAAGCAATACTTCAAATATGACTCGAAATTAAGAGTACTTACTTGAAATAGAACAAACTTAACATAGACTCAAGGTAAATTGAATAAGAAAGGTGCCAACTTTATGTGGACAGAGCATAATATGAGATACAACAGCATGAAACGATGTCCATTCAAGGATCAATTACGATGGGGATGTCTCCTATGGTCTAGCACGTGAAGAATTAAGGTACAATGATCATATGAAAGCAATTATCTTAACATGACATGCAAATCAGTATTTCGTCCAATGGACAACACAAATATCAATATGACTAGCAATACTACAAGGCAATATCAATCATAACTCATATAATACGCTAATCATAGGTAATTCAAAATTCAATAACAAAGGTCGTAGGAAAAAATCATCCTACCTCTTTGAAAACAAACCAATTGGTTCTCCTTGTGAGCCTAGAATTCCTCCTCGCTATGCCTCTTCCACTTCGGCAATCCACTGCAATCAATGCAAAGATTATGGGGAGTTTGGTTGCTGGTTTGAGAGCGTAGAGAGGAGAAGAAAAAGGAAAAAATCACTCAAGCACTCAGCAAAAAAGATGACGTGCCAAAAAGGGATGCCGGCCCTCCAATTGCAGAGTTTAAATAGGTGATTTCCTTCTCCAACAAGATCCAATCTCCACCACCGATCTCCCCTTCTCCAAAGATCACGAACGTCCAGCAAAAACAGCCTCCTAATGCCCAAGACATGAGTTCACAATAAGATCCTAAATCAGTTAGGATTTCCTTCAATTTAAAGATTCTAAATCTCTTAATTGGTTACCTTAACCGTATATGGCAGTTTCAAATTCCTATTTCCAAATGGACGTCCCCTGCTTAACATGGAAACTCTTCTGATTGACTAGGGAAAGGTCAAGATAATCTTCTCATTCAATTATGATTGGTCCCTTCCAAGTTTACCATAGCTAACTTGGGTACGTCCTATTTGGATTACAATCTCCCACGATTTGCAATTAGGAATTCAATTTAGATCAAATCTCTCCCAAGACTTGCTCCATCGATCAAAGCAATTTAGTTAAACCACGTCACCCACGTGCACACTACTCATGGCCCCGTGTCCACGTAGCTCTGGAGCTCAGCACTCCTTCATCTAGTCCATGGCTTTTAGATGAACAGTTCTAATGACTCGAGTATGCGATGTGTCACTCCGTCTCACACAAGTCCTGTACCACGCAACCAATCCTTCTCATCACCATCACAGGAGTCACACGTGTGACAAGCCCTGTTCTGGCGCCCAGGTGACCCTGACATCAGGTGACCCTAGCGCCCAGTGCATTTTACGTCCAGTGTTTCTCTGTCTTCTACTACACGTGTAAACACTTGCCAAGAATAGTTTCTCACACTTACCATGGTTATATTTGGTAAACCAAGATATTCAAACGAGTCTAAACATATTGCACTCGTACTCTGGCACCTGGCCCCCTACTCTTGGCGTCAGGTGCACCCAGCCCCTGGCGCCGCACTGGCCTCCGCGCCAGGTTGCCCCCAGCGCCAGGGCTAGAGTAAGGCAGGCACAATCGATCACCATGGGTGACGATCGATCGTATTTATTATGAGTTTCATTTATTGGGGTTGCTATCGATCGCCACCAGAACGATCGATCGTAAGTACTATGATTGCGCTTAAGGGAAGAAGCAATCGATCGTAACCACGTATAGACTCCAAAACGAAAGCTGCGTTTTGTTGCAAATTTTGTTAGGATTTTCATGGGAAAAGGATACCAAATCCTAACCTAATGTTCTTTTTAGGAGGGGAGGATGTAACACCCGAAAAATCAGTATGTTTACTATAACTGATATAAGCAGTTTTGGTGCATATTTTTGCTTTGTTTCGCAGTGTGTTTTAAAGTAAACAAAGAGAGCTTTCCAACGCCACCAACTATGCGCAATTTGGAGCTTGGAGCAAGAAGATGTGATGGATTGAATTTTAGGACACGATCGATCGACAGGGATACGTGATCGATTGGCACAGTTCCATAACCAAGAGTAAGGCAGATGCAATTGATCCCAATGGGTGACGATCGATCGTATTTACTATGAGTTTCAATTAGTGGTGTTGTGATCAATCATAAGTACTATGATCGCGCTTAAGGGAAGCAGCAATCGATCACTGTGGTCGCGATCGATCGCACCATATAGACTCCAAAACGGAAGTTGCATTTTGTTGCGAATTTTGTTAGGATTTTCATGGGAAAAGGATACCAAATCCAAATCGAACGCGGAGTGCACATCTCTATGAAGATTTTAGAGAATTTCTATTAGAGGAAGAGACCATGATAAGGAAAGATTTGCTTAAGAGGATAAACCCTAAATTATATAACACATGAGAGGGGATAGTTTGTGCTATTCATATCAAAACCCTAGCTCTAGAAAGCTTGTGCTTTTCTCCTTCCCACGTTCACCCTTCTCTCAAGCCTCTTCTTGGTGTGAGTTTCCTTCAAGAGCTTGGAGCGGGAGCATTGTTGCGAAGCGAAGGAAGTGGACAATGAGGCAAAAGGCAAGACAAGTGTGAAAGCAAAATGTATGATGGTTTTTTCCTTATTCTATTTTCCTTTCTTCTCATATATGAGTATTGATTCATTCATATCATAGTTATATATGTTGATTTGAATAGAACTTGATACGCAATTGATTCTATCATTTATATTGTTAAGTATATTCCTCAATGCGTTCATGCTATATCCTTAGATAGGAATATTATCCATACCTGATATCTATTGATCTTGTTGATGCCAAAAGTTTTGATCTTTGTCTGTTCGTCGTTTGATTTCATTGGTTCAATTAGTCGCAACTGTTGTTTTGATTTAATTGTCCTTATTCCAAAGGGTTAGTATTTAAGACTGCGTTGTATGATAAGAAACATGATAAAAAGTGTATCTTTATGTAATTCCAAAACACATTAGGACCTGTAATGAACCTAGGAGGAGAGTAATTAAGTTTGTAATACTTTATTCACACTAATAAGGTTTGGCTATACGAAATACTTAAGTATAATTATGATTCATCATCTCGGACAGAACTGTTTTTATGCCAACAATCGGCAGTAATTAATTCATAACTAATTCAAGAAAAATCAAAAAAATATAAAGTCAGTGGAGTTAGACACTAGACACATAATATCATTAAACATTTCGGAGTCTAATTCCTACTGTACATACTATAGGATCAGTCGGAAGGGGACTGTTATACAGGAGATAGTGTTTTGAAATCAGAGTGAAAACACTAATACATAAGTAATACTACATGATATTTTATGAAATAAGTTAAAGTGTCAGTATTATTCATTATACTATTGAAGATGGATTATCACAGTAAAGTTGGTTAAGTAAAA
Source organism: Houttuynia cordata (assembly GCA_039654745.1). Lineage (NCBI taxonomy): Eukaryota > Viridiplantae > Streptophyta > Magnoliopsida > Piperales > Saururaceae > Houttuynia > Houttuynia cordata. The sequence goes on along the minus strand of CM077502.1, from coordinate 62,521,682 downwards.
AGATTAATCATATGGGGTAAGTCTAAGTGAGCAAATGAACAAAGATTTCTGTTTTCAAACAAGTTTTTGTGTCGGTTTGAAATTTCCACTTGGAAATCAAATCATCAAAGACCTATTCTTAAATCATGACTTTGGATATATACATATATATTATAAACCCAATTATTTTCAGGAATGTTCCTACCTAGGGCTATGCAAAAACATGTGTGTCAAAAGTATTGGATGTTTGATCTATACTCCTATTATTATTATTTGAGATATTTGAATCTCCTTGTTACTCCAGAGAGTGAGTCATGTCCTGATAAGAGACTTCGATGTTCTATTCATACTCCATGAGTGAGTCATTGTGGTAAGAGTTACTTTTATTCTCAGAAAGTTGAGATCTATTCTATTGTTGAAACATTGTCCAGTTTGACATTGACCTATTACACCACTACGAGTTCTTTTGAAGAACTCTCCAGGTGGAATCATAGTATGCTCACGAGCCATTGCTAGAACCATTGGTGATCTCCGATATTTATAAAACATGGTTTCCTTATTGCTCGAAGGGAGGCACATATATGCGTTTAGACTGTATGATATTACGGAAGGTCTGCTGTCTCCGCCCATTGTGTCCTTAAGCACTGATGGGGCCAGCATCCTAGTCGCATAGCCGGGTTCCGAAGGGAGAACCTCTAGGGTGATTCTGGTAAGTAGCCAAATATTTGGTAATCGGCGAGAAAAAAATTGAATTTTGCACTTTAGATGCCTCGAGGTTTTTGTGATTGGTTATCTTCTTCTTACACGTGTGATGTTTGGAGTCTTGTTATTTACTATTCTTTCCCTATACTTGCGAGTCGGGAACCATTGTTGACTGATCTTTCTTTTTAGGTAAATAGACCTTAGGTTTAATCCGGATGTCATTAAATATCGGTTGTTCATTTGTTATATTTCTCTTCATACTGCTTCATTCATTTTCGTAGGTTTTTACATCCTACTGAGTGTTTCTATGAAATACTCATGCATACTCTGATGCAAGCGCGAAAGAAAACTGAGACAGGACGGTTGCAATAGTAGGAAGGTGTTGATGACGTCGAGAACAGATTAGAGATTTCTTTCTCTAATTCAGTTACTTGATTTGATATTTTATGATATTATTGGCCTATGTGTGTGATAGACTTGAGATTTATTTTGATTGACTTTGTTAAAATTTATTGGCTATAATAAAGACTAAGTAGGTTTATTTTATATTTACTTAATGATGTTTATATACTGTATTACATTGAATTGCGGGATGACCGATTACACATCCTTTCGTGATGGCGTAATTGGTTTTATTTTCGACTGATCGGTCGCAAGACCTGGGTTTCACCCTCGAGATGTTACTATCTTTGAAGGCTTTTGCACTCCGATCGAGGTGTGAGATCCTAGGTTGTGACAGAAGAAAGAAAAAACTAAAAGGAACAACCCAAGCCAAAGCTTAGGTGCTGTGCTCCAGCCAGACACTCGACAGAAGAGAAATATGGGCAACGGTGGCATGGGCTTGGATGCTTGATGCAGCTCCAGTCTCGGCTCAGGACGGGTGTCACAAAGGAGATGTGCTCGGTCTAGAGAGAAAGAAGGAAGAAAGAGTCTTGTTCAGATTTGGAGCAGAGGCGTGTTCATGTATGGGTTGTGCAAAAGTAGTTTTGGATCATATCAAATTTGGATAAATTTGAAGTTGGAAAGGAATCAAAGATTATGATTGGCATGGATTTGGATCGGGAATTCCTCTAATTGGTTGCGTTGGATTTGGATTAACTTGGAAGAACTTTATTTGGGTATGGACTCTCGAAGCCTAATGCCTATAAAAATCAAGAAGAATCGAGATGAAAAGGGGGATTTTTTTGGGGTAGAGATCAATCGGAGAAGAAGAAGGATCGATCGGAGGTGAGTCAGCTGGAAGAAAAGGAGGAAAAAGGGAAGATTTTTTAACTATTTTCGATTGCTACAGTACTGCCACAGTATTATGATCCTCCTACAGTGATTCTGTGAATAGTAATTATGTGAATAATAAACTGCTACAGTACCGCTGATGCAAATCTTTTTTGAATTTGATTTTTCTTATATTATGATTATGAATAACTAATCCTCGAGTTATGGCATAAGGGGGAAGTTTTTAATTGCTAATCTAATATGTACTTCGATTTAATTGTAAGCTTTAATGTTTAAATTGATTTGACAATTTATTTTTGTAAAAATTGGTAATATGTACATTTGCTTGATTCGTCATTAACGGAAGGTATGTCGAATGTTTGTGATTCCCTGTTATTACTAATGAGAGCTTAAGAGCATTAATTCAATTAATTACCTTTGTTATATTCATTTTAATTTAATTGTCATATTTTTTTATTGAAGTGAATCATTATTTGCTTTCAATCGGGTTATAAATTAAATCAAAGTATGATATTTGATAGTGATTGAAAATGGAACTTTTTGCCTTAACATTCTTGCTCTAAAATTCTTGCCTTAACATTTCTACACTCGTTCATATTATTTAAAAATCTTGTCGTAATAAGTTTAGTTTTTAATTAGATGTAAATTGTAGTTTAGGGTAAAGTAGAATAATCCTATGTTCAGTTCCTGTGGTTCGACCTTAGATTCACCAAGAATATATTGCGATTGTCAACCTATTTTAGGGTTCGATCATCGTGACCCCAATGATCTTGGCATTCCTTAATAGTAAGTCTTCTGCACTCCGATAAAACCTGAGAAAAATTGGGCGTGACACGATCGGAGTGCGGAAGCCAGACAATGGAATAAATTTTGAGGTAGAGATCCCAGGCACGCGACCGAACAGTCGATTTTCCAACCGATTACAATCATCTCAAAAGGACGTGTAACCGATTATGCCCACAATCAGTGTAATACAATAACAGACATCAATAAATAATATAAAATGAATTTACTTAATATTAATCTATTTATGAAAGTCAAATAAAATAAACCTATAAGTCTATGGCACACAATTGCCAATAATGTCATAAGCATCAATAAAAAAATAAATTAAATAACTAAATCGTCTTTAAACTCTTCTCGGCACCTACAATCTGCCTTTCCACTACTACACTTCCTGATCTCACTTTTCATTTGCGCCTGCATCAGAGGATGCATGAGTATTTCACACAAACACTCAGTAGGATGTAAAAACCCACTGAATTAAAATAAGCAGTATGAAGAGAATAATAATAACAAAGGATTGTGAACATCCCACAACATCTTAATTGAACCGAGGTCGAAACACCTGCCAGGTTAGTCAACAATAACAATTCCAACTCGCAAGTATAGGAAAAACATCAATAAGGCTCCTACCAGATATAAAGGTAAGGAGAGAATGATAATTATATCAAAGGCTCCTGACATCTAAATTGAAAGGAGTTATAATTTCTGCTCGCTAATCTGGTCGCTCGCGAGTGACTAAAACAATATACCAGAACCACCCTAGGGGTCCTTTCTTTGGAACCCTGCCATGCGTCTAGGATGCTGGCCCCACCAGTGCTTACGGACACGATGGGCGGAGACTGAGGACCTTCCGTAATGTCCACAATCTAACGTACGTATAGTGTCTCCTTCCGGGCAGTATGGAATCGCAATTTCATAAATATAAGTGACCTCGCAATATCTAGCAATGGCTTAATTGAGCATACTATAAATCCACCATGGGAAGAGTCTCGCGAGATCTCCAGTTGAAGAAACAATCATGTAATCAATATGAGCAATATCTCAAAGGAATAGAGGTCACAACACTCTAATATCATAAGGTATCTTTTACCATAATAGACTCTCTCATGGAGTATGGATAGAAGTGTCAAAGTCTTTGGTCAACACATAATTCACTCATAGGAGTAGCATAGAATAACAAGACAACCCAAACACTTCAAATAATAACAACTCACCCAATGAGTACCATACAATCAATACATACCTTTCATGCTCAGCCCTAGACAGGAATTCTTTAGCCACATTGGGATTTTATAATATAAATATCAGAGATAAGAAATCAAAGAATCTTAGATGATTTGAATTCCAAGTAGAGTATCAAACCGACATCAACGCTTTTAAAATAGATAGTTATGAATCACTTGTTCAAAGGATTATCCCTCCGAATTAGATTACTTCTAACCCAATTCTTACTGTGATATTCCATAAGTATATAGTCCAATTACTGATGTTGACACGTTAGACATTATCATATCATATTACATGATGTTATTTTTGTATACTTAGTGTTTTCTCTCTGAATCAGCTCACTGCCTCCTGCACAACAGTCCTCTTTCGACGGCTACTGTGCTCTGTACAGTAAGACTTAACCTCTGAAATTTTTAATGATAATACCCTCGTGAGTCTAGTTTCTCCACTGATTTTATATTTTTCCAATTTTATTTGAATTAGCTATGAATTATTTATTACCGACTGTCAGCATAGAAACAGTTCTGGCCGAGATTAAGACTCTTAATTAAACTTGATTATCTCACTTAATAACACATTATAAATGATAATATATTATTAACAGACCATATACTCCCCTCCTAGACCAATTACAAATCCTAGGATTATCTGGAATTACTAAAGTTCACTCCTTTCTTGTGTTCTCTTATATATAACACAGTTTTTAAACATTAATACATCCCAAACAAGCCAATTAATGCAAGACACACCTTAAAGCACAAAACTCAACATGGATCATGATCAACCAAGCAATATCAGAACTTCTAGTCTCTAGAAAATTAATAAAGTATTAGACTTTAGGTGCGAATTCCCATCTAAAAACGAAACATGAATGCATATATGATTATGATGCACTACGCATAGAAATAATGACACAATTCATTCATCTCACAAGAATCCACACAATACACTAAGGTACTGAATCAAAACACTTGTCAAAAGCATATAATCAGAAGAGTGAAGAGGGAAAAAACCATCCTACTTAATTCATCAAAGATTCCGCCTTTCTACGCATTGCTCGTCTCCTCCGCTTCCTCCAAAGCTCCCACTCTAAGCTCTTGCAAACTCCCACAAGAAGAAGCCTTAAAGAAGATGGGTGAACATGGGAAAGAGAAGGGGAAATGTCTCTGGACGTTCTAGGGTTAGCACAAGCCAACTCTCTTCTAGTGTTTATATAGAGTTGGGGGAGAATCCCTTCTTAAACTAATTTTCTAAATCATGGACACTTCCAACGAATGGGAAGGCTTCAAGATCCTTCTAGAGACGTGCAAATCAAGTCCCTTTGGGATTTGGTATCTTTCCCAAGCAAATCCACCCCAAAGATAAGCTAGAAATCGCAAAACCGCAACCGGCGATCGTTCGGCTATACGGCGATCGATCGTCGTATGCGTTGTTCTACACTACCGCGTTACAGCCAATCGATCGCATATATTGCCGATCGATCGCTTTACGTGAAACAAAACATTCAAAAATCACAGTAACTACGATCGATCATTTTGATAAGGCGTCGATCGGTTCAACTTGCCGATCAATTGTTTCTTATGGCGATCGATCGCAGCCATGCTCAATCAAAATTCAATTTCTCATATCTTTTCAGTCCGAACTCCAAATCGTGCATAATTGGTGGCGTTGGAAAGCTCTTCTCACCAAATTTAATTCCATAGGATAAAACATGACCAGATTAAACATTAAGAGGGTCAAATTTCAGTTTTAAAATACTTACTAATTTTCCGAGTGTTATAACACTAAGAGATTGTTTAATTTTGATTTTCAATACGAATACAAACCATAAAAGTGTGGCTTATCGTTACTTGGTCGACTTGCCGAGTGGGATCAATTACATGCCCTTAATAGGCAATCTTAGTTCAAACCATGCACGTACTTAGAAGTTGAAACGCAGTGTTTCTCATTTTTCTTCTCCCACAAAATTCCCTCACCAAGCTGTGGACTTAATCTTGCTGACGATAGTGTGTGCATGCCTTGGCTGGTCCGCATAAAGGACCATAGGGTTCAACACTCCCATGCTTCACGCAATGGCATAGGGGCTACCAACATGATCTAATGGTTATTGGTCACAGGGGGGTTATATTTATCTTTCATCAATTTACTGCTCCCTGTGTTCCACTCTAATTGCCTACAATCGAAAATGCTTCGGATCTAACGAGAGGCACTCACATGCTAGTGCTCTCACAACAGGAGCACAGCTCATGCGAGCTTTCATGGCACACGTCACAGACATTTGCCATGGTGGGCAATGCCGACAAACGACAACCTTGGTATGTAGAGGCCAGGGCCTGTCCATATCGCTAACCATGGCACATGCCCGTGACAACACACTCCCACTGTAAGAGCCCTCCCATGTGCTCACAGTGGATTTGTGAGCTTCATAAAAAAAATGTCATGCAAGGAAATCTAGAATAGAATCCACTAATCCTAATTTTGAGAAGAAAAATTCATTCCAACTTTTTTTCTCAAAAACTTCGTTCCCTGAATCGTAGAGCACCAACATCCCAACTTCTGAAGAATTTCAAGTTGGTAAATTTTTGGGAATTATGATTGTAACACTGCTTCTCATTACAACAATATACAAGTGTCAACACTAATTCAGCCAAAAATGAGTCACAACATCAATCTAACTCCAGACCTCACTGACCACTGGTACATGTTTTAAACAATAGCAATCATCATCGTTTCTTTGCTACAAGAGAGATAATTTGTCATGTTACTAAACCGTACAACTTTGAAAAGACTGGTAACCAAAAACGGCATAAGATTTTGCACGGAAGAATCATTATTTACAAACTAATGCTTCACTCTTCTTACTGGGGCATTTCTTCTCAAATTTGTTCTCTCCTCTACTGAGCTGTTATAACATACAGGAAATGCATTTGACACCACAAGCATAATCCATACCCAAAACCCCCTACTTAGTTTTCTCCCTCATGTCATGGGAATCGACCATTTGTTCCTCCTTAAAAGAAACCAAAGAAAATCAAATCCTGGTGCAGAGGATGAATGAGGAAAGAAACATGAAAGAACACCAAAGAATTTTGTGAACACGAAACAAGGCATTTCGCAAATTGACATTTCTCATGTGGGATTTTTTTCCCTCTCATCTACCCTCATTAGTAAGCTGCAAAGATCCATCCTTCATGAGCTTCAAGCTGAGACTATTGAACCTCTCTCGTGAGTACTGCCTAGATGCTTTCCTCCAATCTGTGCCTGCCTTCATCATGGCTGCAAATTCCTCATAGCTAATGCGCCCATCCTTCACAATATAGAGTTACACAAAATTAAGATAAAGAACAAACGAGAACAACCCATAAGTTAAGCTATTTCTATTGAAGTTAGTCAAGGACCCTGTAAACTAACCTTGTCTGTATCAACATCATGGATAATAGCATTGATGACATCTTCATTATTATTAGCACCCAAATCGTCGGCTAAGCAATCTCTGAGTTCTTCAATCTCAATATACCCACTTTTGTTTCGATCAAAATATAAGAAAGCTTTGTGGAGATGCTCATCATTGCCAATCTTCCTCAAATGGACTGAAACAGCCATAAATTCCCCATAATCCAGCAATCCATTTCCATCAACATCAGCCTGCTCGACCGTGAGATCAGTTTGAATGTTAACAAACAGTATTGTATATACAACTCTACATCTGCTATAACACAAAGTGGGTATAGGCCAACATGCCACGTACCATCTATATATAGAATAGCAACTACATTCAAGAACCACATCCGACTTCCAATACTCATGTTTTTGACATTTCAAACCACAGATGTCATTAGTCTTATTCACAGCATTATATGGGATTAAGATGCGAAGGCAACAGCTTCACCTAGGATATGAGGCACCTCATGCTTAAGTGGATGGAAAATGCTCCTTCTCCTTCAAAATCTCAAGTTAGAACCCACTGTATGCATCACAACACCATTAATTTGTGGGGCCCACCATAAATACACTGTTGTTGGCAGTGCACACAGAGGATTCTAGCATGAGCTTTTTGAAGGAGAAATAGCATTACTCTCAGTGAATAGATACCCTTTTTATATCTGGGATACATCTGTACTTAAAGATGATTATTTCATGTGATAGAACCATTGGAAGTTGTTAAAACGATCAAGCTTACTGCTTCCATGAGCATCTGAAGATCAGGGTCAGGAACATGCTGGCCAATCTTTATCAAACCCATCTTAAGTTCTTCAAGTGTGATTTGACCATTCTTTTTAGTGTCCATATTGTCAAACATCTCCTTTATGCCCGCTACCTCTTCCACAGATAAATGTTCAGCCATCACCTGATGTTCAACAAAAAGCACAAAATAATAAGTCACAATACACAAATCAAATTCATGTGTACTTGCAATTAAAAAATGAATTATTCTCTTACCCTGAGAGCTTTCTTTTTAAGTTTGTTCATTACAGAAAACTGCTTCAGCCTTGCTTTAACTGTCTCCCCAAGAGGAATATTAGGGGCTTTCTTTGCATTTGTTAACCAAGGATGATCTGCATCAAATAGAACAGAAAAAAAAAGTGAAATTATAAAATATGCATAAGTACTTCCCATAAAAGAACTTCCACGAGATTTTTTGTGCATGTACTTAGCCAACACCATGTTGGTCAATTTTTCAAAACTTACAGGATCCATTAGATTCATACAGACGACAAAATCATAAAAGGATAAAATATTACCAAGTACTTGTTGGGCAGTCAATCGTTGCTTAGGATCTGGGTCAAGCATTCTTCTAACAAGATCTTTTGCATTATCTGACACTCTAGGCCATGGGTCCCTTTTAAAATCTATGACAGAACGAATAATAGCTTGCGCAACTCCTTGCTCAGTCTCTGCATAATAGAAGATAAATCACTTCAGAAAGAAAGCCAGAGAAAAAAAGAAAGAGAGAATCAGAGAGTAAAGCTGAAGAACTACCTGCCCAAAAAGGTGGCACCCCACAAAGTAGGATGTAAAGTATGACTCCAGCACTCCACACATCAACCTCTGGACCATAGTTCCGCTTCAGCACCTCTGGTGCCATGTAGTAAGGGCTACCCACAATCTCTGTAAACCTCTCACCTGTCATGAAATAGGACATTCATATGTAAAACGTACAAGATCGTTTACATTGAACAAAATCATCGGATGAACTGAAGATCAATAATCACTGGATAGGGACATGTAATTATGGAACCAAAAATGAAGAAGTTATGAGACTTTACCGGGTCTAAAAAATACTGACAAGCCAAAATCAATTGCTTTAAGTGGAGATGATTCCTTTTTGCTAGCAAACAGAAAATTCTCAGGCTTGAGGTCTCTATGCATCACTCCATGTGTATGACACATCTGCAGAAGAAACAACAAAGGTTTGAATGCAGAGTTACAATCATAAATTCAACAGACGCATCTGAAAACAATTAAGTAGACCAAAATGCATATCAATTTAAGATAAAACTTCAAGTTAAGCACAACTTGGAATAACCTTAGAAGCTGTATATACTAGGACTGATTCCGAAAACAAATATTCAACAAACTACGACTAGGTTACAGATGAAACTCTTCTTTTGTTTCCTTTCTTGCAACAAACGAAGTAAAAGTATAGACGGCTACTATACAGGAATAAAAGGTCACTGTCAATGGAAGCATGCCTAAGGTGGCAATAATCACAACGTCAATAAAGGTGACTGACTTAGTGGCATCTACAGGTGCAGCGTCTTTAAAAAGTATTAGATAGCGCATATAAAAGTAGGCCTTCGAAACAAGACAAGATCAATGATCATGAATGGATCTTCTCCACTCATTTTAGACAGGAATACCCAAAAAGCAAACACAAGAAACGTTAATTAGTTCAAAGTGAATATTCAGGTTTGCTCACACTTCAATTAAGAGCTAAAATTTCAACACAAGGACTGATACGCATCAGGATCTACTCAACAAAACCAAATACGAATCTACATCTCACACATCATGAATCTCTAGAACGACCCTCATCATACCCAATTCAGATTTCAATACAAGATCCAAAGTAAAGATCAGAAAGCAAAACTCTACAACTAACATCCTTGGGGAAATGACATGATCTGGTTCCCAGAGCACTTTTAGATCAAAATATGCAATACACAGATCTAACACAAAATGCAAAAAAATAAAATAAAGTACCTTGCTAAAAACAGATTTCATATCCAAGAGATGAATAACTAATTCTTCCAAATAGAAAGGATGCAGATGATCTAAAGGTTCAAGGTAATAAAAGATCTCACCTGCACAACCTCCACAATGGTCTTGGTGACCGCAGCTGCGGCTCTCTCCGTATAGTGCCCCCGGGCGACAATCCGATCGAAGAGCTCCCCTCCCTCGCACAGCTCCATAACCAAATGAACGGCACTATCATCCTCATACGTATCCTTCAAGCTCACGATATTGGGGTGCTTGGGCATGTGCCTCATGATCTCCACCTCCCTCCTCACATCCTCTATATCCACCGCCGTCCTCAGCTTCTTCTTCGATATAGACTTGCACGCAAACTCCTCCCTCGTCTCCTTGTCCGTGCAAAGATAAGTTACCCCAAATTCCCCGCGGCCGAGCTCCCGACCCAGCTCGTACCGGCTGCCAATATCCCGTCCGGTCGGGTTCCTGAGAACGCTGAGCTTCGGCGCTCCAGGGCCATTGTGCGCCGCATAATCAATCGAAAACGGGTTCTGCTTATTGGTCTTCTTCTTCGTTTGACCTTCTGGGACGGAACCGGAACAGCAGTTTCCCATGATTGAAAATAAAGAACTCAAAAAACCCAAATCCAATCTGGCCTGAATCTCAAATGGGTTTCTGAAAAAGAAGCCAAATTGCTAAATTTCGGTTCTTGCTGAAATCCTAGAGCAAGAAAACCAGGTCAAAATGCTGAATCTCCCATAAAAATCAAATCTTTGCGCAGAATCGAAAAAAGAAAATGAAAAACAAATACAAATTTCCCCTATCAAATCACTACAGAAATCAGGTAAGGCTATTGCCAGATGGAAACAGACATGAAAACGTGAAGCTGCCAAGATTCACAAGAAAGGCGAGGAAAGCGGGAGAGACCCAGGTGGATATGGAGCTCGGGGAGGATTTTAATGGCGGAAGGAAGGATCTTTGGTTTGGGGGCAGCGGATGGAAGACGGAATTTGGGGTGATGTTGGGGGGGGGGGGGGGGGGGGGGTTGGGAGAGGTCAAAGCTCCTTCGCCTCCTTTGCTTTCCCACGGTGTGTGTGGACTTTAGTTGATTGGATTCAATTTCAAACAACAACAAAAGCAACAAAAACTTGGATTTTTTTCAATCCAGAAACAAGAAAAATGGGAGAAATGGGAATCGTTTGGGCTCAGGAAATCAAGAGGAAGGAGACCAAATGCCCGTCAAATGGCCTAGAACTTCAATATATGCCATTCCATGGATATGCTAAGGTAGCTACCTTTTTATGTTCATTTGCTCGAATCTAAAGTAGCTCTACCTAATGTTGTTAGTTTATGGTATCTTCTCCAATGTTGCCTTCATAGGTCGCTCAGGGGCGTTGTTGCTGCATCAGGGAGTTGTGGGCCGTCGGATTTGGATATGGCGGCACAGGTTAATACGAGAGCAAATGGGTTTGAATTGTCGCACACTATTGGATCTCGATACGTTGTAGCACTTCAGTGCAAGCGGACGCACGTAAGTCGTGGTGAATTTTAATTTTTACCTTCTAAGGGTGCATTTGGTTGCAGCTTTCTGCGATAGTAGAAGCTGAATCAGATGGATTATTTGGGGTAAGTGGCATATTTGGTTAAGAGTATAAACGGGCTGAGCTAGCTCGCGAGTTGATCCGACTTGGGTCGGATTGGCTCGAATTTTGGTTTGGCTCGTGTAAAGCTCGGCTTGGGCTTAGATTGAGCTCATCCCACTACAAGCCGAGCTCGAATACAATAATACTCGGATGGGCTCGGCTTGTTATTTTATATATATATATATATATATATATATATATAGTGTGTGTGTGTGTGTGTAGATATATACAAATATACAATAAATATATTGGTATGCATAAATATCTATGTATATAAAGTGTTTGTATATAAATAGCTTATATGAGGCCAGATCATGTTATAGCCGTTGAATATTGATCTAACGGTTACAAGGGTGAGTGATAGTTCGCACTCACCTACACATTGTTTTGATACCCACCGTCGGATCGGAATCCAACGACTCAAAAGATTGGCCTCATGCTCCTTATATGGTAATGATCTCATAATATATATATATATATATATATATATATATATATATAGGAAAAGTTTAAATAAGATCGCTCTCATATAGCTTATATGAGGCCACTTTGAATCGTAGCCCTTCGATCTTGATCTAACGGCTACATATAGCCATAATGATCTCACCCACTCCTTGATGTGACACACTCACCTACCCACTGATTTAATATCCATCCTCCGATCGGAATCCAATGGCTATAAGAATTGGCCTCATACTCCTTATATGAGAACGATCTCATATAAACCCCTCTATATATATATAGGGAAAAGTTTAAATGAGATCGCTCTCATATTGCTTATATGAGGCCACTTTGAATCGTAGCCGTTGGATCTTGATCTGACGGCTATAAATATCCATAATGATCTCACCCACTCCTTGATTTGACACACTCACCTACCCACTGATTTGATATCCATCCTCCGATCGGAATCTAACGGCAATAAAGATTGGCCTCATGCTCCTTATACGAGAACGATCTCATGTAAACTCATCCCCCATATATATATATATATATATATATATATATATATATATATATATATATAGACATATATGGGGAAAGTTTAAATTAAGAGATGAGTTTACATGAGATCGCTCTCATATAAGGAGCATGAGGCCAATCTTTATTGCCGTTAGATTCCGATCAGAGGGTGGATATCATATCAGTGGGTAAGTGAGTGTGTCACATCAAGGAGTGGGTGAAATCATTATGGATATCTATAGCCGTCAGATCAAGATCTAACGGCTACGATTCAAAGTGGCCTCATATAAGCAATATGAGAGCGATCTCATTTAAACTTTTCCCTTAAATTAAATCTCTCTCATTTGGCTTATATGAGGTCAGTTTAAATCTTAGTCGTTGGATCTTGATCTGCCGGCTACAAGAGTGAGTAATGGATGACACTCCCCTACCCAGTGATTTGATACCCACCGTCAGATTCGAATCCAACGACCCAAAAAATTATTCTCATGCTCTTAATATGAGAACGATCTTATATAAACTACTCTTTTTCTCTCTCTCTGTCACGCCCCGAAATCCCATACCTCGATCGGAGTGCGGAAGCCAATCAATGATATACATTTGGAGGTAGAGAATCTCGGGCGCGAGACCGAACAGTCGATTTCACCACCAATTACGATCATCTCAAAAGGATGTGTAATCGGTCATGCCCATAATCAGTGCAATACAAATACAAACATTAATGAATACTATGGAATGGAAATTTACTTAATAATACTGATAATAATGATAATCCATTTAAGAAAGTCAAATCAAATAAACCTATAAATCTATGGCACACAATTGCCATTAAATGTCATAAGCATCAAATAAGCAAAGCAAATAATATAAACTCTAAGTCTTCACGGCTCCTGCGACCGCTTCACTACTGCAACTTCCTGATCTCAAATTCCATTTGCGCCTGCATCAGAGGATGCATGAGTATTTCATAGAAACACTCAGTAGGATGTAAAAACCCACTGAATTAGAACAAACAATATGAATAGGATAAGAATAACAAAGGTTTATGAAGATGCCGCAACATCTGGACTAAACCAAGGATTTATACACCTGAAAGGTTAGTCAATAATAATTCCAACCCGCAAGTAGGGAAAACAACAATAAGGCTCCTACTACACATATGAGTAAGGAGGGAATGATAATCATATTAAAAAGCTCCAGACATTAAAAGTGAAAAGAGTACAATTTCTGCTCGCTGAACCGATCACCCGCAAGTGACTATACCAGAACCACCCTAGGGGTCCTCTTTTTGGAACCCTGCCATGCGTCTAGGATGCTGGCCCCACCAGTGCTTACGGACACGATGGGCGGAGATTGAAGACCTTCCGTAATGTCAACAATCTAACGTACGTATGTTGCCTCTTTTTGGGCAGTATGGAACCGCAGTACCACAAAATTTTAGTGACCCCGCAAGATCAAGCAATGGCATAATGTGAGCATACTATGAATCCACTTCCGGAGAAGTCCCGCAAGACCTCTAGTGGAGGAATCAATCAAATAGTCATGATGAATAATATTTCAAAGAAATAGAGGCCGCAACGCTCTAACCACATAAGGTATCAATCACCGGAACAGACTCACATACAGAGTATAAGTGGAAATGTCACACAAAGAGAATAACACAATCCATACATGCATTCATGCTTAGCCCTAGATGGAAATTCATATAGGTCTTATTGAAATATATAAATCAGAGACAAGGTATTAATGAGTCCTAGATGATTTGGATTCCAAATGGAACCTCAAACCGACACAAGCGCTTTATCTTCAAATACACGATTACGGTTTTCTTAACATAGGTATTACCCATCTATCATATTAACCATAACCCAACCTTACTGTGATAATCATAAGGATATAGTCTAGTATTAGTTACTAGCACGTCATATCATCTTCACATATTATTAAGTGGTTTTACTTAAGTACATAGTATTTTCACTTGGATTCTGCTCACTGTCTTTTGCAAAACAGTCCCCTTCCGGCGGCTCCCAGACACTGTACAGTTGAGGTTATCTTCTGAAATTTTTACTGAGAATACCCTTGTGGGTCTAGTTTCTAACCCCACCGGTTTTATATTTTTCTGATATCATATGAATTAGTTATGAATTATTTACTGTCGACTGTCCGAGCAGAAACAGTTCTGGCCGAAAGTGAAACACATGATTAAGCTTTAATATTCTTATTCCGAACCACTTATAGATGATAATATACTCATGATAGATGATAGTACTCCCCTCCTAGATTAATTACAGATCCTGAAATTAACTAGGATTACCAAAAGATTCCCTTTTTATCATGTTTCTCCCCATATAACACAATCTTAGACCATAATATCTTTCAATTAAGTCGATTTAAGCAAAACGATCATTAAAGCATAAGACTCAATCATTAGACATCATAATCAAAGCAATATCAGAACTTTTATCTTCTGTAAAATTAATAAAGCATCCAACTTTGATCTGATTTACCATCTAGACATGAAGCATGAAGGCATATATGCATGTATCGCAATACACATGGAAAACAAGACATAAATCATTAATCCCGCAAGATTCAAAGCAATACTCCAAGGAAATCAGTAAGAACACTCATCATATAGTGTGAGAAAAGAATAAGAAGAGAGGGAAAAACCATCCTACCCTTTATCACCAAAAGACGTCGCCTTTCTACGCGATGTTCGTCTCCTCCGCTTCCTTCAAAGCTTCCCGATCCAAGCTCTTGAGCAATTCCCACTAGAAGAGGTCTTCTAAGAGAGGGATGAACGTGGGAAGGAGAGGGGAAAGCCTCTGGACGTTCTAGGGTTTAGTTTTCAAAAGCACAAGCCTAGACTCTATGGGTTTATATAGAGTTTTTAGAAGATCTTTGCCCAATCAATTCTACCATATCTTGGGCACTTTCCACCAATGGGAGAGTCCCTAAATCACCCTAGGAACGTGCAAAACAAGTCTAGTTAGGATATGGCATCTTTCCCAATCAAATCCGCCTCAAAATTAGGTTAGAATTCGCCAAACCGCAACTGGCGATCGATCGTGCAATACGGCGATCGATCGTCCTGCGCTGTTTACAAACTGCACGATGGCGCCGATCGTAGCCGATCGAAGCCGATCGATCGTGTTCCGAAAGCCGATCGATCGTTTTTTACGCGATCGATCGTTTTTATTCAATTTCCCATATCTTTTTACTCCGAACTCCAAATCACACAAAATTGGTGTCGTTGGAAAGCTCTTCTCACCAACTTTAATTTAAACAAAGCACCACATGGTCAAACCAATCATTAAGAGGGTCAAATTTCAGTTTTAAGATACTTACTAATTTTTCGGATGTTACACTCTCTCTCTCTCTCTATATATATATATATATATATATATATATCAGATTATATGAGATCATTCTCATATAAGGAGCATGAGGCCAATTTTTGGGTGGTTAGATTCCAATCCAATGGTGGGTATCAAATAAGTAGGTAGATAGTGTGAACCATCACTCACCCTTGTAGCCGTCATATCAAGATCCAAAGGCTATGACATAAACCAGCCTCCTATAAACTACTCCATCGGTTCTAAAATACTATGTATATTTGAGAAATTTCACTGTTCCAGAAATATTGTGTACATTTTGGTTGATCACGTGACTTCCCTCTTCTTCTCAGTCCTCCAAAGCTATCACTCTGTGAAACTGGGCCGATGATGTGATTATAGCGGAGCCTCAGGGGGTGAGTGTGAATTGGATTAGAGCATACATGACTTTGATTCCGGCGAGTCCATCGGCGGAGCAGTCGGATGAGTGAATTTTATTGGACTCTTGGACCTTAAAAAAGGCAGAGTTTCTTTTGTTCCTCTTTCATGTTTTTTTACCTTGAACACAGCCTTGTAATGTTGGACCTGTGTTTTTCCACATCCAGACGAGCTTCATTGGATGGAGGGAGTACTGAATTTGTTGATTTGGAAAAATCAAATTGGATTATTAATATAGAATGGTAAGAGTGAATGATAATGAAATTGAAAGTTCTAGGAAACTCGAAGGGGTATGTGAGACCAGGGCTTTTGGTGGAATTATTAATTTTCTAAAAATTTGAATTGGATACTTTTCCTCATTCTAAGTTCAGTCTCCAGAGGGGCAACCTGTTGAGAGAATAAACTAGACATGGAGGAAGAGCCGCCATTCACTAGAGTGATAATTATCAGAGTGAAGCCACTGAAATATGTGGAGAGAGGCTCGAGCGGGAGGGATATGTAGAGGTCAGGGGCGACTTTGATTCTAGGGGCCCATCGGTGAAGAGAGTGGTAGAGGAATTCAGCGGCAGATAAAACCAGCGGTACTTTGTGGAATCCGTTGCAGAAGGCGTTTCCGATGACAATGGCAGAGATGTTGGTTGATGGGTAGCGGTCTAGGACATGGGCTCGGAGCCAAGTTTTGGCTCCCCAAAAACCTGAGGCAACGACGAGGAGGTCTGTGGTGGAGACGGAGATGGCTATTTGGGAAGAGATTGGGTAGAGGAGAGGAGTGTCATGGAGGGGTAGCATTTGGAATGCTTCTTGACCTGCAACTGAAATAAAGAATAAGAGATATGTAATGTAAGAGAAGAAACATGAAGCTAATGATGATTTTGTCAAAAAAATAGCAAATTTTAGCTGCAAAACCAAAGTGGGACTTCTATGAATAATCTACGGCACAAAGCTGCAACCAAACACACCCTAGCTCACATTTGCCTCTCAATTCAACCCTTCTTTTTGTTTTTTCTATTTACCTGAATATCATTTTTTATACAATCCCATAACCACCACCATCACCCTCAGGTAGTACAAGCGCAGATTGAACTTTGGATCTCCGCCCGAACGAGAGATTTTTAACCTAAATCCCTTTCCTCGCTCTAACCCAAGCTAACCCCTTAACCTTACTGTAGCACCACTGATATTGTCGTTCCCCATTTGATCCAGCAGGCGCACTTTGCATTGCCCTCCTCAATCCAGTCTCCACTCTCTCCGTGGCCCCTAGCCCCTCATACTCGATTTTTTCATAGGTAACCCAACCCTTGTACTCTGCCCTCCTCTCATGGAGGAAGGGAACTGTGGTTGTGCCCAAGGGATAGGGAGGATGAAGGTGGCCCTTGGACAAGGGGGTGGTAATGAGCAGTGAAGGATGCGGTGCTAGTAGCACCATTCATATTGAAGGAGAGAGCAAGGGTTGAATTTAAGTAGGGAAGGGATAATAAGAAAAGGGCTAGAGTGATCAAATTATGGGTTGGGAAAAAGGTACCCTGAGCTGGAATGTGCAAGTGTTTTTTTTTTTTTTTTTTGCTGAACAAAAATGTGCATGAGATTATATGCCTTGTCAGTTCGTTGAGTTTGCCATTTCACTCATTCTGCTCTCCTTGGGAAATTTTAAAATTGAATCGCCATCTGTTTATCCCTCTTTCAATGGCAAAGTCAGTGACATCACAATATCGGTAATGAAAGAAGATTTAGAAGATCTCCTTACTAATTACTAACTTTTATTCTCATATATGCTTGCCTGAATTAACTCGAATAGTTGAAGGTGGTTCCATTTCGAAATAAGCCTCTTTAATGAACTATTATTATATAATCTTGTGAAAAGTAACCAAACTTATGTTTGATCGTTTGCTGTGTTATTTAATCATTTTCTTAACATTCGATTAATCTATCATATTTGTTGCACAAATTTATTTTGAATGTTTGAACTTCTTTTCATCATTGTGGTGGCTTGGTTGATAGCTTAATTGAGGCTTGATTTTTAAGATTCTACCAATAAAATTTTATTATATCTAAATTATTGTTTTTTTTGTTCTTAATTTAATTTCAGTTTTTTCTGTTTCCTTGTAACAAATGCTTCTAGAAGCTGACCTACGTCAATTGACTCCTCTATGTTTTTGTCAACCGTGAGTTCCTTCGATTCTGATATGTGCAAGTGACGTCTACTATTACTACCTGGCCCCAACTTTCGTTTTCCCATATAACCTGGCTTTTCCCGTCAACTCCCATGTGACCTGGAATCGGCACCTAGAGTACCGAAAATGTCATTCTTTTACATTTTTCATGTCTTTTGTATCCCAAATGCTTCATTTTTCCAAAAATTAGCGATTTACGGGAGCATCAAGTTGGGGAAGAAGACATTTCGGCGAAAGTCCGTCAATCATCGCGCTTCAAATCACCGCCGGCACCGTCCAACCCGGAAAAATAAAATTTTATGCCGAAAAATAACAAAATCAGTGGCAAAGACAAAAAAAAAAGCTATGATGAAGGAATTTTGATGTAAGAGCAGCGGAGAAGCCCACCCAACTATAAAAATTAAGATTTACATGTAAAGAAATATATATAAAGGTCACTCATTGGTGTTTGACCGCTCGTAGACATGAAATAAGATGATAAAAATAGGCAAAATAGTGAAATACTCATCGACGAGTGATAAATTTAATTTATATATCTTTCTGTGATCTTAATGAAGTAGAAGAGGAGGAAAAATAAAGAAGAAAGAAAAAAAAAAGGGCAAAAATGGATAAAAAATGAGCGAGTTATGACATTTTAAAAATTGCTCATTTATCATGTTGTCGACGACACGACTTGATTCAAGTCGTGTCGTCGATAACACGATAAATGGGCAATTTTTAAAATGTCATAACTCACTCATTTTTTATCTATTTTTCGAAGTCGTGTCAAATATTACACGACTTGAATCAAGTCGTGTCATCGGCAACACGATAAATGGGCAATTTTCAAAATATCATAACTCGCTCGTTTTTTATCAATTTTTGCCCAATTTTTGCCTTCTTTCTTATTTTTCCTCCTCTTCCATTTCATTAGGAATACATAAAGATATATAAAATCATGTTGTCGAAGACAGGACTCGTGTCTTCGACAACATGATTTTATTATAATTTTTTAAAATGTCATAGATACATTAGGACAAGAAAATAAGAAAAAATAAGAAGAAAGTGGAAGTTTTTCGGCGAAGCTCCGGACGTAGGAAAGCATCCACTTTCCTCTTTCTTCTTATTTTTTCTTACTTTCTAGTCTTAATATGTCTTCATGAGGTGGAAGAGGAGGAAAAATAAGGAAGAATATAAAAAAACTGGGAACAAACGGATAAAAAATGAGCGAGTTATGACATTTTAAAATTGCCCATTTATCGTGTTGTCGACGACACGATTTGAAAAAAAAGGGCAAAATAGATAAAAAACGAGCAGATTATGACATTTTAAAAATTGCCCATTTATCGTGTTGTCGACGACACGACTTGATTCACGTCGTGTACTATTTGACACGACTTGGATTCAAGTCGTGTCAAATAATACACGACTTGAATCAAGTTGTATCGTCGATAACACGATAAATGAATAATTTTCAAAATATCATAACTCGCTCATTTTTATCTGTTTTTGCTCAGTTTTTTTACGTTCTTTCTTATTTTTCCTCCTCTTCTACTTCAATAGGATCACAGAAAGATATATAAATTAAATTTATCGCTCACCGACGAGTATTTCACTATTTTGCCCATTTTTATCATCTTATTTCATGTCCAGGAACGGTCAAACACCAATGAGTGACCTTTATATGTGTTTCTATACATGTAAATCTTAATTTTTGTAGTTGGGCAGGCTTCCCCACTGCCCTTACATCAAAATCCCTTCATCATAGCTTTTTTTCTCGTCTTTGCCGCTGATTTTGTTATTTTCCGGCATGAAATTTTATTTTTCCTAGTTGGATGGCGCCGACGGTGATTTGAACCGCGATGATTGACGGACTTTCGCCGTAATGCCTTCTTCCCCAACTGGATGCTCCAGTAAATCGCTAATTTTGGAAAGAAGGAAGACTTAAGTTACATTTGAGGGAAGAAGAGAGCTTTTTTCATATTACCTGACGCCCATTTGGGAAGAAGGGCATTTTGAGTAGTTTCTAGGTCATATGGAAGATAAGATGAGATTCCGGATAATATGAGAAAATGAAAGTTGGCGCCAGGTAATATGTAAAGAGCTCATTGCTTTCCCAAGTTCTTGTACATATTAAATATTAGATACTTACTTTCAAAGTAAGGAGATTGAAAGAAGGGCCCAAGACTCCAATATATTGCACTCATTTTGCAATCCTGATGATTTTCATTGGACGGAGGGGTTAGATGATAGCAAGGATTGAACACAAAAGTCCTTATGGAAATGTATTTTTTCCTTACTATAAGATAACTATTTGGTGAAATGTAAATAACTTTAGTTTCTCTATGTTACCGTTCTATTCCATTTTTTTCTTCAACTTCTTAACATGGAAAAATTGTGTATTGCTAATAATTTTCTTAGTCACACTCTTGGAAAAAATTAACACGCATCCATTCTAATCATTTGATGACTAGGGAAGCTAAAATTTTGTTTTAATGCACATCATAGTTGATATAAATGCATCAATTAAACATTTTAATAAGAAGCCTAATTCTTTATTTCTCGAATGAACAAAATGATGAAGATCGGTTAAAATTTTTGTGGAGCTTCAGGTGGGACTGGGAAGAATGGGAAGTCAGGTTTAAAGAGGAGGAAAATTAAAAAGAAGATGGAAGAAAAGGTATGAGTGAAAAAAAAATATTTTAGGCCTTTGGGTTTCCAAAAGGGCTTTGTTTAAAGCCGCTTTCCACTGAGTCTCCTCAGCATGATGCCATGTTTTATGACCGAAAACTGCTTTAGACTTAATCAAACCCATTTAAGCACATTAGAACTCTTTATTGAAACATACTCGAAGCTACACTGAGGAGATTTCGTGAACTTTCTATTTATACTCCCTCCATCCAGTGAGGCCTATCTGCATTTGAAAATGAGTTCAATTTATTGGATTGTAAGCCGGTATAAGAAAGCAGAGTATTCCCAAAGTCAGCCATGTAATGAGGGACTCAAGTTTTTCTAAATACAGATAGGCTTCATCAGATGAATAGATATTTAATCGAGATAAAACAAGTTCTTAATATAGATGCCAGATGTAATCACTAAACTGTAAATATGATACCACATACTCGATCACTCTGTCTGGAATTATTATTAGCATAAGGATTTTCAGAAGAGGACGGTTTATATGAGATCACTCTCATATAAAGAGCATGAGGCCAATATTTTGGGCCATTGGATTCCGATCCAAGGGTAGATATCAAATCAGTGGGTAAGTGAGTATATCATATTGGGGGTAGGTGAGTTCTATGTGGCTGTTTATAACCGTAAGAAAAGTGACAAGAGGGAGTACTTTTTATCGTTCAAGAGACAGCCACCACATCCACAGTGTGTATGTCTACACTAGCATAGCAATACTATTTTCCAATCAATATGGAACTCCCTCCACTCAGAAAAACTCGTCTACTTTTGAAAATGAGTTAGGTGGGTGAGTTCCGATGTAGCTGTTTGTAGCCGTCAGATTAAGATCCAACGGCTACAAATAAAATTGGCCTCAATTCCTATATATATATATATATATATATATATATATATATATATATATATATATATATATATATATATATATATATCGTTCTGAGCATGTTCTGAGCTGTCGGTTTATATGAGATCGTTCTGAGCATGAGGCTAGTCTTTTGGAACGTTAGATTCCGATCAGACGGTAGTATCAAATCAATGGTAGGTGAGTGTGAACCATCACTCACCCTTGTGGCCGTCATATCAAGATCCAGCAACTCTGATATGAACTAGCCTGGTATAAGCTATATATGGGCGATCTCATTTAAACTTTTCTTATATATATACTTGATGGCTACAAGGGTCGTTGGATCTTGATCTGATGGCTATAAGGGTGAGTGATGATTCACATTGATTTGATACCCACCGTCTAATCATAATCTAACCACCGAAAAAACTGATATCATGCCAAGAACGATCTCATATAAACTATTTGTCTATATATATAGAGGCTCGGTAGCCTCTGGGCGCCCGGAGAGCTTTGATCTTTCGACGGTTGAGGGCGAGGCCCGAGCCACTCCCTCCCTTGCTCGGCACTGTAGGTTCAGTGTCGCGGCAGGGGCCCGCCTCCATCCAGACGGTGCCGCCCCCTCCCTCCCACCACCCCAGCGAGCCCACACCACCCCAGCGACCCCCCTCCCACTGCCCCCCTCTGGCTCGACGCCCACCCCGCCCCGGCGACCCTCTTCCCTCTGGCACCCTCCCTCTCCCACCCCGGTGATCCGCGGTAGGAGAGGCTTTCCACCTTTCGCCGCCCTAACGCCACGACACCCTATCAAGCTAGAGGAGACGCCGAGGTGGGAGAGGGAGGGTGCCGGAGGGAGGGGGGAGAGAGGAAGGGGGAGAGGGCTGGGGGTCGTTGGGGCGGGCGGGTGGGCGTCGAGCCAGAGGAGGGGAGTGGGAGGGGGTCACCGGGGGGTGGGGCTTTGCCGGGGTGGCGGGCGCCCCATCGAGCCAGAGGGGGAGAGGGAAGACCCCTCAACCGTCGGACAGTCGGATCTCATCAGACGGTTAAGATCAAAGTGCCCAGAAAGAAACTCGTCTCCGGGCACCCGGAGGCTGGATCATGTGGCCTAATTTTGTTGATTTTTGTTGGACAATAAAAAAAGTGGACCATGTGAGGTCCACATTGGCTGTCTAATAAATACACCGATGTGTGTCGTATCCCTCCCAGCCCCAGTATCCATTCTAGTCGCAACATTTAATAGATAGGGTTACCCTTTCTTGGCAAAACAGGTAGTGTGCTTCCAGAAATGCGCCTTCTGTTTCTTTGCTTCCACAAAAGGGCTTTATAACTAAAAAATGTTACTTTTAAACTGTCATTCAATGTAAAGACCACGCGTACTTGAGGGACAACGGTTTTGGAGGATTCTCGACTTTATAGAAGTTATGTACAAGACAAATGGGTTCGAGAAAGAATTTAATTAGGAGTAGAAAACTGGAAGAAGTCATGGTTCAAGTTTTGGATTGCAGCATGTTCATTTTGAACTTGCAGTTTTACTAGTACTCCTAAAAGGTTAAGGGGAACAGTTTCATCTCCTACTTCGAGAAGGAAAGGCGAAAATGTCAAATTAGCAGACAATTAGTTTTATGCCACTTTAAGAAAATCCTATAACCTCTATGTAAGTGGCTCTGCAAAATTCTCTTAAAAAACTGTAGCCTTCGAATAATTTGGCTGGTTGCCCTAGTTGGACCAACTCTCACAAGTCTTATAAGGCCCTCTACCCTGCTATAAAATTAGGATCTTGTTCATATGTACCAGGCACAATGCCGAACACTTCTGGGCAGCGAAAAGACAACACCTGTTAAAACAAAGGGGCATACGTGTATGCCAGTCCCTTCACGCGACTCATTAGATACGATGGTTTGTGACCATGAACCCGACTCATATTAACCATTTCCATGAAATAAATGTTACTCCCTCGGTGTGTACATTTGAAAAATATATTATTTTTATTAAACCATAGACCCACAAAGAAGTCATCTGACCCCGATATTCCCTCCCATTTTGCTCTGCTGTCTTCTGCATTTTGTATCTCTCCTCTTTCCACAGGCCATGGCTATGGCTCTGCAGCCTTTCCGTACTCCCTGCTTTTTTAGACGGCTCACTCCCCAGTTGTAAGTAAATATGGGTTCTTGTCCCATTTTACTTGTCTTGATTGAGAGGAGTCGGCTCTCTCTTGCAAGTGTAGGCATGTGGAGTAGTTAGGCTTCCGTGGGCCCGGTCCACACTAAATTGGAAGAGACACTATAATCATCACCGATCCGGAAATCACTTATTTGGAATTAGCTGTTTTGGTACGACCAAAATGGAATTGTCAAATAAGAGTCACCATATTGGAAATCTGTTGAGCAATTTCGGGAAACCGAAATTGGCATGATTTTGTAACTGATTTTCGCCCCTTTTAAGGGCAATGGAGGGGACGCCCTCCATGCTAAGGAAAAGGCGTCTTTTGGTTGAAATCGCAATTGATTTGGTGATCTTGATTTCGTTGGGTGAAAAAGCTAATTCGGGGAATATAGCTTTTCACAACGTTCTACACTCGATCGGTGAAGGATTTGGTGTTCTCGGACATATTCTAATCCGTGGAGTGATTCGTAGGCACAAAGGCCGAAGGTTAGTGATTCCAATTTGATAATCTTTGAGCTTTATTTGTTGTTTTAAGGAAAAACCCAAATTTTGAGAACCCACATCAATCGGATAAAATCACAAAATTCGCTTCCGTTGCGGCTCAATTACCCTTCATTGGTATCGGAGCCTTGGATCCGTTGTGGTGTGAGTGTTCCAAGAGATTTGTGGGGATTTTCCTCGCGGTTTTTGCCGACTGAAAATCTCGATTTTTACAGTCGCGATCGATCGGCGTCAAGAACGATCGATCGCTCGAAAGTAAAATCAGAGAAGACGACTGGTCACGATCGACAGGCATCGATCGGCATCGATCGTTAAGTCTCTTGAAAAGGGAAAACGATCGATCGGCATCGTTCGGCATCGATCGGCATCGATCGTTAAGTCTCTTGAAAAGGGGAAAACGATCAATCGGCTTCGATCGGCTTCGATCGGCATCGTTCGGCATCAATCGGCATCGATCGCCATCGTTCGGCATCGATCGGCATTGATTGTTGAGTTGCTTTGAAAAAGGGAAACGATCGATCGGCACGAATTGCGATCGATCGTATCTACTGCAATTTGTGCAAAATTCACAGCGGAAAGCTGCGATCGATCGGGTATTTGACACGATCGATCGGAGGGATAAAATTTGAAAAACTAATTAATATTGAAGCAGTATTTTTACCACTTGATTATATGTTTGTTGATAGTTAATTAGTGATTCAAACTGTGCTGTTTTTACATTAATTGTCCTGTTCCATTGATTGAAGATTTTTATCTTCAATTTGGTTGAAACATTTGCTAATTTTATAAAAGTTGCAATGGCTTCCCGAATGGTCTCCAGTGAGTTGGCAAAGACTGAAAAGTTGAATGCCACCAATTTTGTTACCTGGAAGAGGCGCATCCGTCACATTCTGTTCCTTGACGACTTGGGTCATGTGCTAGACCAAGTTGTTGAGCCTACGGGTGAATAGAGTACTGCTGCTCAAAAGAGAGAGTACGAGAAGTTCCGGATGGAGGATGCACGTGCAAGGACCACGATGCTTACCTTTATGGAGCCTACGATGGAGTTGCTTTTTGAGAAGCACAGAACGGCCAAAGAAATGTATGAGGCCATTGAGAGGAGGTATGGAGAGCATACTGAGGCACACATCAGGTTTCTCCACACTCGCTATACCAACATGAGGATGGAGGAGGGCAAGAATGTGCTTGAGCACATAAATGCCATGACTATTATCGCTAGTGAGTTGGAGATGCTTGGAGATCCAATTTCATTGGGAGTACAAGTGTCTACAATACTCACTAGCCTTCCTCCATCATGGGAAGCAGTTGTGGTGGCGTTGAACCTGAGTGACAAGAAACTCACTCTCGATGACCTTACTGCCAAGCTGGGCTTGGAGCAGGAAAGGAGAGAGCATATGAGGGCCTCTAATGTATCTGCCAACCTTGCTCACCATGTTGGCTCTAAGAAAGGTGGGTCCTATGCTGGCACTTCAAATAAGAACTTCAAGAGGAAAGGAAAGAAGCCTCAGTTCCAGGGTGGAGACAAGGCCAAGAACAAGAAGAAGGGAGCCTGCTTTACTTGTGGCCAGATGGGTCACTTTAGCAGGAATTGTCCTAATGGCTCCCAGGGCAACGAGAAAAAGAAACAGCATGGTGGAGGAAAGGACATAGTTTGTATGATTTCTGAGGCACTGATTGTGAACACTAACACTAGAGGTTGGTGGCTTGACTCGGCTACAACCCGTCATGTGGCAATGGCAAAGGAGACTTTTGCTGAGATGAAAGAGATTAGTCCCGGAGAGCACAAGATCTACATGGGGAATAACACCTATTGTGACGTGCTGGGGATTGGCTCTGTTCGTGTTCCTCTCTTAGGAGGAAACACTCTGGTTCTCACAGATGTCTTGTATGCACCTACTATTCGTAGGAATCTGATTTCAATCCCTCTTCTGACTCAAAAGGGATTTGAAGTCAGGTTCAAGGGTGGCAAGGGAACTGTGGGGCAGAAGAATAATATTTTATTTACTGCTTCTTTAGTTGATGGTTTATTCAAGCTTGATGTATCCAATGATTTTGCTAATAATGAAATGATTGATTCTGAGTATATTGCTTGTGTTGCTGTTGATAATGCATTGTTATAGCATTTACGCCTTTGTCATGTGAATGCGACAAAATTACACCGAATGTCGGGTAGTGGGTTACTACCTAGAATAAGTGATAATTTGCGCACGTGTGAGGATTGCCTATCTGGCAAAATGACTAGGCTACCCTTTCCGAAAGGACAACAAGCAATTGACCTTTTAGAGGTCATTCACTCAGATATTTGTGGGCCTATAAACGTCAAGACTCAAAGGGGTATGATGTATTTCATTACATTCATAGATGACTATTCAAGATATGGTTATGTGTACTTGTTATCGAGAAAGTCCGATGCCTTAGAAAAATTCAAGGAATTTAAGGCTGAGGTTGAAAACCAATTAGGACGGAAGATTAAAGTTCTGAGAATAGACAGAGGTGGTGAGTACACATCTGATTTGTTCAAGGACTATTGTACAAACCAAGGAATAGTGCATCAATATACTTTACCGTATACCCCTCAACAGAATGGAGTTGCTGAAAGACGTAATAGGACTTTGATGGACATGGTAAGGTCCATGTTAAACCACTCTGAACTAGGAACACAGTTTTGGGGTGAAGCACTAGACACCGCTGTCTATGTACTAAATCGGATACCTTCTAAGTCGATCAAATTGACCCCATATGAGTTATGGACGGGAAGACGTCCAAACTTTTCGAACTTGAGAGTGTGGGGGTCAAAGGCCCATGTGAGGGTACCTGATCAACTAAGAACTAAGTTGGATCCCAAGACCATAAAATGTAATTTTATAGGTTATTGTGACCATTCGAAAGGGTATCGATTTGTAGTACACCATGATGATGGGACAGTGGGGGTTATAGAGTCTAGAGATGCTTATTTTCTTGAGGAAGATATAGACCTTAAAACTCCTAGTCAGAAAGTGGAACTCTTTGAAATTGAGAAAGAGAAGGTTACTGTCACTAGTAATGAACGAGTGATAGATAACACATCCAATGAGGATGTTGAAACTCGAGCATCAAGAGAGCGTAGACCTTCAATTTTGTTGAAGCATTACTATGCCATGCTTGGTGAAGATGAGATATCGATAGATGAACCTGTACTTAGTGATCCAGTCACATTTGAGCAGGCGATGTGTAGTCTAGATTCCAAGGAATGGCAGAAGGCTGTTCAAGAGGAAATGGATTCAATTTTGAAGAACAAAGTCTGGGAGATTGTTGACTTACCAGATGAACGAAAACCCATTGGGTGTAAGTGGATCTTCAAGAAGAAGCTCAAAGTTGATGGATCAATAGAGAAGTACAAAGCTAGACTTGTGGCGAAAGGTTTCACACAAGTAGAGGGCATAGACTTCAAGGAGACTTATTCTCCAGTGTCCAGGTTCATCTCGATGCGATGCTTGTTGGCAATTGTGTCATACTTAGATTTAGAGTTGCACCAGATGGATGTAAAGACTGCCTTCCTAAATGGTGATTTAGAGGAGGAGATTTACATGGAACAACCCGAGGGGTTTGTTGTTTTCGGAGAGGAAACTAAAGTGTGCAAACTTATTAAATCATTGTATGGACTGAAACAATCGCCAAGACAATGGTATTTCACTTTTCACAAGGTGATAAGTGAATATGGCTTTGTGGCCAATGATTATGACCATTGTGTATACTCCTTTAGAGATGGGAGTAGATTTATGATATTGTCACTATATGTACCAAAATCCTTCCATAATGTCACACGGATTAAAACATTCTATCATGAATTTAAAATGCTTGGTGGCATTATTATAAGCAGCCAGCCATGGCAAAATCAATAGGCTCTGAATCATAATCATAATCAAAGTAGCACATTTTTCCAACTAAAAGTATAAACATAACTGTAGTAAAATTAGAAGCAACAAAAGAAGCACAAAAAACTATGGAACGTTTAAGAGAGAAAAAATAACAAAAAAGATCTCAGTCAACAGCATTCGCGATTAAACAAAAAAATATACTTTTCTGATCGCTAATTGGAAAATTATAATTGAAAAAGGAACAAATGACACAGGACAGCAAACTGGAAAAAAACAAATAGCCATACATAAAATAAATACGATATATATTTTACCGATCATACTATTAAAAAATCAACTTTTTAGACAAATTAAAAAATTAACCATGCAAACCCATAAACAACTTCAGAAAGAGAGGAAAAATCTACTTTGAAAATAGAAGCGCAAAAAAACATCTAAAGAAAAGAAAAAAGAAAGCATACAGCTAGAGATAAATGACTTTTTTTTTGCACAAGAGATAAATGACTTGGGTATTCATGCTTTAAGTTGCATGGATGACGGCATTTGAGTTAAACATTAGGGGCAAAAAAACCCATTAGCAACATTAAACAACTTGAGAGAATGGAAATCCTGTACCGCAAAGAATGGCCGGCGGGAAAAAACTGAGTGGACGGGAAGAAGGGAGAAGGGGATTGCCATGGGGCTAATGGTTGCTAAGAAAAGAGACCGTCGTATAGGATTCTGCTCGAGAGAATGATAGATATCTAATAAAAATAAGTGCACACAAGAGAGGAGTGGTTACCTCCCCCCGCCTTGAGAACCACTCTTATGCCCAGACATTCTTGCAAAGTCTCCTAGAACACTTCCAAGGGAGAAGAAAACAGAGCGTGAAAAGGCACGGGCACTTTGGATGATGGAGGGTCGAGGCATTTATAAAGTGATAACCCAAGGGCATAAACGTCAACATCAAAATCTTAAGCCCGGATATGGATTGATACTGGGTGAGAATGTGAGATACTGCAGATCCTAATTACTAATTTCCTTTCATTTGTGCTCACAACTGTGTAGTTTCTTTTTATTTGCCTTCAAAAGAAAATTAGCACAATTTCCAATTGATCATTTTTCGGTTCTATTCTTTCAAGTAATAATTATTTAATCAATCTAATAGCCAAAACAAGATTCATTGAAATAAAATAGGGTATTCAAGAATGTCAGTCACTCTTCCCGGCTGAGAAGAGTTTCTTCTGGTAATTCCTTGCTGTTAATAATTTTTTTACATTTTTGTTTTTGCTCACTTTTTACTGGGGAGATTTTTCTTTTGTAACTTACCCACTAAGTATCAAAAAATAATATTCTCATCCCCGAGGGATCGACGATTCGATATTCTAATATCTGGGATGATCAGTGTGAGCTAACTTTCCGGAAGCTTCATCAGTACGAGCTAACTGCCAATTGGAGCGGAATAATGTGCTTCACGACAACTGCCTCCAGCTGGAATGCAATAGCCATTATCCAACACGTAAATCAAAGTACAGTGGCAGCTGTACGGGATCTATGCTTTCAGTCCATTGATTATCTCTTTACTGAATTTTGCCGTTTTCTCGGTTAATACTGCAGAACTTTTACCCAGGGCTGTCGCTAAAAAGAAAAGTTATGGCCATGGTTATATAGGGGCTGTTTGGATAGTGAAAGAGGGCTGAATTCACTATCAATTCAGCCCTCTTTCACATGAAAGAGAGTGAAACTGGTTTGTTTGGTGAATTTCAGGTGAATTAGAAAATTCACCTGAAAGAACAAATTCAGGGTGAAAGAGCACTTTCAGGTGAAAGTCCTCATGAGGACTTTCACCTGAAAGTGAATTCAATTCATCTGCAAAAATACAAATCTGCCCTCATTATGATTCATGAACAGTATTCCCTCCATCCCAAATTTGTACCAAGATTTAATTTTCCAAATTAAACTAAAATTAATCCATTTTAGAAAATTATATGGTATTACTAATGTCGGACGGAGTGTAAAAAAGAGGTCATGTAGGGGTAAAATGGTCAAAATGTAAAAAATTACTTACTGTTTCACATTCACTATCCAAACACATGACCAATTATATTCATCTTAAAAATTTCGCTATCCAAACGAATTTCACATTCATCATGAAAGCCAATGAATTTTTTCACCTGAATTTGATTTCACATTCATTGCTCTTTCACTATCCAAACAGCCCCATAGTATGCAAATTGCCTTTGTAAGAGTTCTTCACCTCCCGGCGGACTCTCCTTGGAGGCTTGAACAGGCTCGGTGTTAATTGATAATACTCTATCAATTATAACATAAAAAACTATGAATCCTTCATTATAAAATAAAAAACTATGAATCCTTCAGCCCAATTATGATAATACAAAATTATCATAAAATAATTAGGTAAATGGGTCTTGTCATATCATAATATATATCATATAAAAATTAAACAGATATAATACAACTTTGGATTTTGGACACTATAATCCCTATTTTTTAAGAACTATGGATTTTGGGCACTAGAATCCCTATTTTTTAATAACTATTAAGTGAGCACGTACAAAATGTACACGCAATTGGATATAATTAATAGTTTTGTTTATCTCTTACTCCGTCGGGTCACTTTTAATAGAGTATGTCACATAATTAGTAAATTTTATCTAACTCCCTCGGGCCACTTTTAATTGAGTATGTCACATAATTAGTAAATTTTATCTTACTCCCTCGGGTCACTTAATTGAATATGTCACATAATTAGTAAATTTTATTGAGATGTGAGATCTACAATAAAAACCTAGGTTTTCTAAGTGAGTGAGTCAGCTTTCATCATGGAGATCTTCGATGACGGCTGCCTATCCAGAGAATAATTAGGTAATGGTATATCTAATTTTAGTATGCATTTTTTTGTTAATTATCCTAATTAAAGTTACCAGAGGGAGTATCTCTTTTTTCTATACAACTTTACAGTTGTGTTAGATAAGCCAACCAAAGATTTCATATATGCTCTCTGTAAGTCTCAAGTTTTGCAGCAAAAAATATTAGCCACTTTCAAATCTCTATATGGAGTAGGTAAGAAGCCCTTAGATGAAAATCCTATCTGCATTGAAAAAAAAAACGATCCAAAAATGGATGGCTGACTTTCCCACATGACCAAAAACACGAAAGAGGGTGTGGGGAAACTCTGTTTTATTTATGGGCCTCATAGTACAATAAATTTCACCCACTTTCAAATGCAAGCAGGTGTTTTTGGACGGATAAAGCAATTAAATGCAGACATGTGTTTTTGGACGGAGGGAGCAATTAAAAATTTGCTTTAATAAGCATCATGGATCGAATTTTGGTCTTTGACCTCTTTATAAGATTTTGCCTTTTCAGTTCGTTCTTTTATCTATATCCATAGCTATATACTACTATTAAAGGCAAATAGGGCCAAACGGAATTCAGTGTTTTTGCACGATCGAATTTCCCACAACCACTAAAACATACTATCTAGTCCTACTATATCTTTCTCTCTCTCTCTATATATATATACTATTATTAAAAGCTAAATAGGGTAAAATGAAATTCAGTGTTTTTGCATAGTCGGAGTTTTGCAACCGCTAAAATCTACTATCTCGTTCTAGAAATTAGGTAGTATTATTTGGTAGGTTTTTAATCTAAAAACAATTATTGTTCGTCGGATTACATCAATGGTTAAAAGTTACTATCCCTAGGGTGGAACGGAATTCTGTGCTTTTGTGACGACCCCAATTTTTTTCTTTAAAAAAAATTTAAATAAAAGTATAATTATTGGCATCTTGAATTGAGAAACCATAATTGTTTGGACTCTCGTAAGTGTTGGATAGATACATAGGGTTGGTAATTATCTTAGAGTCCTACTTGAATTATGAATATGATTTAATGGCAAAGTGTAACATGATGGGCTAACCTAGACCAGTTTCCATCAAAATTAGGAGTCCGGTCGATGTTGTGTACATCAGCACAACCTCTGGGCATATCCTATATTAGGCAGGATAGCTTTACTTTCCATAATACGGTAGTTTCCTTTTCATTGTAATGTAATAAGGTATGATGAGATATCGTATCTTGCAACAGGCTGATTGGGGGATATCGTGTCTGTAACGGGCTAGAATCAAGGCCCATCAGCTGGCCAGTAGTTGGCGCACCTCCCTAGGAGACGCACCCATCTTGTTATAAGGAGGGCCTTTTCCCTCGTGAAATGGTATGTAAATTGAAGTTCTTATTTTCTTCCCTATCCTTCCTTCTTCTTTCCCCAATTCGCTGATTCCATACGTTGTGATCCGTATCAGAGCCGTTCCGATCTGCGACAGAGATGCCTCCCCGCAAGCAACCAACCATGGCCACCGAAGTACCACCAGAGCCAGAGGCCGTGAGAGAGGCTTCCAGCCCGAAGACTGATGCCGACACCACATAGATAGCTATGTTGTCCCTGCTGACCTCGATCAATGAACAACTCAAGGAGATGAGGCTTGAGCTCCAAATCATATCTTGCAGTTTGCAACCATGACCACGCCGCCACCCTCAAGAGAGATTGGAGGCCATAGTCGACCAAGGGGGTCCCATGTGCCTGGCGGCTAGTTGCTAGGCCAAGCCGCAGGACAATCCCTCCCTCGTGGGATACAACTTGGGTCCATAAACCTGGACACTGAGAGTGGCCGCCCTGGCATGGATGCGCAAGGCATACCAGGTGCTCGGGCAAATGCCTCAATGGCCACATGCCCACGACACACTTAGGACGAGATGGGTGACGACTGGGAGGAACCTTAGGGGTTCGCGGAGGCCAGAGGGGCAGCGCTGAGCCCAGACTGGCTCGACTACAATTCCCAAGGTACAACGGCGAGGAAGACCCCGTCGAATAGTTGTACAAGGCGGACAAATTCTTTTCGTACCAAGGGACGTACTCGGATGCAGAGCGCCTGCGT
Organism: Houttuynia cordata; assembly: GCA_039654745.1. NCBI lineage: Eukaryota > Viridiplantae > Streptophyta > Magnoliopsida > Piperales > Saururaceae > Houttuynia > Houttuynia cordata. Next base: position 62,488,038 of record CM077502.1, on the reverse strand, counting down.
GTGGTAGCGTTCCACCTTGATGGCGATGCATCGATTTGGTTCCAGTCCTACGAGAAGGAGATTCGTTTCCCTACTTGGACGTCCTTCTCAGACAAATTGTGCGTCCAGTTGGACCGAATGAGTTTCAAGACTTCAACGAGATGTTGTCTACTTTGAGGCAAACGACCACGGTGAGGGCCTATTACTCTGAATTTATGAAAATTGCCAATCGTTTGCCAGATTGGCCAATGGCGGCTCTTGTCGGCACCTTCAAGCGCGGGCTAAAACCTGAGATCGCTGATGAGATGCGCCACTTCCCCTGCCACACTATGCGAGAGGTGGTGCGTCATGCCCGAATTGAGGAAGAAAAGTAGGCACATCAGCGACGAGGGGGCCGTGGGGCACTGGCTCAGCGATCGTACACTAGCCTACACCCTGTTGTGACTCCAGCACCTAGCTCAGGCCCTAGTCGGCCAGCCCTGCCTGGGTCCTCTGTTGTGACCGGCGAGGGTCACAAGGTATCAATCGACGACAAAAGTGAAAAGAAAGAAGAAAAGTAATAAACTGAAATGGTTTCTATTGCATAACCTCCAACTGAGGAAGACGTCCAACATATAAAGGGAAAAGATGGTGTGTCTGCCTAGGGGCGCGTGCCATCTGGCCAAGCTGATGGACCACTAATTGGCCTGATTATTCTCAATCAGCCCGTTACCTAACAATTAACCTAAACGGGCCTGATTACAATAAGATACGCAATACTAATCAAATATCCATACTGGCCTGGCATGGGCCTGGTATGGCTTTGGTATTCTGAAGGGATGTAACATCGTAGTCAGGGGAAAAACAAATCCCTTCATCAGAAAATTGGCCCATCGGATATTGGGACTTGACAGGTAAAATGCATTCTTTGTTCATATTCATAGCCTGTGTTAGCTGTTCTAACTGTATGTCAATGTGGGCAAGAGCCTGGGTGTGGGAATGAACAATCTGGGCATGGGTACTCAGCTCACCTGTCAGCTCTCTATATTTGGTGTCTATCATAGTGTCCATCTTGGCTTCCAGCACACTGAATTACATAATGATCAAGAGGGTGTAGAAATTAAAGAAGAAGTGAGTGCATTAATAGAACCTAGCTTTAAACCTTCTTCTATATTTGAGGAGTCACATTCTATGGCACTATCAACAGAACCTTCTATTCCTGAAACACCATTCATACCATGTCTTGACCGATCTAATCCTTTATTTATTGAAAGTAACTTAGACCGTTTCATAGATTGTTTAGTTGAGTCACTAATTGAGGAAGCTTTCCCAATTGGGTTACTAGAAGAGGCCCCTAAGGCCAAAATGGTTGATGTGGGGGAGGAGGTTCCCTTTATATTAAAATTCTTTGATGACCTTCTTTCATGGTTAATGCAGGGACTCCTCTTTCCAAAGCTTCCTTACCCACCACTCCATCCTTTTATTCCACGATGTGCTCCATACTTAGGCAACAAGGATAGAAGTGTGTGGTGCAATCATTTAATTGATCCAGGTTGATGACTTGATAACCTGGCCCCTACAGAGGATCATGGCTCTGTCTGGCTGAAGACGTTAAACTTAGCGCTTTGTGGGAGGCAACCCACGTATTCAGGTGTATTCTCTCCTTTCTGATTTTCTTTATTATATGCTCATTGTCATGCTATATTTTGTTCACATTGAGGACAATGTTCATAATAGGTTTGGGGGAGGGAATATTACTTGTATAAAAAATAAAAAAAATTTAAAAAAAAGTCATAAAAATTTGATTAGTTTTTACGTTATTTGTTAGTATTTTTGTTAGGATTTGATAGTTTATCCCGTAATGATGCATGTTACAATTCTTAGGAGATTAATTTACATTGGAAGTGTGAGTAAGTATACTGGAGGATAGATACACTTAACTGAGCATATCTTTCTGTTACAGTCCTCTTGGAACATGTGCTTGAGCTAATAAAACTCACTCATACACATTAGTTACATAAAGTAATACAGTCTAGAGATTTGTTGAATGCTAATTTACAGTGGGATATCTTAAGTCAGAGTCATTGGATGATATGTGGTTGTCTGTTGAGCTTAAAAGATCATGATAGACCATTTCTTGGCTATGGCAAGGGATTGTAACTGGAAATAGGTTGAGAGTATAATACAGCCTGGACGGAATAAAGATTACTGAAAATATGAATGCTGAAAAGAAAAAATGCGAAAAATAAAAACAAAATGAAAGAAAACGGGGCTGCTTGACTTTATAGGATTAACTTAGGCTGATGCTCGGGCCCGAAGCGGTCTACTTAAAACCTAATGCCCTAAGCCAACTGGCTGGGAGTCATTGGCCTGAGTCATTGCTAAACCTAAGCATCTTGAAGTCAGGCCTTACACAGTCCTAGCGAAAAAACAGAAAAAAAAAGTCTATGGTGTATTATCCTCTCAAATCTAGAATGTTGGACCCGAAGGAGGTGCGCAGATCTGTGCTATCATGAACCTAAAGATTACGATGACTATGTAGATTCTAATGTTCTTTGGTTAATGGGTAATACTGGATCTGTATAAACAGAAATTTAGAATGTATTGCTACAATGTTCTACACTTTTACTATCTATAGTATCATGCTATATAATCTTTGAGCAAAAAATTTCCAAGATGAAAGTGTGGAATAAAACCACTTACTTGAGGGCTTCTATATTCCTGTTGATTATGAACCAAGTACATGTGGTTGATTTTCTTAAGCATTGTAATATGTATTTGTCGGGATAATAGGTTTGCTTGTTTTACAATATTTTAATTTTTGCTTTTGCACTTAGGTTAATTCGATTAATAAATACATGTTTGTGGGTAGCATGGCTGCAAACCCTCATGAGACAACACTCGTCCTACTAGGGACACCTAGAGGTTTAACGGCCTGTTGCATATGCTCAATGCAATCGTGTTCCCTACGAAAGTGGTGTTTACTTTTATGCATTAGTTCCTTAGTTTGTTTGATTTTTGTTTTGTTTTTGTTTTGCTAGGGAATAGCAAAAATCTAGGTTTGGGGGTGTGATCTACACATGAAATATGCATTTTATTATCTCCTAAACTTATATTTATGCTAGTGTTTGATTATAATTATTGCTACTTTATTATAGTTTTTTGGTTTTGTAGGAAAATGAGAGCAAAGATGTAAAAAATAGGGTGAAATAAGACTTCAATGGTTTAAACCTTCATAACTTCATGTGTGTATTTTCTGATTAGACTGATTCAAGTCTCATGTTAAAGTTCAAGAAGTCAGCTTTCCAACGCCACTGACCATGCATAATTCAGAGTTCGGAGGAAAAAAGTTTATGACCATTGGAAAATTGTGCTCCAGGATGAATAGTACCGATCGATCGGCTAAATGAGGCGATCGATCGCCTGAGGAAAAAATCGAAATTTTTCGCGATCGATCGTCGCCGTTTTGATCGATCGTATCTACTGGAAATTTGTCATGAACATTACCGATCGATCGGTGAATAGTGCCGATCGATCGCCGTATACGGAAAAACGCGATTTTTGATCTATTTCGACTCAGATTTGGAAGGGGATTTCATGGTTTTCTCTTCAAAACTTATAAATAGGCCTTATGAAGGAACGTTTTTGGGCATTAGAAAGTAGACCACAGATTCAATCCCTTGGAGAATCTAGAGCATTATTGGAGGCTAGAGCAAAGGAGAGAAGATGATGAAGATGAAGATGATAGATTCTCTTCCCATGCTTGGCTAAACACCCTTCCAAGGCGTAGATAAAGCCCAATAATCTGGTTGTGTAGTTTTCTTTTCTCTCATCTTATGTTTTTTACTCTAGTTGGTGTATGAATTTTATTGTGTAATCACCGTGAATTCAATAAAGGTTTTGTTCTTTGTACTCGAGAGAGACAAGAGTGAATTCTTGTGAGTTTCAATCCGAAGAATACTTGCGTATCCGAGAGGAACGTGAGCAGACTGAGGTTGTTATATATCAATAAAAATTTCATTGGTTTTATACTCGAGAGAGATAGATCACAATTCCATGTTTTAATTGTTTTATGTGTTACATCCGAGAGGAGAGCACTATATTTTGAGTTGACAAGTGTATGTCCCGAGAGGAATATGCTAGCCAATTGGAAATCTTTATTCAAAAGAGAGAGAGAGACGATACACTAGTTTATTGTGGTGGATTCGAAGCCTTGGTCTTCTCCTTATTGATCAAATCTCAGCTTAGTTTAGTTTAAAGTTTCATTGCTTTCTTAGTCTAAAATCAACACTGCTATTTTCTCTTAAATTTGGTAAAAGTATTCACTATCCTTGAGGTTCGACAACCCTTTAATACTCGTCGTAGTACAATTGCCTTGTGCACTTGCAAGGGTTTAATTTTAAACGATCAGAGTTCTGGTTGGACAAAGTAAAACTTCTTGGGTCACGTCATATCAAAAGATGGAGTTTTCGGTGGATCCGATGAAGGTGGAAGCCGTTCTTCACTGGGAACAACCGAAGAGCGTGACCGAGAATCCGGAGTTTGTTGGGATTGGCAGGTTATTACCGGAGGTTCATTGAAGGATTTTCCAGCTTAGCCTTGCCAATGACTAAGTTAACAAGAAAGGGAGTAAAATTCAACTGGAATGATGTGTGCGAAAAGTTTTCGAGAGCTAAAAAGAAGATTGACTTCCGCGCCGATTCTGAAACTACCATCAGGATCTGGTGGGTTTGTCATTTACAGCAATGCATCGAAATGTGGTTTGGGTTGCGTGCTGATGCAGAATGGACATGTGGTGACATATGCTTCACGACAATTGAAGATTCATGAGTAGAATTATCCAACTCATGACTTGGAGCTAGCAGTAGTGGTGTTTGCTTTAAAGATTTGGAGGCACTATCTATATGGTGAAACTTTCGAGGTATTCACTGATCACAAGAGTTTAAAATACATCTTTTCTCTGAAGGACCTGAATATGAGACAGAGACGGTGGTTGGAGTATTTGAAGGACTATGACTTCTCTATCCACTACCATCCAGGTAAGGTGAATGTGGTTGCAGATGCACTAAGCAGGAAGACAGGAATAGTGGCGCATATGATGGTGCAAGAATGGTGAATGATGGAGGATTTAGGAATGTGTAACTTGGAATGGCCGACTACTAAGAGAGCATCATTTCTAAGAAATATCTCGGTAAGATCGATGATATATGAGAAAGTGCTGGAAGCACAAAAGAATAATCCACAGTTACATAAGCTGTTGGAAAAGACAGATTTCACTACAGGAATTGATGGAAGCATCTTATTTCAAGGAAGGTTGGTTGTACCAAAGGATGTGGAGCTGAAGCAAAAACTTCTTCGAGAGGCACATCATTCACAGTATGCAATTCATCCAGGGAGCACAAAGTTATACCAGGACTTGAAGAGGAACTTTTGGTGGAATGGAATGAAGCGAGATATTGGAAGGTTTGTCTCCAAATGTTTGACATGTCAGCAAGTAAAGGCAGAAGATCAGAGACCGGTAGGATTGTTACAACCTTTGGAGATTCCACGGATCATATCACAATGGATTTCGTGGTAGCCTTACCGAAGACTCAGAAGCAGAAAGATGCAATTTGGGTGATCGTAGATCGGTTTCTAAGACAGCACACTTTCTGCCGATTCGATGGAAGCAGAACCCAGAGAGTTTAGCTGAGTTGTATATCAGAGGAATAGTAAGATTGCATGGCACACCAATATCGATTGTTTCTGATCGAGATCCAAGGTTCACATCCAGAACATGGAAGGGTATTCAGGAAGCGTTAGGTACTAAGCTCAGTTTCAGTACAGCTTTTCATCCACAGAGCGACGGACAGTCAGAAAGGACAATACAGACTCTAGAAGACATGCTCAGAGCGTGTGCTATTGATTGGAAGGGCAATTGGGATGATCATCTGCCACTGATCGAATTTGCCTACAACAACAGTTACCACTCTAGTATTGGAATGGCACTGTTCGAAGCACTGTATGGAAGACCGTGCAGATCGCCCACTTGTTGGACAGAGATCGGAGAAAGTCAAGTTATGAAGTCAGAATTAGTACAGTACTATGTAGAGAAGGTGAAACAGATTCGGCAAAGGTTACAGATAGCGCAAAGCAGACAGAAGAGTTATGCAGATTGCCGAAGATGGGAATTGGAGTTTCAGGAAGGAGACAATGTGTTCTTGAAGGTTTCTCCGTCGAAGGGAGTTATGAGGTTTGGTAAAAAGGGGAAATTAAGTCGGAGATTCGTAGGACCATTTGAGATCTTAGAACGGGTTGGGCCAGTTGCTTACAAGTTAGCCTTACCCCCAAAGTTAGCAGATGTGCACAACACATTCCATGTGTCTATGTTGAGAAAGTATGTGCCGGATACATCACACGTGTTAGACTACACGACTATGGAATTAGAAGCAGACTTATCTTTTCCGATGAAGCCTATAAAAATTTTGGATAAGAAAGATTAGGTGCTACGAAGAAAGACAATACCATTGGTGAAAATTTTGTGGCAAAATCAGCACTCCGAGAAAATGACATGGGAAACCGAAGATGAGATGAAGAAATCCTACCCTCAACTTTTTGAAGAATAATTTGCGGCATTTCGGGGATGAAATGTTCTTTAAGGAGGGGAGGATGTAGCGACCGTAAATTTTATAATAATAAAGTGGAATTTTATTGCTCAAAGGGAGTAATTTTGAGTTCTAGAAAACTCAATAAAATTGAATTTAAAAATTTAAATTTTTTCGTCAGATCGATCGATCGCGTTTTTGGTAGATCGATCGGGAGACTATCGATCGATCGATCGTGTATACGGACAGATCGATTGCTGTTAATTTCACTATTTTTGAGGAAAATTCGTTGGGGAACCTCTTGGGCTGATTTTGGGGGATCTTGGGAAGACATGTCTTACCTAATTAGCCCTAATCAAGGGATCTAAATTTGGGAGATAATTTGAATTTGAAAACCCTAATTAATAGCTAATTGGCAATTTAATAAAATTGGCATTTAATTTGGGATTAATTAGGGAGGTTATGTTTGGCATTCAAGGTGAGTTATGGAAGATGCTGAGGGCATATTCCAATCAAGCTTGGCGCCCTTTATGGAGATGGTTAGATCTTGCTAATTGAAACTGCATAAGGTCTTAATTAGGTAATTAAAGGGATTGAGTTAATTCCCCTTAATTAAGGGATTTGTAACTGAAGCAAATTAAGGGGAAGGGCGTCCTGGCTGTTGTGGAATGGCTGGACCTTTTGGTAGCCTTTGGATCGTGGTGAGATGGACGGTGGAGAATCAACTAGGACTTGTGTATGTCCTATATATACATGCTATTAGAGGGGTCGACATTCTCCTTTGCAATTTTTGGGAGACGTGCCAGCAGAGGAGCAGCAGTGGGCAGCCTTGCACACCACGTTCAAGGAGCTTTCCGGTGGTTTGTTGAGTGGTTTCGTGGAGAAGGGAAGCGTAGTCTACCCGGAGAACCGATTTATGCGCATAACGTATCGATTATCTTCAAATCAGGTAGGATGCATTTTTGCCCAATTTCCTTGGCTTGAATAGCGTGTCTTGATGATATTTCATGCATGATTATGTATGTTGTTCATTGGTGTATGAGGATGATGCTTTGTGAATCGAAAAAGGTCAAATCTTTATTTATGTCCGATATATGCATGGTCCATTTGAATACTTGAATGCATATTTCGATATGCAAAGTCTTAGATATGAATTCCTCTCTCCTTAGTCAGCATGTAATTGACTCGTTCATTTCCCTATGGATCTGACTTCGTGCCGTCCAGAGATTATAGTCTTACTTTCCAGTCATTTCTTGTTGTTTAAATTATATTAATCATTAGATCGGATAATGATTCATGAGAATTAAGAAGGCTAAGGATTAAATGTCTAAAATATTGTAAAATACAAGTCGATACCCTTCTGACCAGAGGTAAACGTCTCTGCTTTTTGGTGTTATTTATGTTCCTTTTCGTACCAAATTAAGGGTCTTAATTATTGAATAGATGATAATCATGATTAGGCATAAAAACAGTTTGTAGAAGTGATAAAGACATAGTATTATATTGAAAATTTACTTGCTGTTAATTATTACAAATATCATGCCTAGGTGGAACAGAGAGATGATTAGTAATATCATAAGTGATTAATAGATGTGATTAATTAACATAATAAAGGGCAAACCGAAGACTTAATTAAGCCTCGGTCTGGAAATTCCTGCACAGACAGTCAGTAGTAGAAAATGCATAACTAATTCTATAATTCAGAAAAATGTGTTCTCTGTTGGGATGTAAAATAGACTCCTCAGGGAACCTACAGTAAAAATTATAGATTCTGTCACGCCCCAAAATTCCTGACCTCGATCGGAGTGCGGAAGCCTTTAAGTAAACTAAATAAAAGCCGAGGTAGGAACCTTGGGACGCGACCGAATACTCGATCACTCAGGTCAATTACATCGTTACAAAAGAACGTGTAATCGACATCACCAGGAACTCATAACGAAACTTAGAAATTGAGAACTAAAAACTTCTTCATCAAATTTTAAATAACATTGTCAATGTAGCAAATGGATCCTACTGAGATTATTACAGCAGATTAAATAAAAACTATCAAACAAAGCAAACATCAAATTTAGGCACACACTGGCCAACACTAACGAAGTTCTAACAAAGTGCAATAGAATAAATAAAGCAATTCTTCAAGACATCTCCCACGCATCTCCTACGCCTTTCTGAACTGCAAAATCCTGACTTACTGATCTTTGAGGCCTGCATCAGAGGATGCGTGAGTATTTCATAGAAATACCCAGTAGGATGTAAAAACCCACCAGGAAGATAAAATAGGTTATGAAGAATAGATCACTCGGATAAACAGGAATAAACACTCTCTGAAAGACCACTCATAGGTTTATGTTGCAAGAATAGCAAGGTCAGATGATAACAGTTCCAATGGAAAAGTTATCGGAAAGAATAATCTCAATATGACTCCAAACAAATATCGGTGTAAGGAGAGAATGGTCAAAATACCAAAGGCTCCAGGCATCTAAAGTACAAGGAGTTACAATTTCTGCTCGCTGAATTTACCGATCACCCGCAAGTGATTATACCAGAACATCCTAGAGGTTCTCTTTTTGGAACCCGGCCACGCGTCTAGGCATGCTGGCCCCATCTGTGCTTACGGGCACAATGAGCGGAGACTACAGACTTTCCGTAATATCATACAGCCTAAACGTACGTATTTGCCTCCTTTCGGGCAATAGGGAACCCATGTTCCATAAATATCGGAGGTCACTCATGACCTAGCAATGGCTCGTGAGCATACTATGATTCCACCTTTTAATAAGTGGAGAAATGGGTCAATGTCAAACTGGACAATGATTCAACAATAACAAAGGTCTCAACTTTCTGAGAATAGGGTAACTCTTACCTCAATGACTCCCTCATGGAGTATGAAACAGATAATCAAGGTTTCTCAACAATATATGGCTCTCTCTCAAGGAGTAACAAGAAGATTCACATATCTCGCATAATGAAGAGAATAATGAAGACTCACAATCTGAGGAATAATGAATTTCACTCTTAGAGTACACGTCATGCATCATGTCTTACCTTTGATAGGGATATCTCTAAGTATGGAATTGTATTACTTTTAATCTCAAGATACCTTTCTAAGAAAGTTTGATCTCCAATTGGATACTCAAACCGACACCACGATGAACCATAGAAACAAGACCAAATTGACTCTTGTGCACGCTGACTCGTCCCAAAGTCTTAATCTTTTAAACTTCTTCACTTATTACAGTGACTCATAAGTAGTTTTATTTTACTATATTAATATTATTTTAATCAGATTATATCATATTATGAGTAATAATACTTACTAGTGCTTTAAAACCCTAATTCCAGTAAACTGTCTTATACTATACAGCCCACTTACGACTGACGCCACTGTCAATACAGAAGGAATCTGACTCTGAAAGTTTAACAGAAGATAGCCCTATGAGTCTAGTTTATAACCCCACTGACGGCATATTTTTATGATTTTATACATTTAATTATGATTTTTATACTGAGCACTGTCGGCGCAGAAACAGTTCTGGCCGAGAGCACATTACTTACTTATAATATGTAATTATGTACTAATACCCATTAACCATGATAATATAACATTAATACCCTTAATTACTCCCCTCCTAGAGTAATTCTAGACTCTGGTATGTTCTGGAACTTAATGATTATAATGATTCTAATTGATGATAATACCTTAAACTAGATTCAAGGCATCAACCTTGATCTAATTAAGCTTTTAACATTATTAATACATCCCTTAACTATATTGAACTATTAAATCAGGACATATCAGAATAAAGAAGATAACTTTCATGACCATCTACGTTCAAGAGACATGACCTATAGATATTCCCATCAAAAGTAGGCATATATGCATCAACATGAAGCATTAAACAAGGTATGACATTATGAGCACTCTTATTTATCAAACAACAAGGAATCTCTCATGAAACAAACATTAGGCACTCTTATCTCTGAGATAATATGAATAGGATCATAAATTAATCACAATATGAAAGAACCAAAGAAGTGCAAACCGAATTGGTTGGGAAAAACCATCCTACCACTTAGATGTATGCGAAATACACCTCCACGCGTAGCTCATTCTTTCTCCTTCGCTACGACGCCTCCACTCCTTCGATCGCACGAGAAAAGAGGTTGAGGGGAGAGGTAGAAGGTTGCTGGAATTGGTGTCAAGGAAAGGGAGAAGAGCTATTGTCACGCCCCGAAATCCCATACCTCGATCGGAGTGCGGAAGCCAATCAATGATATACATTTGGAGGTAGAGAATCTCGGGCGCGAGACCGAACAGTCGATTTCACCACCAATTACGATCATCTCAAAAGGATGTGTAATCGGTCATGCCCATAATCAGTGCAATACAAATACAAACATTAATGAATACTATGGAATGGAAATTTACTTAATAATACTGATAATAATCCATTTAAGAAAGTCAAATCAAATAAACCTATAAATCTATGGCACACAATTGCCATTAAATGTCATAAGCATCAAATAAGCAAAGCAAATAATATAAACTCTAAGTCTTCACGGCTCCTGCGACCGCTTCACTACTGCAACCTCCTGATCTCAATTTCCATTTGCGCCTGCATCAGAGGATGCATGAGTATTTCATAGAAACACTCAATAGGATGTAAAAACCCACTGAATTAGGACAAACAATATGAATAGGATAAGAATAACAAAGGTTTATGAAGATGCCGCAACATCTGGACTGAACCAAGGATTTATACACCTGAAAGGTTAGTCAATAATAATTCCAACCCGCAAGTAGGGAAAACAACAATAAGGCTCCTACTACACATATGAGTAAGGAGGGAATGATAATCATATTAAAAAGCTCCAGACATTAAAAGTGAAAGGAGTACAATTTCTGCTCGCTGAACCGATCACCCGCAAGTGACTATACCAGAACCACCCTAGGGGTCCTCTTTTTGGAACCCTGCCATGCGTCTAGGATGCTGGCCCCACCAGTGCTTACGGACACGATGGGCGGAGACTGAAGACCTTCCGTAATGTCAACAATCTAACGTACGTATGTTGCCTCTTTTTGGGCAGTATGGAACCGTAGTACCACAAATATTAGTGACCCCGCAAGATCAAGCAATGGCATAATTTGAGCATACTATGAATCCACTTCCGGAGAGAGTCCCGCAAGACCTCTAGTGGAGGAATCAATCAAATAATCATGATGAATAATATTTCAAAGAAATAGAGGCCGCAACACTCTAACCCCAAAAGGTATCATCACCGGGATAGACTCTCATACGGAGTATAAGTAGAAATGTCACACAAAGAAAATAACACAATCCATACATACGTTCATGCTCAGCCCTAGATGGAAGTTCATATAGGTCTTATTGAAATATATAAATCAGAGACAAGGTATTAATGAATTCCAGATGATTTGGATTCCAAATGGAACCTCAAACCGACACAAACGCTTTATCTTCAAATACACGATTACGGTTTTCTTAACATAGGTATTACCCCATTTATCATATTAACCATAACCCAAACTTACTGTGATAATCATAAGGATATAGTCTAGTATTAGTTACTAGCACGTCATACCATCTTCACATCTTATTAAGTGGTTTTACTTAAGTACTTAGTATTTTCACTTAGATTCTGCTCACTGTCTTATGCACAACAGTCCCCTTCCGGCGGCTCCCATACACTGTACAGTTAAGTTTATCTTCTGAAATTTTTACTGAGGATACCCTTGTGAGTCTAGTTTCTAACCCCACCGTTTTATATTTTTCTGATATCATATGAATTAGTTATGAATTATTTACTGTCGACTGTCCGTGCAGAAACAGTTCTGGCCGAAAGTGAAACACATGATTAAACTTTAATATTCTTATTCCGAACCACTTATAGATGATAATATACTCATGATAGATGATAGTACTCCCCTCCTAGATCAATTACAGATCCTGGAATTAACTAGAATTACCAAAAGATTCCCTTTTTATCATGTTTCTCCCCATATAACACAATCTTAGACCATAATATCTTTCAATTAAGTCAATTTAAGCAAAACGATCATTAAGGCATAAGACTCAATCATTAGACATCATAATCAAAGCAATATCAGAACTTTTATCTTCTGTAAAATTAATAAAGCATCCAACTTTGATCTGATTTACCATCTAGACATGAAGCATGAAGGCATATATGCATGTATCGCGATACACATAGAAAACAAGACATAAATCATTAATCTCGCAAGATTCAAAGCAATACTCCAAGGTAATCAGTAATAATACTCATCATATAATGTGAGAAAAGAAGAAGACAAGAGGGAAAAACCATCCTACACTTTATCACCAAAAGACGTCGCCTCTCTACGCGATGTTCGTCTCCTCCGCTTCCTTCAAAGCTCCCGATCCAAGCTCTTGAGCAATTCCCACTAGAAGAGGTCTTCTAAGAGAGGGATGAACGTGGGAAGGAGAGGGGAAAGCCTCTGGACGTTCTAGGGTTTAGTTCTCAAAAGCACAAGCCTAGACTCTATGGGTTTATATAGAGTTTTTAGAAGATCTTTGCCCAATCAATTCTACCATATCTTGGGCACTTTCCACCAATGGGAGAGTCCCTAAATCACCCTAGGAACGTGCAATACAAGTCTAGTTAGGATATGGCATCTTTCCCAATCAAATCCGCCTCAAAATTAGGTTAGAATTCGCCAAACCGCAACTGGCGATCGATCGTGCAATACGGCGATCGATCGTCCTGCGCTGTTTACAAACTGCGCGATGGCGCCGATCGTAGCCGATCGAAGCCGATCGATCGTGTTCCATAAGCCGATCGATCGTTTTTAGCGCGATCGATCGTTTTTATTCAATTTCCCATATCTTTTTACTCCGAACTCCAAATCACACAAAATTGGTGTCGTTGGAAAGCTCTTCTCACCAACTTTAATTTAAACAAAGCACCACACGGTCAAATCAATCATTAAGAGGGTCAAATTTCAGTTTTAAGATACTTACTAATTTTTTCGGATGTTACAGCTATGGTTTAGCACAGGGCGTCCAAAGCTTGGAGTGAAGCATATGGGCGTCCTCCTCCTTGGCTTTTATAGCCAAAGCCTCCTCCAACTAGGGTATCTCCTAATTAGATCCTTCCTAATCCCAAATCCCAATTAACCAATCAAAAGGTCTCCCTCATTAGTAAGGGACGTTAAGCCATGTTAATCCATTGAGTTTTCCCTATTTAATTAGGATTTCAAATCTCTAATAAGATTCGTTTACTATCTTAATCCTAATTACAGCACACTGTCATACGCATAACAGTCCACTTCCGACTCTTCCCACGGTCAGTCCAATTGAAGATGGACTCTGATATTTTTATTGGAGTTAGCCATATGTGTCTAGTTTCTAACCATACTAATTTTATATTTTTCAGGTTTTTCCTGAATTAGTTATGATTTATTTACTACAGACTGTTGACACAGAAATATTACTGGCCGAGCTTACAATCTTAATCATACTTTACATATCTCGTTCCAAACTAAGAAACTACCATATCTAAGCCAACCAACTAGACGTCCCCTTCCTATTGGTTGATTAAAAGTGAAATATCTATCTCTTTTTAATTAAGATTTATCTTCCCTAATTATCTCAACCGAACTGATACTTCCCGATCCTCCGCGATACTTACCATATTTACCGCTATTAGGTCAAATAGTAGATTTTGCTCCAAGATTCACTCCAATCCTCTAAAGATCTCCTTGTGGCTAGTTACCCACGTTCACATGCCGCCCTGGGCCTGTGCCACATGGCCCTGCGCCCAGGTCTGCGCGTCTACAGCTAGAGTCCTGCGCACACATGACTCTAGTGTCCCGCGGTTGTACTACTCGTTACACTATCTCGTGTAGGCCACGGACTACGTGTAAAACTAAAATTAACTGATTAATTATGAAATTCAAATAGGTCTCATCCATTTGAACGCATGCCCTGGCGCCTGGCCCCACTCATGGCGTCAGGTGTTCTCAGACCCTGGCGCCAGGCTGGCCTCAGCGCCATGTTGTGCTCAGCGCCAGGACCAACCCTCGTGTCCTGGTTTTCTACTACTAATAGTCATGCGATTAACAAATTATATCACATCATAAACATCAAATAACACATCAAAGCACATCGCACAACCAGAAAATCAAATCAGGCAATGAACTTTCCTATTTTAGAACAATTACCTAAAATAGAAACCTTTAGTTAACGTACAAATTTTCCGGGTGTTACAGACTCAGATTCACTTAGTAAAAGTCGTAGCTAGTGCTGAAAGTGTACTGCTGTACACAGGGCAGTGCAATGAATTAAGGATAATTCACTAGTATTATTATCACAGGATTAATTGATTTATAAATTTAATTTAAATACAAATAAACTCGAAATGACCAGAATTATGACTAATATAATAGTACAACTTTCCTATAAGAGAGAGACCAGGGGTTCGAGTCCTAACCTTAGTGTCTTTCCCTTTTAGTTTACGGCTCACCGTAGTGGTCGGTATAGAAATCCTTAATTAGGGTTTTACTCTAAACCCTAGTTAATCATTTTCTTCATAAACTTTCGAGTTTACATTTTGTATTTGGGATTCATACCTAGGGCCTTGCATATCGAAGATCTTAGATGAGTAAAGTTACTTTTTAACCCCAACGACTTGAGTGGAGCTTGGGAAGATGAGCGCTACAACTACTTCTTTAATGAGTCATGTGTTGATGACAAGTTCGGACACTTGAGTCTCTATTGCTTGGTTGCCTCGAGATATTGTCATCTCGTTGGCATTCCTATAAGAGTTTACTCTCAAGGTGAAATCTTCGGTTATTTTCCATACAACCCCTGTTGTCGTACAGTTAGCTTTAAACCTATGAAAACTGTTTCTTCCACAAGAGTCATGATAGAACTCTTCGAGTGGAAATCCTGGTATGCTCCAGAGCCATTGCAAGATCCTCTGTGATCTCAGATTTTACGAACCTCTGTAGTTCAGCCGATGACGGCAACGCGTGCGCTTAGACTGTATGACATTACGGAAGGTCTGCAGTCTCTGCCCATTGTGCCCGTAAGCACCGATGGGGCCAGCATCCCTAGATGCATGGCCGGGTTCCTCTGAAGAATCTCTAGGATGTTCTGGCATAGATGTCCATAGGGGAAGTGGACTGACCAGTGAGCAAAAATTGTTGACTCTTTACACACAGCATGTTGGAGTCTAACTTAGTTGTTGATTCTACCGGTACATATGAGTTTTTCGTTGTTTGGTGATAGCTTGTTTTGCTAATTTTCCAAAACCTGATTATTGATTCCTTATTTCCATAATACTTTTGGTATTCGATCTTCTTTTCCTTTGGAATTTGTTAATCCTTTATCAGTGGGGTTTTTGGTATCCTACTGGGTATTTCGTTCGAAATACTCATGCATCCTTCGATGCAGGAGTTAAGAAAGAATGATGCTGAGCAGGTGGAAGTGGAGTTTGACTGCGGAGTTGGAAATGAAGATTTTTATTTCAGTGTTTTAGTTGTTGAACTTTGTTACTTGTGGCCTGTGTGCCTGGCTTTTTATTATTGTATTGATTGAAGATTATTTATTTCTGTAATAATTTAACTATTAGTGTTACAGCTTTGTTATTTATAATTCGGGTACAATGAATGTTATTTAAGTCAACGAGCTTGCAAAACCCATGTATGGAATTGGGTATGTGATGATTCGAGTATTCGGTCCGTCCCAGATTTTATACCCAACAACCTTTATTGGATTATCGCTTCCGCGTATTTTGGGTTTAATAAAATTTGGGGCGTGACACAAGGTATCAATCGACGGCAAAAGTGAAAAGAAAGAAGAAAAGTAATAAACTGAAATGGTTTCTATTGTGTAACCTCCAACTGAGGAAGACGTCCAACATATAAAGGGAAAAGATGGCACGTCTGCCTAGGGGCGCGTGCCATCTGGCCAAGCTGATGGACCACTAATTGACCTGATTATTCTCAATCAGCCCATTACCTAACAATTAGCCTAAACGGGCCTGATTACAATAAGATACGCAATACTAATCAAATATCCATACTGGCCTGGCATGGGCCTGGCATGGCATTCACAACATCCTCTCCCTCTCCTATCCGTCGTCTGACACCAGCACAAGTGGCAGAGCGGAGGGCCAAGGGACTCTGCTTTAATTGTGATGAAAAGTTTGCTCCAGGACACCGCTGCTTGGTTCAGGGCAGCTTACTCATCGAAGAGGTTGAGGACGAGGAGCCACATCAGATTGACGAGGTAACCAACCTCTACGATCATGTGCAACCCGAGATTTCGGTGCATGCTTGCTTTGGCATATTCACCCATGGACCATGCGGGTCCAGGGACTTCTGAAACTGCAGCAGGTGGCTATATTGATTGATAGTGCTTTCACCCACAACTTCATCAACGACAAAGTGGCACAATGGTTAGGGTGTTATGTGTCGGATGCTAAACCATTTGATGTGCTAATCGGTGACGGAAAACACCTACGGAGTTCAGGTGTGTGTGCCCAAGAGTCTCTGTCCATCCAAGGGCATACATTTACAACAGATCTATTCCTATTGCCCACCAAAGGGGCGGATGTCGTGTTGGGCGTCCAATGGTTGCAGGAATTGGGCGATGTGATTTGGAACTTTCGCAACCTCATCATGGACTTTGAAGTACAAGGATAGAGGGTGCGTATACATGGGTCCCAACCCGGGGCCTTACAATCAGCACAGGTAGTTGATTCCTTGTCTCGGTTTGCACCTCAAGGTGTGTTCCTTTAGCAGCGTGCCATTGGGGATGTGGAACGGAGGGAACTACCGCAAGACATGCGTCTCCTCCATGATGAACACGCAGATATTTTCTCTGACCCCACAGGTCTTCCACCACAGTGGCACCACGACCAACATATTCCACTTGTCCCAGGGGCCCAGCCAGCTAACATTCGCCCATATCGCTACCCACATATCCAGAAGGCTGAGATAGAGCGACTGGTGGGAGACATGCTACATATAGGTATTATTCAGCCCAGTAACAGTTCTTTTTCTTCACCGGTGTTACTCGTGTGCAAAAAGGAAGGCACATGGCGCTTTTGTGTAGACTATCGTGCCCTCAATGCCATTACGATCAAAGATAAGTATCCCATACCAGTGATCGAGGAGCTGCTTGATGAATTGGCAGGAGCTACTGTCTTTAGCTAGCTTGACTTGCATTCCGCGTACCACCAGATCAGGATGCAGCCCTCTGATACGCACAAAACTGCATTCCGTACCCATGATGGTCACTTCGAGTTTCTAGTCATGCCGTTTGGGTTGACAAATGCTCCCGCTACATTCCAGAGCTTAATGAAAGACATCTTCCGGCCCTTCCTCCGACAGTATGTCCTGGTCTTCTTCGACGATATTATCATTTATAGCACATCATGGGAAGAGCACTTGGTCCACCTCAGGTCGGTTTTCTCGATCTTACGTGAAAATTCCCTATATCTGAAACATTCGAAGTGTTCTTTTGGTAGCTCACAGGTGGACTATTTGAGGCACATCATTTCTTGTGAGGGGTTCACCAATGACCTGTCCAAGGCTACGCCCATGTTATCCTGGCTGACACCTCAGTGTGTCAAAGCACTGAGAGGGTTCTTGGGTCTGACGGGTTATTGTCGCCACTTCATCAATTACCCGGCCACTCATGGCCTTACTTAAAAAGGGGGCCTTCACATGGACCGAGGTAGCGCAGATGGCCTTTGACAAGCTGAAACAGGCCATGGCCATGGCAACACCCCTATTGGTGCTACCGGACTTTAGTCTTCCATTTGTGGTGGAGACCGATGCCTCATATACAGGATTTGGGGCCGTCCTCTTGCAAAAGGATGGCCCAATTGCCTTCTTCAGCAAATCCTTGTCAGGTCGTTCACTATCATTGTTTGTCTATGAACGGGAAATGTTGGCCATCATTCACGCGGTGACGAAATGGTGGCCGTACCTCTTAGGCCGACGGTTTCTCATACGGACCGACCATCAACCGCTGAAGTATTTCTTGGAGTAGCGTGTATCGACCCCGGCCCAGCAAAGGTGGGCCAGTAAGCTATTGGGCTACGATTATGAGGTTACATACAAGAAGGGCGCTGAGAACGCCATGGCAGATGCACTATCTATGTGGCCCACGAAGGGACTGTGTATGGCATTATCCGGGCTCATCTGTCCCTTTATTCCGGATCGATGTCGTTCGTACTTGGAGGATCCATGGACCAAAGAGCTGGTTAGTCACATTCAGACGGAGCCCACTGTCGAGCCATTATATGCATGGCGGGATGACCTTTTGTTTTGGAGGGGGCGCTTAGGGGTTCCCAATTATTCGGACTTGCGCCGCCACATCATCTCTCATTTCTATGACACACCACTTGCGGGTCACAAAGGTTCATTTCAAACATACAAAAGGGTGAGCAAGAGTTTTTTATGGCAGGGTATACGACAGTCTAGAACTATGTATTGGCCTATGATACTTGTCAGCGGGCCAAGTAGGCAACCACTTCACCAGCCGGCCTCCTTCAGCCCCTACCCAATCCGTATAAAATTTGGGAGGATGTCTCGATGGATTTCGTCGAAGCCTTAACCGTGGTCCAAGGAAAATCGGTCATTTTGGCGGTGGTAGACCGGATGTCCAAATATACTCGCTTCTGTGCCCTGAGTCACCCCTTTACGGCTTGAACGGTTGCGGAGCTTTATGTGAATGGCGTCGCCAAACTGCATGGCATGCCGAGGACTATTGTCACAGACAGAGACCATGTCTTCCTGTCTAACTTTTGGCGTGAATTTTTCGCTCTCCAAGGTACGGAATTACATATGAGCACAGCTTATCATCCGCAGACGGAGGTCTTGACCAGATCCTTGGAACAATATTTACGTTGTTTCGTGGGTGATCAACCTCGTCGTTGGCTCCAGCTCTTATCATGGGCCGAGTGGTCCTACAATGCAGTTTACCACACTCGCGCGGACTTCACTCCATTTGAGGTAGTGTATGGTCGACCTCCCCCTACGGTGCTTTCTTATGTCCCGCAACGTTCTTCTATTGCCGAGGTGGACTACATGCTCTAGACCAGAGACGAGGTTCTTAGGCAACTCAAGCTCAACCTGAATTTTGCCCAAAACTGTATGAAGCAGATCTATGATAAAAAACACACCGATCGGGTCTTTCAGGTTGGGGAGCAGGTCTATGTTTCTGTCCTGCCACAGTGACAAACGTCATTATTTCGTTCGGAGCACACCAAACTTGCACCGCGTTACCATGGCCCTTATAAGGTTGTTGAGCGCATTGGACAGGTGGCTTATCGGTTGGCATTACCGCCAGGTTCCTTGGTGCATCCGGTGTTCCATGTCTCACGTCTCCGCCAATTTGTGAGCATATTTGAGGAACTTACCCAGAATCTGAGGAACTTACCCCGACTGCTCTTCTCGACAAACGTCGCGTTCATCGTTCTTGTTGAATTGTGATAGAGGTGTTGGTCTCTTGGCGCGGTTAGCCGTTGGGCGATGCCACATGGATGGTGGAAGATGACTTTTTGGATCGTTTCCTATCATGGATGCCTTGAGGACAAGACGACAGCGGAGTGTGGTGGAATGTTGTGTACATCAGCACAACCTCTGGGCAGATCCTATATTAGGCAGGATAACTTTACTTTCCATATTAGGGTAGTTTCCTTTTCATTGCAATGTAATAAGGTCTGATGAGATATCGTATCTTGTAACGGGCTGATTGGGGGATATCGTGTCTATAATGGGCTAGAATCAAGGCTCATCAGCTGGCCAGTAGTTGGTGCGCCTCCCTAGGAGATGCACCCATCTTGTTATAAGGAGGGCCTTCTCCCTCGTGGAATGGTATGCAAATTGAAGTTCTTATTATCTTCCCTATCCTTCCTTCTTCTTTCCCCAATTCGCTGATTCCATACCTTGTGATCCTATCCGATCATAAGAGTCGACTGCGCCTTGCGCTAAAAATATGCCTAGTGCCAGAGATAAGATGCATGGATAAGTTTGAAGAATTTGTATATTCCTACTTGGAGTAGGAATGGAGAAGTGTTGCAAAGTGGGTTAGCTTAGAACTAGATTCCTTTAATGCTAAGGGTCTTAACATCTAGAAGAATGTTTGAAGTTGGAGATATGCCCCGCGCCATGGATAAGTGTGTAAAGATAAGATTATAGAGTCCTACTTGAAGTAGCATTGCTGAAGGTTAACACCAAGTGTTAATCTAGAATAGGACTCCTCAGAAAGCTGGGAGTTTGATTAACTAGAGGATAAGTCTGGTGCCAAGATGAGTTGTAGAAGAGTAGATCGACTCAATCTCCTACATGATATATTTCGAGTTGGAGTAGGATGAGGAAGAGGAATCAGATAGACGATGGAAAAAGAAACCCTACAGGCTAGGACTCTATTGGGCACCAGGAATTTGTTATAGATAAGCTTGTTGCTAATAGATAGACCTGATTGAAGATGATGATCGATACAAATAGGAAAGGTCCTAATTGGCTCATGATAATTAAGATTAACTCAAATAGGAGAAGGAGATTGCATTCTTGTTAAAGAAAGAAACCTACTAGGCTAGGACTCCCTCTGGGCATCAGGATTAGTTTAGGATAATTGTTATCATGTTAAAATTGTAGTAATCGATTGCGATCGCTTACATGATTCGTGTCTCTATTGCATGTATTGTGTTAAGAAAGAACCCTTATTTATGTTTGTCTTTCCTTGTTGTTGCCATCATCAAGTGTGACCTTGTTGTTTAGTTTTAGAAGTCCCAACTCCTAAAATTAAGACTTATTTAATCAAGGTTATAACATTGTTAAACATCTAAGGTTTTACGATGCATTACAGTCAGTCTCAGAATAATTTTTCATTCTCAGTCAGACTGATTTCTACATCGACACCTTGTACGAGATAATTCATAAGTAAATCTAAAAATATAAGAAAATACGTTGTCAGTTGTGTTATATTCCATACTTACAGGGATATCTCCAGTAATTTTCTCCAGTCCAAAAACTGTCTATATTATTATCGGGAGGCGTGCCTTTCTACCCCTTATGTTCTAGATTGATTATGCATTCTTGAATTCTATTGATCTAGATAATATTCGTAACCAAGTGTATTGACGAAACACCTATGTTCAATCATGTGTCAGCCTATATTTATGTATCTTGTGATGGATACTCTAACTATTAATTTTTTATGTCAAGGTGTTATAAAAGTATCTTACAAAGTTTATAAAAGAAGACTATCTATGTCAGTTTACATATCTATAGTCTATTTATTCCGAATACTCTACCAACACTTTATAAGGCCGTAATCTACTAATAAAAATTAATTATACCATGCTGATGTTGTTTCAATTAATTACATATTGCTTCTAATTAGAAATTAGTAGTACTAAAAATCCTATAAGTATTGTCAGCTTTTCTAAGAACCATGACCGATCAATGTGTAAAGTCTTAAATTAGTAACATACACATATACGAGTAATTGAGAAACACTATTATCTATTAAAAATATAATAGCTATGAGTCCTCAGATCATGAACCGGTCTTTAGGCTTAGAACCTATTACTTCATCAATTTTCTGTCTTTTCTACACACCTTGAACCCAAATATGAGATTCAAGTCTTCTATCTCTCTTAAAACCACGATGAGCATCATTCCTTATGTCTTTTCTGGAGTTTCTTACTTAATGCAATTATATATAATGCTTCTGAGTGTTGCTTGAATGCTTCTAGTAATTCTATCCGGAAAGTCGAATTCCTCAGGGATTAGCGTATCTATGTTGTTTGCATTATGAAATACTCGATTGAAGTTTCCTCAAGGATTGACGTATCTCTGTTGTTTGCATTATAAAATACACAATTGAAGTCTCTTCAAGGATTGACGTATCTCTGTTGTTTCCATTATGAAACACTCAAATTTAAGTCTCATAAGAGATTAGCATATCTCTAATGGAAATCATTGTATGCTCAATAAGCCATGATAGAAACATTGATCATGCGAGGTCTTTGTATTTATATTTGGGATTAGTGTATCCGGGGATTAGTGTATCCCTGCCTTATCGAGTCACCATGTGCACTTATTAGATTGCTAGGCATCATGGAAGGCCTACACAGTCTCTTTCCATTGTGTCCATGAACACCGATGGGGCCCACATCTTAGACTCATGGCACGGTTCTTATCGAGGACCCCTAGTGGCGAATGGGTATGCTGTCTATTTGCGGGCGGCAATGATTTAAGAGTAGAAATTCACACACTCTTTGCATTATCAATAGTTTTGGAGTCTGATTGCTTCATTCGAAGGTTTAAGTTTCCTGACATTAATGATGAATTATCACTTTTATTTATCTTGTAACATATTGTAGATTCATATTACAACTACTTCCGCTGAATCATATTATTATTGAACTGTCATGTTATATTCTATTGTAGTTTTGCATTCTATTGGGTATTCCTATGGAATACTCATGCATCATGCGATGCAGGATTAGCTGTTGATCACTCGTAGAGGAGAGCTGGACTTAAAGGTGGATTCGTAGAGGAAGAGCTCAAAGCTTAGACTTTATAATTGCAGTTTATTTCGATGATTTTGTAATAATGGCTTTTGGACCATTAGAGAACATAACAGGTTATTATTTATTGTTCATTTTAGATTTTTATTTATAAATAGTTTGTCCTTTGAAAGTTTGTCATTTTACACTTCTCATTATGTTTGTGTGAATGACGGCGCAATTACCTGTGACGCCTCAAGTATTCAGCATATTTAAAAATTCACATTCGAATAAGAGCTAAAAATTTGGGGTGTGACAGGTTTTGCATTGTGGGATTTCAACAACGACTAAAATCTATTATTTGGTCCTAGAAATTAGGTAGCATTATTTGGTAGGTTTCTAATCTAAAAAAGAATTATTGTTCCTTGGATTACATCAATGGCGAAAAGTTACTATGCCATCCTAGAAAGTAGGATTCTGATGTAAAAATAACTACTATTATTGTATCAATTCGTGTCACGTCCCAAAATTTCAAACTCCGATTAGAACGCACAAGCAAGCAATCAAATACAGTTAGGAGGTCAGAAACTCGGGGAGTGCCCGAATACTCGATCGATCTCAACCCGATTATCAGATTGGAATGTACAGGATCAATATGACAGAACAATATCCAAGTATTCAATCTTAACATAACATTGCCAAAAGAAAACTACTTAGTCTATTACAGCAATTCAAAAAGACAAAAATTCAAAAATATCAAATTCTAGGCATAAATGCTACCCGATCTATAAAAGTCAATCATAAATAAAATTTAAAAGAGTCTTCTACTCCAAGCTTCAGTCGTCCATAACAGCTCCAACAATCTTTACCTACTCAGCTTCACTCTCTTTTAAATTCCTACATCAGAGGATGCATGAGTATTCCGAAGGAAATACCCAGTAGGATGCCAACCACAAATAATAGGAATGAAAAATATACAAACATAAAGTTTTAGTGAAGAATTTCAATGTTCAACAAACATCAGGAATTGGAAACACATAATTTACTTTACCTATATAGTAACCATACTCAATGACAACACCAACTCAAAGTATGGATGAAAAGAAAAAATAATTTAAGACTTCAAACATTTAGTGCGTAAGGAGAAAATAATCAATATGTTTAAACTCCAGACATCTATAGTGTAAGGAGGCATCAATTTCTACTCTCAGCTCTGTCCACTTCCTGTGTGGATCATTATACCAGAACATTCTAGAGATTCTTCAGTGGAACCTTGCCATACGTTTAGAGATGCTGGCCCCATCAGTGCTTACGGGTACAATGGACGGAGATTGCAGACCTTTCGTAATATCATATAGTCTAAAAATTTACGTATGCCTTCATCGGCTGAACTATAGAGGTTCATAACAAAATGAAGGTCAGTATGGATCTAGCAATGGCTCGTGAGCATACTATGATGCCACCTCAGAGAGTTTCCATCAATAACCCTTGGTGGAAGAAAGCAGTTTACAGGGAACTGGATAACTCACAACAACAAAGGTTGTATCAATTAACTCAAGATTTACATCTCTCAAGGTTTGACTCACATAGAAGTATTGATGAGATTTCAATATCTCAATCAGCAATCAACTCAGTTGAGGAGTGATGAATAGAAACTCTCAATTAACGGTTGACTCATCAACAGAGTAACACAAATACAGTTTTTTCTTGAACATTAACCACTCATACGAGATATACTTAACAGATTTAATTCATCCAACGCAATCCCCCTGCGTAGCCCTAGATAGGAATTCCCAGCACTGACTATAGTCTTCCATGGTCATCGAGTAAACTGAATACTAGGGTATGAGAGCTAAAACCCTAGTTGAAACTCTATTGATTAAATCAGCATACAGGAATTGCGAACACGTAGGGAACTGACTCAATTAAGAAAGACTTGACTAAGATCTCTTGTTAAGTAAATTATTCTTACAGTAATAGTCATTAATCAAGTCTTTCCATCTTCATTAAGGTTATCTTAATCATCATCCGTCATATAACCACATTGTACTTAGTAATAGTGTGTACAACCTTATTTCTGCGTGCTGTTATTTGTATAACAGTCCATTTCTAACACTTACTGCAATTTTTACAGTTTGAATTAAGTTCTGAGATTTTTACTATAGATGATCCTATGAATCTAGTTTCCAAGCCAACATACGCATATTTTTCTGAATTTTTTGTAATTAATTATGACTTTTTCTTTACCTCTCATCAGCGCAGGAACATTCCAGGCCAGGCCGAGAGAGCCTAACATACTCTAGTGTGTAAAATCGTATTAAATACACTTTATACCAACTAACGTCATGATATGAATCACCATTACCCATTCCCAAGGTGTGTTACAAACCGTTATGGCTTTAGTAATAGGCAGTATTTCTCATACTATAATACCTTTGCTTACATCAAACTGTTTATGCTATTAGTATCATATTAGCATACCTTTTTACCCAAACTGGATATCCAATACCGAACAAGAACCCGAAGGTTAATCACTTGTAGAATCATAAAAGAATCGACTTTCTTGTGAATCAAGAGTCGAGACACACGATATATCATCAAACATAATGGTTGATCATGATACACAACTGGGTGTAATTTCTTACTATTCATAAGTGATACATATTTTAGAACTCGTAGACCAACACATTTAAGATATGACAAATATGGGACAGCACATTGCTACATCACCCAAACATCATACTGAAGAGAAGAAGAAAATGAATAATCATGGGAACCATCTAGGTGCTAGCACATGGAATCTCGACCACGAACATATCATCATGGCTCGTGCATGTATAGACATTCAAATCGGTATCTTCTAGGAATAAGCAACACCGTCAAGACATGAATAAGGAGTCTTAAAATATTTCATGCAATACTCTTAGAATCATTGAACAAGGATGAATCATAAGTGGAATGGGGAAAAACTCATCCTACCACCGTATGCTACGTGTTCCTCAAGTCTTTGCGTAGAACACCGCTTTCTCCTCGCGAAACTGTGTCGCCCCATGGATCGAACTAGCCAATGCTTGATGATCGCGCAAAGAAAAGGGAGAAAACTCAAACTTCAAGAGGGCTGGACGTTCATGCATGATTGATTGATTTTAATTCTTTTTACTCGTAATCGCACGAGACTACGTATAGGCTAGTGGAAACGAGGTCGAACCCAAAGGACTTGGAAGATTAATCTAATTCTAATAAAAGATTGAATTTTTATGATTTTAATTAACTAAAGAAGCATACTTTTAACAAGAAATCAAGTGATGAGAATATCAAAGTATCGAATCCACCACTAAACATGCAATTATTACTCTCAATTAGTATTTCCACAAGATGATATGATATGGTAATTCATGTTCTTTGGTCGGACACACGAATTACCAGTGAATTCACTACACGTTCTTTGGTCGGACACCAAAATTTCATCCACTATAAATTATGTAATTAATTTTATCCTTTGGTCGGGCATAGAATCAATACAAACCTATTATTATCTAGACACAGGAAACATCAAGATCAAATTTCAATCATAATCATACCACTCTATGGTCAAGCACTAGAGCAAATTATGAAACATGAAATCGCATTAAGAACAATCATATCAACTCCAATTTCATTAAACAATCAAGAGTAATAATACATATTTAGGGCTTCATCTAGCCTTGATAAGAAAATTAGCCAGACATAGAAATAGGGAAAGAGATAGCCTGCAGTGTCGAATTCATCAAAACACTATTCACAGGTGTACTGTAGCAGTGACACAGTAGCACGGGGAACTGTAGCAACACTGTTTATCTTCTTCCCCGAATCAGCCCGTGGTACTGTAGCAGTCCGAAATCACTATAGAAAATTCGCCATTCAGCCCAAAACCTGGCTTTCCTCCCCCCTTTTCTTCCCTCTTCTCCCCTCCTGCCAACTCCTCTCTTCTTCCGGCGGAAACCACGCCCAAAGCGCCTGGCTTTTCCGGCCAAAAGTTCTCCTATACGTCTCTGTTTTCTCTCGTCCAAAAGCTTTGGTTTTTCTCCTTTTCGAGCTCTGTGTTTTAAAGGCCTTCCAAAGCTAAATCCGATCACGATCCTTCCGTAACTTCCCATATTGAGCACGCCTTAGTTCTGATTCCAAATCAAGTCCCAAATCGATAGGATTCTGTCCGTTTTTGTTTCCCGATTGAGCACAAGTCAAGCCTTCCAAATCAAATCCGAAATTCTCATCTTCTCCTGCAGCCAGATTCTGCTCAAACAAAGCTCGTCCACCGCCATCGTCATCGCCACCGGCACTCAATCCACCGCCGTCGTCTCTCTCGAACAGAGCTCAAACAGAGCTTTGTTCTTCTGTTTTTTTTCTCAAACGGCCGAACTTCGCCTCTCCCGTCGTGAGCTTGCTGTCGGCCGCCGTGACTATCGTCATCTCGCCCATGACCCAGCTCAGCCCCTTCACCGGCCGCCATCATTCCTTCGCCGGAGCTCGAACAGAGTCTCAAGCGCCCTGTTTCTTCAACAGACGCCCGAGCTTCGGCTCGGGCTGTCTTCCCTTTTTTTCTTTTCTGAACCGAACCGGAACTGAATTTTCCTTTTCTTCCTCAAAACCCGTCATATTGCTCTCGTTCATCGAATCTCATCTGGACTCGTTTGACGTGTTTCACTTTGGCGATCTGTAATTGAGACTTTTAAAACCTGCGTAAATAAAATTAAATATAACTTAGACGCATAATAAAATATAAATCCATTAAATCCAATTAACGCATCTAAATTAATCATTTAATCGTATTTAACTATTAATCTCCTAATTACTTACCTAATCATGATTAACCGTTAATAATCCTTGCTTCAACTAAAATTATGACTAACGTATAAGCAGAAAGGCATATAAAAATGTAAATATTTTGTGGATATCAAATACCCCCAAACCTACATTTTGCTAGTCCTCGAGTAAAACAAAATCAAGCAAGGAAAACAAAATCAACTAAAGTAACTGAACTAGAAAAGTAAATGCCACTTTCGTAGGGAACACGATTGCATTGAGCGTATGCAACAAGCCATTAGACCTCTAGGTGTCCCTAGTAGGACGAGTGTTGTCTCGTGAGGGTTTGCAGCCATGCTACCCACAAACATGTATTTGTGAGATGAACCTAAATTCAAGAACAAATCAAAACACTGCAAAACAAACAAACCTATTATCCCTTCAAATGCAAACCACAATGCTTAATAAAATCAACCACACGTACTTGGTTTATAATCAACGGGAATATAGAAGCCCTCAAGTAAGTGGTTTTATTCCACACTTTCATCTTGGAAATTTTTGCTCAATATGATATGTCATTATACTTTAAATAGTAAAACTGTAGAACATTGTAGCAATACATTCTAAATTTCTGTTTTACACATATCCAGTGTTACCCATTAACCAAAGAACATCAGAATCTACATAGTCATCCCAATCTTTAGGTTAATGATTGCACAAATGCCTGCGCGCCTCATTCGGGTCCAACATTCTAGATTTGAGAGGATAATACACCATAGACTTTTTTTTCTTTTTTTTCAATAGGACTGTGTAAGGCGTGACTTCAAGATGCTTAGGTTTAGTAATGACTCAAACCAATGACTCCCAACCAGTATAGCTTAGGGCATCAGGTTTTAAGATGGACCGCTTCGGGCCTGAGCATCAGCCTAAGTTAATCCTATAAAGTCAAGCAGCCCCTTTCTTTCTTTTATTTTTTGTTTTTTTTCATTTTTTTTCCATTTTCATTTCCAGCTTTCATAGTTTCCATCATATCTTTATTCTGTCTAGGTTGTATTATATTCTCAACCTATTTTCGGTTCCAGCCCTTGCCATAGCCAAGTAAATGGTCTATCATGATCTTTTAAGCTCAAAAGACAACTACATATCATCCAATGACTCTGACTGAAGATTAGTATTCAACAAGTCTCTAGAGGGAATTACTTTATATACTAGTATGTGTGAGTGAGTTTTATTTAGCTCAAGCACTTGTTCCAAGAGGACTGTAATAGAAAAATACAGCTCAGTTAAGTGTTTCTATCCTCCAATATACTTACTCACACTTCCAATGTAAATTAATCTCTTAAGAATTGGAAAATGCATCATCACAGGATAAACTATCAAAACCAAGGAAAAATACTAACAAACAACCTAAAAACTATTTTATTTTCATTTGTTTTTTTATTTTTTTTCCATGAATGAAAACATATGATAAACACTTCTTTTCTACACCCCCAAACCTAAACTAAACATTGCCCTCAATGTTTACCAAAATAATACTACAATGAATAGTAAAAGAAAATGAGTGAGGAAAGAAGTCACCTGAATGAAGAGCCTCATGGTAGATATAAAGCATGCAACACATAATCTAAGAATGAGGAGTTAATAGAAATAAAGACAAATAAAATACACCCCCAAACCTAGACTACAGCATCCCCATACAGGTAATATAGAACCTACAATAACAAAAATAAATAGAAAACAAACAAGAAAATAAAATTTGGGTTGCCTCCTAAGAGCGCTAAGTTTTACGTCTTCAGCCAGACATAGTACTTCAAATCACTTCGGGTCGACAGGATCATCTAGATAAGCAGTGGTCATGTCTGATGCTACATCTCCCTCTAAGTACGGTTTTAATCGCTGACCATTGACCTTGAAAGTAGTACCGTCTTCCGGGTTATGAATTTCAACTACACCATGAGAAAACACCTTCGTAACAACAAAAGGGCCATACCATTTAGAACGCAGTTTTCCAGGGAAGAGATGCAATTGGGAATTGTACAGCAAAACTTTATCAGCATGCTGAAAGGACTTCCGAAGAATAGATTTATCATAAATTAGTTTAGTCCGTTCCTTATAAAGTTTTGCACGCTCATAAGCATCGAGTTGCATTTCTTCCAATTCATTGAGTTGCAGTTTACGTTCTGATCCTGCTTTATGCATATCAAAATTCAAAGCCTTAATTGCCCAATATACACGGTGCTCTAACTCCACTAGTAAGTGACAAGCTTTCCCAAAAACGAGTCGATAAGGCGACATACCAATAGGAGTTTTGTAAGCAGTCCTGTAAGCCCACAAAGCATCATTTAAGCGTAAAGACCAATCTTTCCTATCGGGTCTAACAGTTTTCTGAAGAATCTTTTTAATTTCCCGATTAGACAACTCAACTTGACCACTTGTTTGGGGATGATATGGAGTGGCAACCTTATGGGTAACAGAGTACTTTTTTAGCAAAGCTTCAAAAGATCTGTTACAAAAGTGAGTGCCTCCATCACTAATAATACCTCGTGGGGTCCCAAAGGGACAAAATATGTTATCTTTCAGAAATTTTACCACAACCTTATGATCATTTGTCTTAGTTGCAATTGCTTCAATCCATTTAAAAATATAGTCTACTGCAACCAAAATGTAAAGGTGTCTAAAGGATTGTCGAAAGGGTCCCATAAAGTCAATTCCCGAAATATCAAACAATTCTACCATAAGAATGGGTTGGAGAGGCATCATATCTCGTCGAGAAATAGATCCTAACCGTTGACGTCTATCACATGATTTGCAGAACTCATGAGCATCCTTAAATAAGGTTGGCCAAAAGAATCCACTATGAAAAATCTTGGCAGCAGTTTTCTTGCCTCCAAAATGTCCCTTGCATGCTTGAGAATGACAAGAATGTAGAATACTATGAAACTCATTCTCAGGCACACATCGACGAATTACTTGGTCTGAACATATTTTAAATAGGTACGGATCATCCCAAAAGTAAGATTTAATCTTAGAAAAGAACAAATCTTTGTCATGTTTGGTCCAATGGGATGGAATCTGACCTATGGCAAGGTAGTTCACAATGTTGGCAAACCAAGGGGTTTTAATTTGGGAGATGGAGAACAATTGTTCATCAGGATAATAATCATGTAGCGGCTCCTCATCTTGAGATGTTTCAACAAGGATTCTAGATAGATGATCGGCCACCACATTTTCAACACCTTTCTTATCTCAGATTTCATAATTAAATTTTGTAAAAGCAAAATCCATCTTATCAATCGAGGTTTGGTGTCTTTCTTGGACAAGAGATATTTTAACGCAGCATGGTCAGATAAAATGAGGATCTTAGATCCTAAAAGTTCCTTCTTTGTAGTGGTGTAATTCAATTGAGCATCAGAGAGGGTCTTACTAGCATAATATATGACATGGGGAACTTTATTCACTCTCTGGCCTAGGATAGCACCAATGATATAGTCTGAAGCATCACACATTATTTCAAAAGAAAGAGAGTAGTCATGGGGCTGAATGATAGGTGCAGTAGACAATAAGGTACGAAGAGTGTCAAAAGCTTTCCTACATGCATCATCAAACACAAACGGCATATCTTGGGCTAGTAAATTACTCAAGGGATGAGCAATCTTACTAAAATCTTTAATGAAGCGCCCGTAAAAGCCTGCATGGCCAAGGAAAGATCTAATTTGTTTCACCATAGATGGGGGTGGCAGGTTAGTGATTAGATCTATCTTGGCTTTATCGACTTCAATTCCCCTCTTTGAGACAACATGTCCCAAAACAATACCCTCTCGAACCATGAAATGTCTCTTTTCCCAGCTCAAGATAAGATTTTTCTCTTCACAACGCTCGAGCACCAATGACAGATTATGTAGACATTCATCAAATGATGGACCAAAAACAGAGAAATCGTCCATGAATACTTCTAGAAATTTGTCTACCATATCAGAGAAGATGGCTAGCATGCACCGTTGAAAGGTGGCAGGCACATTACATAGCCCAAAAGGCATTCTTCGGTAAGCAATTGTACCAAAGGGACAAGTAAAGGTAGTCTTCTCTTGATCTGCAGGAAATACTGGGACTTGATTATATCCAGAGTAACCATCAAGAAAATAATAGAATTGTTGACTTGCTAGTTTCTCTAAGATTTCTTGAATGAAGGATAATGGAAAGTGGTCTTTTCTGGTTTTAGTGTTCAATTTTCGATAATCAATACACACTCTCCACCCAGTAGTTTCACGGGTTGGGACTAACTCTCCATCAGAGTTTTTCTTCACTCTGATGCCAACTTTTTAGGCACGACTTGTATCGGGCTGACCCACTCACTATCAGAAATGGGGTATATGATACCAGCATCGAGCAATTTCACAATTTCTTTCTTAACCACATCCCTCATGTTGGGATTCAATCTCCGCTGATTCTCTCTTGAAGGTTTGGCATCATCCTCTAAATGAATGCGATGCATATAGATTGAAGGATCAATGCCTCGTAGATCAGCAACAATCCATCCTATGGCTCTCCTATGTTGAACTAGAATCCTAAGCAATTGACTCTCCTGGCTGCTAGATGAAATGATAACAGGGAGAGTATCATTAGGACCTAGAAAAACGTACTTGAGTGAACTTGGAAGTGGTTTTAACTCAAGTTGAAGAGGAGATTCAATGGAAGGTTGGAGTGATGGACTGGAAGATATTAGTAAAGGCTCTACTCTATTTCTAGAAGAAAATGAGTCATGATAGGGAGGAGAGGCTGACATCGCATGAATTTCTTCAACGGGCGGTTCTATGTCAGAATCCTCTATCCCTAAATAGAGTAGAGTAGGATCTTGAGCGTCAGACATGAGCTTATTTAAGAATGTCTCTTCTATAAGGTCATCAAGTTCATGAACAAGAGAACACACTTGCTCACTTTCAGTGGCTCCTTGGTTTGAAGCTTGGAACACATTAAGGATGATTTTCAGGTTTCTGAAAGACATCTCCATCATTCCAGATCGACATTGGATACATGCATTGGCCGTCGCTAAGAAAGAGCGGCCTAAAATGACTGGAATGGTGTGAGAAGCATTAGACACATGTTCCATGTCCAAGACCAAGAAGTCGACTGGAAAGAGAGATTTCTCTACCCCAACTAAAACATCTTCAAGAAGACCTCGGGGTTTTCTAACGGATCTATCGGCCAACTGTAGATAGCTGAAGTTGGTTGCAAGTTCCCCAAACCTAATTTCTCATATACTGAGTAGGGTAATAGGTTACACTAGCACCCAAATCTAAAAGAGCCCTGTGTATGATATGGTCACCAATGACACATGAAATAGTGGGTGTGCCAGGGTCTTTAAATTTCGGTGGTGTGTCGTGTTTCAGAATGGAGCTGACCTGCTCAGTAAGAAAGACCTTCTTAGAAATGTGAGTTCTAGACTTCCGCTTTTGTGTGCACCGGTCTTTGAGAAATTTAGCATAGACGGGTACTTGTTGAATGGTTTCTAGGAGTGAAAGATTAATTTTAACTTGTTTGAATGTTTTTAGCACCGCATCCATCATAGCTTTATTTTTGTTGAAAGGGGAAGGCATGTCTAAGCACTGAGGAAATGGAGCACGAGGTACATAAGGTACCTCATGATTGGCCTGACTTGATTCCTGAAGAAGACTCAGAAGGAGAAACAGTGTCCTTCTGTTTTAGTTGACTCAGAGTAGGTGGTGTCTCTATGGTTTCATCAGTCTCTGGATTGCTTACTTTTCCCTGATCTGTATCTTTTCTCACCTCAACATCCACTAGGTTTTCGATTTGTTTCCTACTCCGCAAGGATGTTATAGTTTGAACATGCTCGTTGGAAGTAGTTTGTTGTTCAAGCGTAAATTGACCCTTTGGATTATTCATTGGTTGACTAGGCAACCGACCCTCTTCTCTCTTACTCATCGAACTAGCTAATTGGCCTATTTGAGATTCTAGTTTAGCTATGGATTGAGTATGAGAATGCACAAGTTGAGCTTATGATTGTGCCTGAGCTTGAATACTCTGTAGAACAGACAAGACTTCATCCTCAAATTCTGAAGTTCTAGAGGGTTGCAAAAATTGGGAAGGCATGGTAGGTTGTTGAAAACCTGGTGGGTTATTTTGAAAGTTGGCTCTCTAGGATGGATTAAAAGGAACACCCTGGTTTTGTGGATGTCAGGAAAAATTTGGATGATTCCTCCACCCCCAGTTATATGTGTTGGATAATGGATCATTGCCTGTTCGAGCATAAGTTTGGGCAATATTAACATGCTCCTGAACAAGCTCTGGGAATTGTGGGGCAGATGGGCACTCTAAGATAGAATGCCTAGGACTTAAGCATAGAACGCATGCTTCTTGAGTGTGTGTAGGGGTTTGTGACTTCAAGCTCAAGATTTGATCTATCTTTCTAGACAATGATGCAACCTAGTTAGAAAGATCATCTGTTTGTTTCACTTCGTACATACCACCTTTAGAGTGGGTAGACGAAGAAGATTCATTTAAACTCTGATTAGCCATCGTATGTTGCAACGAATTTTCACTCAAGTTTTCAAACAGTTCCCATGCTTCATTTTCAT
The DNA here is from genome assembly GCA_039654745.1 of Houttuynia cordata. Lineage (NCBI taxonomy): Eukaryota > Viridiplantae > Streptophyta > Magnoliopsida > Piperales > Saururaceae > Houttuynia > Houttuynia cordata. The sequence continues at coordinate 62,453,585 of CM077502.1, read as the reverse complement.
TTTTTAACAGGAAAGTGCCTCCACACGAAGCATCTACAAGATGACGATTCTGATCCGTCAACCCTCTATAAAACCGCTGCACTAACTACCATTTAGGTACGGCATGATGAGGACACTTCCTAAGGAGGTCCTTGAGTCTATCTCAGCTCTCATGGAACTGCTCAGTCGGCTGTTGGGTAAAGGTAGTGATGGCATCTCTCATTTGGTTTGCTTTGCCTATGGGAAAATATTTCTTTAGAAAATCTTGTTGCATTTTTACCCACGAGGTAATGGATTCAGGTTCAAGAGAGTAGAGCCATTCTTTAGCCTTATCCTCAAGGGAGAATGAGAATAGTCTCAGTCTTACCGCATCATCTGTAAGATTATTCAGTTTAAAAGTTGTGCAGATTTCTAGGAATTCATCCACATGCCTATATGGATCTTCGTGATTTTACCCATAAAATGATGGTAGCATCTGTATTGTGTTGGGCTTAATCTCAAAGTTACCAGCTGTTGCAACCGGCACTCAAATGCAGGACGGAGATATATAGGCATTTGGATTGTAATATTCTTTTAAGGTTTTCAAATTTTCATCCGCCATTTCAAACAAGGGGTTGGTTATACTTAATTGGCCTCTTCGGTTTTGTCTGAAGGTTCTCTCAATTTCTCTGTCAAACGCTTCTAAGTTTTCACCCAGTGATCTACGCCCTTGCATAAATTATCACAGAAGCAAAGAAACACAAAAACAATCCTAAAATCGACACTAGCAATCAGCAGTCCTAGATATCGTCAACTAGCATTACATGCTGTCACAGAAAGAAAGAAAAACACGCAACACACAAATTAATTAAAAAGAGAGGTAAAGAGTGCAAATGAGGGGAAAGGATGGCCTTTCCACGTTGGCGAGAAATCCACGAGTCACTGTCTACCTCTTCAATGTGACTCCTATAAAGACAAGAAAATAATATTAAAAATTATACAAAGAAATGTCTAAACTAATTAGAATTAAATCAAACCGTTACCAAGTCCCCGGCAACGGCGCCAATTGATTGATTGATTTTAATTCTTTTTACTCGCAATCGCACGAGACTATGTATAGGCTAGTGGAAATGAGGTCGAACCCAAAGGACTTGGAAGATTAATCGAATTCTAATAAAAGATTGAATTTTTATGATTTTAATTAACTAAAGAAGCAAACTTTTAATAAGAAATCAAGTGATTAGAATATCAAAGCATCGAATCCACCACTAAACATGCAATTATTACTCTCAATTAGTATTTCCACAAGATGATATGATATGGTAATTCATGTTCTTTGGTCAGACACACGAATTACCAGTGAATTCACTACACGTTCTTTGGTCGGACACCAAAAGTTCATCCACTATAAATTATGTAATTAATTCTATCCTTTGGTCGAGCATAGAATCAATACAAACCTGTTATTATCTAGACACAGGAAATATCAAGATCAAATTTCAATCATAATCATACCACTCTATGGTCAAGCACTAGATCAAATTATGAAACATGAAATCGCATTAAGAACAATCATATCAACTCCAATTTCATTAAACAATCAAGAGTAATAATACATATTTAGGGCTTCATCTAGCCTTGATAAGAAAATTAGCCAGACATAGAAATAGGGAAAGAGATAGCCTGCAGTGTCGAATTCATCAAAACACTATTCACAGGTGTATTGTAGCACGGGGAACTGTAGCAACACTGTTTATCTTCTTCCCCGAATCAGCCCGTGGTATTGTAGCAGTCTGAAATCACTGTAGAAAATTTGCAATTCAGCCCAAAACCTGACTTTTCTCCCCCCTTTTCTGCCCACTTCTCCCCTCCGGCCAACTCCTCTCTTCTTCCAGCGGAAACCACGCCCAAAGCGCCTGGCTTTTCCGGCCAAAAGTTCTCCTATACGTCTCTGTTTTCTCTCGTCCAAAAGCTTTGGTTTTTCTCCTTTTCGAGCTCTGTGTTTTAAAGGCCTTCCAAAGCTAAATCCGATCACGATCCTACAGTAACTTCCCATATTGAGCACGCCTCAGTTCCATTTCCAAATCGAGTTCCAAATCGATAGGATTCTGTCCGTTTTTGTTTCCCGATTGAGCACAAGTCAAGCCTTCCAAATCAAATCCGAAATTCTCATCTTCTCCGGCAGCCAGATTCTGCTCAAATAAAGCTCGTCCACCGCCATTGTCATCGCCACCGGCACTCAATCTGCCGTCGTCGTCTCTCTCGAACAGAGCTCAAACAGAGCTTTGTTCTTCTGTTTTTTTTCTCAAACGGCCGAACTTCGCCTCTCCCGTCGTGAGCTTGCTGTCGGCCGCCGTGACTGTCCTCATCTCGCCCATGACCGAGCTCAGCCCCTTCACTGGCAGCCATCATTCCTTCGCCGGTGCTTGAGCAGAGACTCGAGTGCCCTGTTTCTTCAACAGACGCCCGAGCTTCGGTTCGGGCTGTCTTTTTTCTTTTTTTCTTTTCTGAACCGAACCAAAGCTGAACCGGCCTGAATTGAACCAATTTTCCTTCTTTTTTTTCCTTTTCTTTGTTAAAACCCGTCATATTGCTCTCGTTCATCGAATCTCATCTGGACTCGTTTGACGTGTTTCACTTTTAAAACCTGTGTAAATAAAATTAAATATAAATCCATTAAATCCAATTAACGCATCTAAATTAATCAATTAATCGCATTTAACAATTAATCTCGTAATTACTCACCTAATCATGACTAACCGTTAATAATCCTTGCTGCAACTAAAATTACGACTAACATATAGGCAGAAAGGCATATAAAAATGTAATTATTTTATAGATATCAAATACCCCCAAACCTACATTTTGCTAGTGCTCGAGCAAAACAAAATCAAGCAAGGAAAACAAAATCAACTAAAGTAACTGAACTAGAAAAGTAAATGCTACTTTCGTAGGGAACACGATTGCATTGAGCCTATGCAACAAGTCGTTAAACCTCTAGGTGTCCCTAGTAGGACACAAGGAACAGTCCCCCCTTAAGGGTTTTTTTATAGGGAAACCCTAACACAACTAGGAAATCTCCTTCCCAAATCAGTTCCACTAAAAAATAATCTCCATCGTTGGTTCAAAACCACGTTCAAGCCATCTAGGGTGTTCTCTCAATAGCCCTTCTTAGTTTGGTAAAATTCCCAATCCAAAAAGATCCCAAAATCACCAAAATTGGAAACTGCTCTTGCCAGTGCGATCAATCGCAAGCCCTGGCGATCGATCGGGATACACAGAAATCGCAAAATATAGTACTTACGATTGATCGTTCGAAAGGCGATCGATCGCAAGTGCGAAAACTAAAAATTACAGTAGATACGAACGATCGTCATACCTGTGATCGATCGCGTCAGGCTTTCTCTCGGCTACAAAACTGACCCGATCGATCACGTTCGAAAATTTTATAAAGTTACAACTTTTCATTTGAATTCCAAATTTCAAAAAATTGATAGCAATGAAAGGCTTACCTCAAGTACTAAAATAATAGCTCTTGCCATCCCAAGATCAATACACCCACTTTAACGATTCAAAATTTCCGGGTATTACAATTCGGTTCCTAGAAAATAGGTCTCATTACTTGGTAGAATTTTAGTTAAAAAAGGAATTCTGCATCTGTATCCATTTCTTGAGCCACTCAATGTTTCCCCTATTTATTAGTGCCTTAATTAACCACAATTAACTGCATTAAGAGGCAGACTGAAAAGACGACAAAAATTTGGAAATACAAAAGTGATTGCATGATGGAGAGAGAGGGACATGCTTCTTTTCTTTGATAAGTGGGTGTTTCTGTTAATAGGGGTTCTCATAGGAGAGGGGGCCCCTTGGGAGGGAAAGTTTCTTGGGGAGAGAGAGTCTCATTAGTTTTCTTTCTGTAAATCAGGAGTCATTATTTAGAGACATTTGAACCTGTCTGATGTAAAGTAGATTAGTATAAATGTCATATGTCACACAATTATTCATCTTCATTAAATGTATAAATAACCTATTATAATATCACAAGCATATACTATGCTGCTGCCTACGATCCTTAATTCCCATTCCCCCATTCCGATCTCTTTATATACTGTGAAAAATTCTTCAAATAAGGTTACACTCCACCAATCATCTCAACTGCCATTTCAGATTTTTAATGGCCCATAGAAGATTAAAGATTCTCAAGTACAAACCAAGCTACTTACGTTCTTGATCGGATACGCAAGTATTCCTCGGATTGAAATTCACAAGAATCACTCTCGCCTCTCTCGAACACAAAGAATAACTCTCAAATAAATTAACAGAGATTATATAATAAGATCCATACACCAACTAAGGTAAAAGTTAAGATGAGAGAAAGAAAATGATACAACCAATATATTCGGGCTTCATCTACGCCTTGGAGATAAGTTTAGCCAAGCATTAGGCGGGAAACAATCATCTTCATCTTCATCATCTTCTTCCTCTTCTCTCCTTTGCAATAGCCTCCAAGATGTCTAAGATCTAATCTCTAATACTCAAAATGTCCCCCTTAAGGCATATATATAGGGGTGAAGAGAATCCACGAAACCCCTGATCTGTACATGAAATATGCATTTTATAAGCTCTTAAACTTATATTTATTTTAGTATTTGATTATATTTATTGATACTTTAATATAGTTTTTGGTTTTTGTCGGAAACAAGAGTAAGATACAAAAATGAGGTAAAAAGTAACTTCAATGGTTAAATCTTCATAACTTCGTATGTATATATCTGATTGGACTGATTCAAGCTTCATGTTAAATTTCAAGAAGTCGGCTTTCTAGCGCCACCGACCCGCGCAATTCAGAGTTTGGAGCAAAAAGTTATAACCAGTTGAAAATTATGAATAGTACTTACGATCGATCGGTATTTCATACACGATTGATCGCCAGTGCCAAAAAACATTGTTACTGAAGGATACGATCGTTTAGCACTCAAAATGATCGATCGTATCTACTGAAGTTTTTTGATCCGCGCAATATAGTAAACACGATCGATCGGGAATAAAAATGATCGATTGGCAGTCGAGATGAGACGGACAATCGGCGCGACAACGCAGAAATTAATGAAGGGAAATGATCGATCGGAAAGAGATCGATCGGCAATACAGAGCGATCGATCGGTTTGTGCGGCAAAACCTAAATCAAGCTTATTTCGTCTCGGATTTGGAAGGAGACTTCGGAGTTTATCTTCAAACATGTAAATAAGCCTTAAGGGAGAATGTTTTGAAGGATCTTGAGCTATTTTGGAGGCTAAAGCAATCATCTTCATCTTCATCATCTTCTTCTTTGTAATAGCCTCCAAGATTTCTAAGATCTAATCTCTAATGCTCAAAACGTCCCCCGTAAGGCATATATATAGGGGTGAAGACAAACCATGAAACCCCTGATCTATACATGAAATATGCATTTTATTAGCTCTTAAACTTATATTTATGTTAGTATTTCATTATATTTATTGATACTTTAATATAGCTATTGGTTTTTGTAGGAAACAAGAGTAAGATACAGAAATGAGGTGAAAAGAAACTTCAATGGTTAAATCTTCATAACTTCATGTGCATATCTCTGATTGGACTGATTCAAGCTTCATGTTAAAGTTCAAGAAGTCAGCTTTCCAACGCCACCGACCGCGCAATTCGGAGTTCGGAACAAAAAGTTATAACCAGTTGAAAATTATGAACAGTACTTATGATCGATTTATATTTCATACACGATCGATCGCCAGAGCCGAAAAATAGTGTTACTGTAACACCCGAAAAATCGGTACGTTTTTGGAAAGTGCTATTTTAGGAAACTGGTCTAAAATAGGAAAGTTTTCGTAACTGTCGTGCTTTTTGATCTGGTATTTCGTTTTGACCTAGTGAAACCCTATCTTGTCGATTTTTGGTCAATAAAATTGTTTAGCCAGTTTAGGCAGGTTTTTCCGAGCGCAAGGACTGGGCCTGGCGCCGTAACCTATCTGGCGCCAGGGTCTGATACACCTGACGCCAGGGCCAGTCGAGTGACAGGGCTAGGGCTAGTCACGTGTGCGAGTACACGTGTGACGGGGCCTAGTGGATGTGTCACCAGGGCAGGACTCGTGCACGTGGAACTGCTTAGCACGCGCGTGGGTTATCTTAACCGTTCATCTGTGATCTGTGTTAAAAGACGTGCGAGATCCAGAGGAGGGCCACGTGGACCCTGAGGGATCACGCCACCTCATGGGTGACGTGGACGTCTTGGACCCACGATTTGGGAGGCCAAATCGTGGGGAGATCCCTTGTAATTTGATTTTCACTAATTTGAATTAATAGATTTCCCTAATTTGTAATTGATTTGATTAGGGCTTATTTAAGGGATGTGATTGGTAGTTAAGGAAGATGCCAAAGCATATTCCAACCATCAAGAGGGGCGCCATTTGAGTAGAGGAGCAAATCGTGGGATTGGTGTTGGCAAAGGAAGTTACTTTGGCCTAATTGATAATTATCTCATTAACCAACCTCTTAAATGATTTGATTATAACCAATTTTAGTAGGAGCCAATCAGCTTCAAGGAGAATCTTACCAAAGCTTACCATTCAAATTTGGATCATGGTGGCTTTTGGTTTGGGCGCCCAAATGGAATAGCATATCTACCTTTTTCGGTTTGGGAAAATCTTGAAAAATATCTTGAACCTAGCAAATTGGCAATTCAAATATTCTGAAGAGGCTGAATTTGGGGGCACGTTGGAATGGAAAGATTGCTTTTTGCTGGACTCTTTCTTGGACGTTGGATGGGAGGAAAACGGACGGTCGAGATTGCTTGGCTTAGAAGGTGAACCACCTATTTAAATGGGACAAAAAAGGGGCCGGCTCCCCTTTAGCTTGCGTCCCCCATTTTGTGTGCTTTCTTCCTCCTTCTCACCCCTCTAAATCAGTACCTTTTCCCCTTTATTTCGTCACATCGTAGTGTGGTGAATCGACGGGCGTGGGAGAAGGCGTGAAGCAAGGAGCATTCTACGCGAAGGGATTTGCGGTTTGTCGTAAGAGGTAGGAGCCTTTTTCCACATGTGTGATTCGTGAATTCTGACATGCTTTCGAGTAGCCTTTGATAAATATGCTGATATAATTTTATATGCTTACTTTCAATCTCGTATGATGCGAATTATTGACATGCTTTGATCATAATGATTCATATTGTTGAAATGCTCTATTCGATGTGTATGCTTGACTCTATCTCGTCCTAACGCCTAGATAGACGTCCCCCCATTGCTTTAATTCCAGAAAGTCGTCACCTTTATTGCATAAAGTTGATGTCCAACTTCTGTCCAGAGTTATTTGTCATGATTTATTATTGAATCTCTTATGGTTTGACTATTACTTGCCGATTTATTGTCTTATGCAATTTTCGGTGTAATTCTTGTTGATACTTCATGTATTGATCATTAAAGGTATTAATTCACTCTCTGATTTTATAAAGTCTGAATCTTTGGTCATGGACCAGTGGCTTTGGCGTCCGGGAATAGATGTCCTTTTGGTTTAATCATAAGATTATTACATTATTGCTTATAATCACAATCGGGTAAGGGTATGTGTATACCATATGTAAAGTATATGATTAATTTGGATAATCAATTTGTATCACACTCTGAAATCCGAGAGAGGTCTGACATCATGTCAGAACCTTTTTGGATTAGGAAGTGTCCGGTTTTAATTGGCTGATTTAGTAACTTGGGTTAATGGCATTAGAATAAAGGTATAGCAATCGGACCATAAGATGTAACCTAAGGGTGGGCTTAAAACTCATAGATCCAGAACCTTTAGGCTCTGTAATAGACATTAAGAAAGGGCTAATAGTGTCAGTAAGGGTAATTATGGTATTACTAAAGTTTTTTTACAAGTAATTAACTAGTATGACTTATGTTAATGGGTCTCGGCCAGGAGCAGTCCTGCGCAAACAGAACCCACTCTAAAAATGATAACTAATTGTAGAAAAATCCAAACAGTAAACCGTTTATTAATCTGTAAACTAGACATCTGAGGGAATCTGAGATAAAAATTTCAGAAGCTAGTTCACTGGGTACGGGGCGTAGTGACCTTCGGAAGTGGGCTGTTCTGTTTGGACAGAACTGGATTCCTGCGCGTATTCACCCTAAAACCCTAATAATCTTAAGAAACTTAATTTAAGATCATAATTAAAGACTTTAATTAAGAATGATACTACTTATAAGACATTGGAATCAGTGAACTTCAAAGTGTAAGGCGGATCCTAGAGTCGAACGGGGTGTCCCTTATTAATTGTCCTTTGTGTTCTTCTCTTGAGTTATTCTTGACTCAAGAGTATCCAAAGCGTAAATCTTATTCGGAATCTCTGACGTGGTCTATTTGAGACACGTCATTTCATTATTTCTGTGTCGGGGATTGTCAACTCTAGGATTAGGCACGACGATGAAGACGGCGGAGCATGGACCTTTGGCGAACCTATGGCGGGTCTCTTTGATGAGTCTTTCGGTCGGGTCTCAACCGAGTTCCCAGACCTAATTGTTTTGAGATGTTCAAACACTCCTTAATGAGTCTATTTGGATTGTGATCGATAATTGTATTTTACTCCTATGAAGAGTTGAAATTCAGAAAGCTTTGAGTTAAGCCTTTTCAGAATAAAACCCGATGTTCTAAGAAACAGTTTCTCCGCTAAGTAGCATTTCTGAGAGCTCTTAATCGGAATCATAGTATGCTCACGAGCCATTGCTAGATCCTGCGAGATCTCTGATGATATTGAACCTCTGTAGTTCAGCCGATGACGGCAACCGCGTGCGCTTAGATTGTATGACATTACGGAAGGTCTGCAATCTCCGCCCATTGTGCCCGTAAGCACCGATGGGGCCAGCATCCCTAGACGCATGGCCGGGTTCCTCTGTAGAACCTCTAGGATGTTCTGGTATTGTTTTCCATGAAGAAATGGACAGATTTGCGAGCAGAAATTGTTACTTCTGACACTTTAGTTGTCTAGAGCTTATGTTAATATTTTATCTCCATTACTCTGTGTAAGTTGGAGTCTTTGACTTTTAATTCCTAGACTATGATGAGTCGAGGATGTCAGATGTTTCAGATAAGTGAACTCAGTTTGTTAAACCAAGTCTGTTGACCTATATCTATTTTTGGAGTCATCTCTTGTTCTATCTGTTACACTGTGGTTTTTCTGTATCCTACTGGGTATTTCCTATGGAATACTCATGCATCCTCTGATGCAGGATTTAAGGAGGAGTAGAGGTGATGGCGATCAGCAATGTGAGTGGACGCTGGAGATTAGAAGACTTGTTTATTTATTTTGTTATGATTTGGATGCTTGAACTTGCGGCCTGCGCGCCGTTTTACCTTATGTTGTGTTAAGACGTTTCAAGACCTTGTAATAACAAATTAGATCTCTTTTCAGTTATTCCATATTTTGTAAGTAATTATTGTCTAAGTCGTGATGATCCTGCATGTTCCCTGAAATTAAAAAGGGATAGTGGAAGTCTCGAGTATTCGGTCCGTCCCAGGTTTCCTACCCTTGACCTTCATTGGAATGTCGCTTCCGCGTAAATAGGGTCTTGGAAAATTGGGGCGTGACAGTTACCGAAGGAAACGATCGATCGGCACTCAAAATAATTGATTGTATCTACTGGAGTTTTTGGATCTGCGCAATACAGTTAACACGATCGATCGGGAATAAAAATGATCGACCGGCAGTGGAGATGAAATGGACGATCGGCGCGACAACGCAGAAATTAACGAAGGAAAATGATCGATCGGCAATAACGAGCGATCGATCGGTTTGTGCGGCAAAACTTAAATCAAGCCTATTTTGACTCGGATTTGGAAGGAGACTTTGGGGTTTTTCTTCAAACATATAAATAAGCCTTATGGGAGAACGTTTTGAATGATCTTGAGCTATTTTGGAGGCTAGAGCAATCATCTTCATCTTCTTATTTTCTCCTTTGCAATACCCTCCAAGATGTCTAAAATCTAATCTCTAATGCTCAAAACGTCCCCGTTAAGGCATATATATAGGGGTGAAGAGAAACCACGAAACCCCCTTCCAATTCCGACTCAAAATACTGTTTATTTTAATTTTTCGAACACCGCGATCGATCGCTACAGTGCCGATCGATTGCTTACTGTTCATCCATATACTCCAGTGATACGATCGATCGAAAGGTGACGATCGATCATGTAAATCTCGTTTTTTTGCTTAAGCGATCGATCGCTTCATTTTTCGATCGATCGGTTACTATTTATGTTCTGCATTAAAATTTTCCAATGGTCATAACTTTTTGCTCCAAACTTTGAATTGCACGCGGTCAGTGGTGTTGGAAATCTAACTTCTTAAAATTTAACACAAAGCTTGAATCAGTCCAATTAGATATATATGCACATGAAGTTATGAAGATTCAAACGTTAGTGTCACGTTTCACCTCATTTCTGCATCTTATGCTTATTTTCCTACAAAAACTAAAAACTACATTAAAGTGTCACTAAATATAATCAAATACTAACATAAATATAAGTTTAACGGCCAATAAAATACATAATTCAAGTACAGATCACTCACTATTACTACTTGTGCCTCACTGGTTGCTACTGCACAACCTAAGGTTTATACTTTCATTGCATACTTCTTCATTCTGCTTACTATCGTATTTCATTGACAAGTCATTCAATGACACATGCTGTGTGGTTGAACTCGTAGTTTATTCTTTGGATTCAAATGTACATACTACTTCTTCTTAACCATAAGATGTTCTACTTAATGTCATATTTACTTCTTCAGATTTACATGTGATATTGAATTGTGTAGTTCTGCGACAAGTCACTTGATGACACATGATCTGTTGCTAGCTGTTGTCTCTGACTCAGACTGAGAACATAACCTACTGAAATAGAATTCCACCTCTCTATCTGGGCATTGAATAATTTTAATAGTACAACATGATAATCAGAAGCATATCTAACAATCTAATTACCATTATTACTTCATGAGTTTCGAACCCTAATCCATAGATAAGTATGATTCGAATAACCAGAGGGTTCCACCTGGTGACCCTATCATCTCAGGTCATGTCAGTCTTCGGTTCTTGTCTTGAACTAGGGTGAATCTCTTCCTAGAAACTCACCTAATCTCTAGCATCTCTGTGTTTGTCTAGCACATGGTCGTCTCTACTAGGTTTTACCTGTTCGCACAACCCCTAGTCTCAACTTCATCTTTCACACATTTTATCATGTTAGATATCATCAATTACCCATTTAATCACAAAATAGGCTTAATTACAATTTATGTGAACCATTGAATCCAGTTTGAGGGTTTAACTCATCTTGGATGTCAGCCAACAACTAGTTCCCAACAGCTACTAGCAGTGGCCAGAGGTAATCGAAGGCCAGAACCTTCAGTGATTTTCGGGGCTCCCCGACAACCTCTTCTCAACAACGAAAGGCAATTGGGGAATGCCTATTGGGTACTTTCCAGCATATGATAATACCTATTTCTAGGACCAGATCATGCCCTAGGCCCTTAAGTCTCATTCAATCCATATTGCGTCTTTAAGTCAATTAATTTTAAGTGAAGTGTGTGCATGTTCATATACTTGATTTTACTTCAATCTTCACTCAACACTTGAGTCTCCATCTTGAATCATTAGAACATTTTCAACTGCTTCATTCTTCAAGTCTTTCAATACGAAAATTGACTAGACTAGACACAAATCTAGTCAATTTCCTAGACTCAAATACACACAGTAAAGATATAGTTTAGGAACAAGAATAATCCAATCACATTTTGCACTAACAATCTCCCCCTTTTTCTATTCCGCGACAAAGCTCTACATTATTGAAAATAAAAAATTATAAGTCAATGACTCATTCATAGTGCATTGATTTTCAACAATTAAATTAACTCAAGACTCTTCTTGGGATTGAAACTCGATGAGCATCTGCACATCCACGAACAAAAATACATTGCATAACATGTGTGGAAAGTGAAACTAAATAAAGCAAATTCACCAGTTTTAATACTTCAAATTCCCCCCGCCCCCCCAAATAGCATGTAGGATTGATTTTCAATAATCTCTCCCCCTTTTAAGTAAACAATCAATATCATCGCATGAGAAGAAATAGAACTACGAAGAGTCAATATCAAACAAGTCACAGTAGCAACAAAATATAATCCATAAACCACATAACAATCTACCGCAAAAGATAAATAATTTTGAGAAACATAATAGGGTTATACAGACAAAACAAATTCTCAAACTAAAACTAAACAAAGAGTAACTACTCAACATCAGTAGCATCTGAACATCCCGAATCTCTCGGCCTAATGCACTGCAATCTTTGAAACAGTACTCAAATGGGTTGAACCAATTATAGTGGATACAAGGAAATCAGGTAGCTGCTAATTAAAGAGACTTGAAAAACCCGGGCAAATAAAAAATGAAAGGTCAATGTCTACTTTGTGGGGCCAGTAGCTTCTAGGAATTCAACGTGAGAAGAAAAAAAAAAGAAGAAAAGTTGATTGACTAAAAGCTGATACAAGACATGCAAGGTTGGTTGTTTTGTGCCGGCCATATAAGGGAACAAGAGCAACCAAATTAGGAATCTCCAAGAGCAAGAAGAGAAGAAAATAAAGGTTCTTGCCATTTTCAACCAGAACTGGAATAGCAGGAGATTATCTTGAACCATCGATGTCATTTTTCAAAGTGCTAACTTGAAGCAGCAACAGACAATGTAGGGAATTTTCAATTTCAAAGACAATTAAATCGAGGAGCTAGGAAGCACGAATACGAATACGGCAACACAAGACTACATGATACAAACACGGGGACACGACATTTTCTTAAAAAGTAGGATACGACACGGATAATAAAAAACTATTTATATAAATTTTAAATATATTTTTGGGATTGTATTACCACATTTTTTTTCTCCTAAACCTTGTAAAAGTTACAACTACAAACTTAAAATTATTTTTTGTTCATTAGTTCTAGTAGGCAAGAATGCTACAGAAAAATAATGATGCATTTGCCTGGACTCGAACCCTCTACTATTGCTTGAAAAATAATTGCCCTAACCACTAGACTACATACACCTTTTATATTAATTCAAGCGCAAGAAAAAAGTATATATTTTATTTCAGATACAGTAGGACACGCATGCAGCTCTGTCGCTCCCATATCCGTGTCCGATATATATCGGATACAGATACTGCATCGATTTTGTCGTAGTATACCCAAACTACGGGGACCCATGAATTCCTTTTAGGACCTTCTGTTGGGAGTGGCCAATGGGAGTTATACAAAATTTAGTAAGTGCTAAGGTAATTCGACAAGAGAATAATCTAAGAAAAAGTCTTTGAGAGAGATTGAGGCATAAAGTGAACAACTTCATTTCTACTATGATTGAGAGTGAATGTGGTATGAGTAGGAATGGTAATGTTGAGTTATTGTCTGATATAGCTTCACTGTTGAATGTATCGACTATTGTTGTGTATGATATTGATTATAGATTTTCCTATTGAGTAGTTGATATTTACAAAATATACACATTTTTATATACCTTTCTTCCTATATGTTAGTTGTAATTTTAGTGAAAGTAAGGATAATTAACGGTTAATCATGATTAGGTGAGTAATTAGGAGTTTAATAAGTAAATGCGCTTAATTGACTAATTTAGATGCATTAATTGGATTTAATGCTTTACATTTTATTATGCGTCTAACTTAATATTTAATTTTATTTATGTAGGCTTTGAGAGTTTCGAATGCAGCGTCAAAAGGAACGTACGTCAAGCAGTTATGTGAAGAGATCAGATCCGACGGTGGAGATCGCTACAATGGGTTTTAGCCCAATCAAAAGAGAAAAGACCGGTTCATCGGGTCAGCTATTCATTTCGGTTCAGAAAAGAAAAAAAAATAAAGCAGAAGCGACCCAAGCCAAATGCTCGGGTACCTGTTTCAGAAAAAGAGAACAGAGCCGAAGCTCGAGCTCTGTTCGTGCGATGGCGGTCGACAGCAACGGCTGGGTCCGATGGGTTCACGGCGAGTGCTCGACGGCAAGGACTGTGGCGGCCATGGGCGATGGATTCCGGCGCGATGAGGAAGAGGCAGTCACAATCGATTCAAGCTCACGATTGGCAGCCATGATTCACGGCAGGACGAGCTGGGTTCAGGCGAGGTCGATGCCAGAGATGGACGCTCATGCTCGGCGAGGCTCGATGGTATCGTCGATGATGATGACGTCGATTGGGATGAGGAGCAGCTCACGGAAGAATTGTGCCCAATTTGGAAACCGAAATAGAATCGGGAAAATAGAGCCGTGTCTCGATCGGGAAACAAAAACGGACATAATCCTACTCGATTTGGAAGAGGAACTGAGGCGTTCTCAATATGGGAAGCTACGGAAGGATCGTGCTCGGACTTTAGACTTGGAAGGCCTATGAAAGAGAGCTTTTACACAAAAAAAACAGAACTACAGAGAGAAAAACAGAGAGAACTTGACAGTGAGATTTTAAGCCAGAAAACAGAGTGCTTTGGGCGTGATTTTGGCCGGATTCAGGTGGCATCGAGGCCGGAGGAAGGGAATAAGGAGGAGAGGAGAAGCCGATGGATTTTGCACTGTGGTGACTGCTACAGTACTGTTCTTCGAGTGCTACAGTAACCGCGGCTCATCGAGGAAGATAGTGAACAGTGCCGGGGTGCTACAGTGATTTCGCTACAGTGCTACAAATCCGTGAACAGTGTTCCCGCAAATGTCTTCTTCAACAAATTAGGCTTCTTCTTTCTCTTATTCTATGTCTGGCTAATTTTCTTATCAAGGCTAGATGAAGCCCTAAATATGTATTATTACTCTTGATTGTTTAATGAAATTGGAGTTGATATGATTATGCTTAATGTGATTTCATGTTTCATAATTTGATTTAGTGCTTGACCATAGACTGATATGATTATGACTGAAATTTGATCTTGATATTTCCTGTTGTATTGATTCTATGCTCAATCAAATGATAGAATTAATTACATAATTTATAGTGGATGAACTTTTTGTTCCGACCAAAGAACGTGTAGTGAATTCACTAGTAATTCATGTGTCCGACCAAAGAACATGAATTACCATATCATATCATCTTGTAGAAATACTAATTGAGAGTAATACTTGCATGTTTAGTGATGGATTCGATGCTTTGATATTCTCATCACTTGATTTCTTGTTAAAGTTTGCTTCTTTAGATAATTAAAATCATAAAAATTCAATCTTTCATTAGAATTAAATTAATCTTCCAAGTCCTTTGGGTTTGACCTCGTTTCCACTAGATTATACTGAGTCTCGTGCGATTGTGAGTAAAAAGAGTTAAAAAATCAATCAATCAGTAGTCTATACTCAGTTTCTTTTTTTGTCTACAAGTTCTGAGGAATAAGCATAGGAGCTTCGAGAAGCGGGTGATAGCAAAGAGAGCTAATTGAAGTAGGAGTTATATCTATTTAGATGCATTTCATTTTGAATAAATATAGGCATGTGTGTGAGCTAAGAACAACATATTATAGTAAGATATTTGTTTATTATGGTTCATGTGATGTATTGACCCAAGATCCTATTTAGTCGATGATTTGATTGAATAAAGGAGTATTGGTTTCAATTATAAATATAGTCGAAAATGATTCCAAATAATGCTATGTGTTATTCGAATGTTTTGAATGCCAAATGGGCTCAAGTTTCCCCCCACATATGAGTGGCCATTCACATGTTCCCATGTATTAAAAAAGCATTAGTTTCTTCCTTTGCCTCTACTTGCTCTGGTCAAACCTTTAGTCAATGCATCTGCTATATATTTTTACCTTATATACTCGATGGAAATAATTTCACATGAGAGCAACTATTTAATGGTATTATGTTATTGACGGGGTATGTCAGGACTTACAATTCATCGAGTAAATGAAACTGCCTATTGAGATATTCCAATTGAGATATGTTGTTTCCCTCGAGTAGGATAGCTTTCTGGTTGAGAACATAGCTTTGGTTCTCAACTCAGATAAAAAGGGGGAGAGCATAATGATTTTGTAGCTTGGGCAGAAACGAATTGATTCAATCAATTGATGTGTAACTTTTGATATCCTACAAAAATCACAAAATTTATTAGTAAACACTAAAAGAACTTAGTCAAACACAAAACAAATATAAAATTCAGAGTTAAAATATGTAACACTTCATCACTAATCATATATCGGAGATATCAGGTAAAAAAATATCGATGTTCTAAAAATTATTTTTATAATAAATTTATACAATCTAATAAGTACAAAGACAAATGTTCTAATATAATTATACAATCATGATAATGCATCTAGCATCATATAATTCACCTTGAAATGTAATGCGTGAACCAATCTTTTCTTATACCTTCTTCAGAAAATAGTATCTTACAGAATAGCGGCAGTTTTTTTTCAAAAGAATTATTTTAATAAGAATCAAGGTGAGAAATTTTCTTCTTTTTTTCCACTTTAATATTTTATGACTGATTTTTGTATCATAAATATTAAGCTGATTTAAAGAAAAAAGAGGAAGAGGGAATGATTTTCGTACAAAGAAAGAGTGAAAGTGGGCCCTGTTGGACCAAGTGATTACAATATGAAATGTTAGCCTAGTTGTCTGCTAGTGATGACTTTTTCACTCAAATAAGCAATAGTCTATTTGGATTTCCCCAAAACTGTTTTAAAAATGCATTATTAGTTATTACTCTAGTAGGCTATTCAAGAATACTTAACTAGAATATCGGTGAAGCTGGAAACACAAGAGATATTAGCTGACTTAGTGCTATTGGAGATGAAGGATTTTGATGTTATATTGGGTATGGATTGGTTGTGAGAGCATGGTACATGGGCAAAAGCACGTAAATATGGGAGGAAGGATAGAGGAGATATGTACATTATTTCTGTACTCAAGGCTAATAATATAATAGAAAAAGCGTGTATATCCTATTTAGTGACTACCAATGCGGTAAGACATGCTAATTTAAAATCGGAAGAGATAGAAGTAGTCAAGGAGTTTATGGATGTATTTCATAAAGAGTTACCTGGATTACCTCCGAAAAGGGAAGTAGATTTTGTAATTGATTTGTTACCAGGTACATTACTGGTATCCAAGGCACCCTATAGGATGGCACCAACAAAATTGAAGGAAGAATTGCAAGAACTGCTGGATAAAGGATTCATTCAACCCAGTGTATAGCCCCGGGGAACTCCAATTTATGCGTCAGGAAAAAGAATAAGAACGTGTATTGATTATCGAATGCTAAACAGGGTGTCTATTAAAAATAAGTATCCATTACCAAGGATATATAGATGAACTACTGGATCAGTTACAGGCAGCAATTGTTTTCTCTAGGATTGATTTAAGATCAGGGTATCATCTATTGAGGGTTAAGGAAGAGGATGTATCTAAGACTGCATTCTGTACCTGCTATGAGAATTATGAGTTTTTAGTTATGCCATTTTGGGTTAACCAATGCATCTTCATTTTTCATGTATACGATGAACATGATTTATAAGCCATGGTAGGACAAGTTCATCATAGTGTTTGTGGATGATATCTTAGTACATTTGTCTACAAAAGAAGAGCATGCAGAACATTTAAGGAAAGCATTACAAATTCTTAGATAACATCAGATACATGGAAAGTATTAATTTCTTAAGATATGTGATATCCTAGGAAAAAGTAGCAGTGGACCCAATAAAGGTCAAAGCTGTATTAAAGTTGTATAGACCAAAGATGGTAACCGAAGTCCGTAGTTTCTTAGATTTTAAAGGATATTATAGGAGGTTTATCAAAGGATTTTCCTTGAGAGCTCTTCCTTTAACAAGACTCACAAGGAAGGATGTATCATTTAAAAGGAATGAAGGATGTGAAATGAGTTATGAAGGATGTGAAATGAGTTTTAATGCTCTGAAGGAAAAGTTGACAAGTGCACCATTGTTGGCCTTACCGCCTGGACCAAGAGGCTATGTGATACATAGCGATGTATCAAAATAAGGATTGGGATGTGTCTTATGCAGCATTGGAATGTAGTGGCATATGTCTCAAGATAATTAATGACTGATGAAATAAATTACCCGACTCATGATTTGAAATTGGCATAAGTGTTTTTTTCCTTAAATATATGGATGTATATGTGTATAGTTTAGTGCTTAAAGTGTATTTTGATCATAAAAGTCATAAGTACCTTTTTTCTCATAAGGAATTGAATATGAGGCAACGAAGATGGCTAGAGCATTTAAAGGTGTGAAAACAGGTGCATTGCCTTTTAGCATCCAACAAGCAATTCTCCGATGTTGGTGTGTGTCTGTGTTGTGTGATTGAACTACACTCTTATAAGCTCGAAGTATAGTCTCTCCCTTAGTATAGAATGCATTGATTCTCTAAACGACAAAGTTTGTGCTTTTCTAATGAATATTCTCTCAATAAAACGTAGGCACTCAAGAGGAAAAAGCTATAGAATAAACCTAGGGTTTCTTGTTGTGACAAAGGGAAAGAAGGAGAAGAAATGAGGGAGAAGATAGAAAACTTATCAATTGCATAACCATCCAAGGAGGACGACGATCTCCTTATAACAAAGAGGGGTGCATCTCTCTAGGGAGGCGCGCCAGCTAGTGTCCCGCTGATGGGCCATGATTTGTGCCATTAAAGCCTGTTACATAATTGAGTTTCCAAACAAGCCTGATTACAAATCATTTATTCAAAAAAGAAAACTAATCCTAATGCCACTCCTGCCTAAATTAGGTCTGCTCCGTTGTTGTGCTGACGTATACAACACTCCACCATGCTCTGCTTCCTCCTTGTCCTCAAGGCGACCATGAAGGAAAACGTGCCAAGAATTCATCTTCCAATATCCACTCTACATTGTCCAAGGGTTTATCTCATCATGCCACAAGCACCTCAGTAACAATGCGCCCGGAACAACGCACACGTCGTTTGTCAATAATAGAGGCAGGAATAGGCGCCTCAGGTTCCACAGTCCCCATGAGCTGCGGAGGTGCACTATCCATAACCAACGCCGGATCCCCCACGAAATGGCGCAGACGGGACACATGAAAGACAGGGTGCACCAACGACCCCGACGGCAATGCAAGTCGATAAGCCACCTGACCCACGAGCTCCACGATAGCATAAGAACCATGATATCAGGCGGCAAGCTTAGTATGTTCCGTCCAAAATAAAGTGGTCTGACGCTGAGGCATGACGGACACATACACCAAATCCCCTACCTGGAACTCCCGATCAATGTGCTTCTTATCATAAACCTGCTTCATACGATTCTGCTAGGTTGGCCTTAAGATGCCGAACAACCTCATCCCAAGTCTGAAGCATATAGTCAACCTCCGCAATAGAAGAATGGTGAGGCACATATGAGAGCACGAAAGGAGGGGGACGGCCATAGATGACCTCGAATGGCGTGAAATCGGCTCTTGTGTGGTAGGCTGTGTTATACGACCACTCCACCCATGGAAGAACCTGAAGCCATCTTCAAGGCTGATCCCTGACAAAATAGCATATATACTACTCCAAGCACTGATTAACCACCTCTGATTGTGCAGTACTCATGTGAAACTTCGTACCTTGCAAAGGAAAGAAATCCCGCCAAAACTGAGAAAGGAACACCCGATCCCGATCTGACACAATAGTACCGGGCATGCATGGAGCTTGGCGATTTCCTTCACAAATAACTCAGCGACAGTCCGAGCGGTGAACGGGTGGCTTGGGGCACAAAAATGTGCGTACTTAGACAAACGGTCCACCACTACCAGAATGACATATTTTCCCTGGACCACGGGTAATGCCTCCACGATATCCATAGATATGTCCTCCCAAATTTTGTCAGGAATGAGCGGCGGTTGAAGGAGGCCCGCTGGTATAGTGGTCGTCGATTTTGCCCGTTGGCAGGTGTCACACGCAGCCACATAGTCCTGTACTGCTTTCCAGACCCTCTTCCATAAAAAATTATGAGTCACCCGTTTCTATGTCCGAAATGAACCTTTGTGACCAGCAATTGGGGTGTCATGGAAATGGGACAAAATTGGGTGGCACAAGTCGGAAACATTGGGCACCCACAGGCTCCCCTTCCATAATAAGAGGTCATCCTACCATACAAAAGAGGGGTCAGCCGTCTTGTCCGCCTATCGATGGTTGATCAACTCCATGGTGGAAGGATCCTCCTCATACATGTGTCTCAAATCCAGAGAAATGGACAACATGGAACCGAAAATGCCAAACAGTCTCCCTCCACGGGTCTGCGAGAAAGTGCATCGGCCACCGTATTTCAACCCCCTTCTTATAAACGATATCTAATCATATCCCAGAAGTTTACTAACCCACCTTTGCTAAGACAAAGTCGATACACGCTGTTCCAGGAAATATTTCACGGCTGATGGTCCGTACGAATGAGAAAACGGCGGCCTAGCAGATATGGGCACCACTTGGTAACTGCGTGCACAATAGCTAGCATCTCTTTCTCATATGCAGATAAGGTCAAAGAACGTCCCAAGAGTGCCTTGCTGAAAAATGCAATAGGCCATTCTTTCTGTAGTAGAACAACCCCTAAACCGTCATCCGATGCATCCGTCTCGACGACAAAGGGAAGACTGAAATCAGGAAGGACCAATACCGGTGCAGTAACCATGGCTTGTTTTAACCTGTCAAATGCGTCCTGAGCCTCTTCCGTCCATGAGAAAGCCCCTTTTTTCAGAAGAGCCGTAAGGGGTCCAGCAATTACTCCATATTTATCGATGAAATGCCAATAATAGCTGGTGACCCAGGAACCCACGGAGAGCCTTCACACAAGTTGGGTCGGCCACGAGAGCATGGTCGACACCTTCAAGGGATCAGTGGCTGATGTAAATTTTAATATAATACTCGCAAGCGCACGAATCTCATGCAGAATAGTGGCTACGAGGTCGATCCCTCAGAGACTTAGTAAGATATTCAACCTAATTCTAGAGTACGTAGCAAGTAGTAATGAAATGTAAAGTTCTAATTTTTATTTCTTTTTAAGCAATCAATTGTTCAACGAAACTAAAAACACAGAAATTAACTGAACAAAAGATAAAATAATAAAGAAAAATCCTGTTTCCTGCTTTCAGTCTGTCTGTAATTCCGTTTTGCTTTGCCGTCCTGCTTTGCTCTATCCTCCACCATCAGCAACAGTCTCTCAACTGCACGCCTCAACCGTTCTGATTTTTCTCTCGAATAGAACAGAATAGTCCCCAATTCCAGCCAAAGCAAAGCTTCTTTCCCGTGTTGACTCAACACCTTTTCTCTCTCTCGAGCAGAAACGGTAAATGATTATGCTTTGCTCTCTCGAGCCAAAGCAATTACTCTGTTATGATTCAACGCGCCAACCAGAACCACTTCTCTGTCTCTCGACTAAAGCAGCAGTCCTCCTCTATTACACAGCACAGCCGGAAGAGCACCCAGAAAAGCAGAGCTGCACCCAACTGTTCTTCTCCGACCCAGCCGTCCCCTGTTCTCTCCTCTGTCGCGCCACCACAGACAGCCTCCTTCTCCAACCACAGCACAAACAGAGCGCCACAGGCCGCCCTTTTCCTCCCCCTCTGCACAGTCTACTGTCCAAACACAGAAATCCAGAGAAATAGAGCCGCCAATCTCTCCCAAAAGCCACCACGGCCAGAACCCCCTTCTCCGACCACTCTTCCGGCCGCCACAGACCCAAAAACCACCCCTTGCACAGCAGAACAGAGTTTTTTTTTCTTTTTAAAACAGTCGGCCCTTCGAACCAAAAACCTCCTCCTTTATAACATTCCGGCCAGCCCTCTCTTCCAAATCGAAGAAACTTTCCAATTGAAGAACGCACCCGATCTCCTCAATTCGGACTTTCCCAATCGCGGCCTTCTTTTTTTTCTTTGTTTTGTTTCTCTTTGCAGCCCTTACTTCGCCGTTGCTTCGTCGCCTCACTCCGCCGCCACCGTGGCCTCGCCGCCGAGTTGCCGGAAGCACAACCCACCGCCTATGGCCGGCGGATTTCACCTCCGTGCCCACCCTCCGGTCGAACAGAGCCTCATGTGCTCTGTTTTTTTCCTGTTCCAGGCGCCCCAGCCATCGGGCTCGGGTGGCTATCGATTTTCTTTTTTTTATTTTATTTTCTGAACCAGACCGGTGAACCGGTTCTTTTCTCTCTTTTTTCTTCTTTTTTTTTCTTTTATTGGGTTAAAACCCGTCGTATTAATCTCAGCCACCGGATCTTCGAAACCCGTTTGACGTGCTCCACTTTTACACGCTGAATCTGGACTTCTAAACCTGCATAAATAAAATCAAACATCATTTAGACACATTATAAAATATAAATCCAATAAATCTAATTAACGCATCTAAATTAATCAATTAAGCGCATTTATTCATTAAACTCCTAATTACTCACTTAACACAGATAAACATTAATTATCCTTATTCTAACTAAAAATACGACTAACAAATAGGTAGAAAGGCATATAAAAATGTGTATATTTTGCATATATCAAATACCCCCAAACCTACAATTTGCTAGTCCTCGAGCAAAACAAAACAAAACAAAACAAAGAAATCTAACTAATCCACTTTCGCAGGAAATCGCGATTGCATTTAGCGCATGCAACAAGCCTTTTAAACCCCCAGGTGTCCCTGACTGGACGAGTGAAGTCTCGTGAGGGTTTGCAGCCATGCTACCCACAAACATGTATTTATGAAATCAACCCATTTAATCTAAGTGTAAAAAGAAATCGAAAATCACTACAAAACAAACAATCCTAATATCCCTTCGAATGCAAACTACAATGTTTAAGAAAATCAACCACATGTACTTGGATTTATAATCAACTGGAATATAGAAGCCCTCAAGTAAGTGGTTTTATTCTACACCTTCATCTTGGAAGTTTCTGCTCAATATGATATATCATGATACTTTATATAGTAAAAGTGTAGAACAATGTAGCAATACATTCTAAATCTCTGTTTTATACAGATCCAGTGTGACCCATCAACCAAAGAACATCAGAATCAACACAGTCGTCGCGCATCCTTCGGGTCCAACATTCTAGATTTGAGAGGATAATACACCATAGACTTTTTTTTTCTGTTTTTTTTGCTAGGACTGTGTAAGGCCTGACTTCAAGATGCTCAGGTTTAGCAATGACTCAGGCCAATGACTCCCAGCCAGTTGGCTTAGGGCATTAGGTTTTAAGTAGACCGCTTCGGGCCCGAGCATCAGCCTAAGTTAATCCTATAAAGTCAAGCAGCCCCTTTCTTTCATTTTGTTTTCATTTTTTTTTTTCGCATTTTCATTTTCAGCACATATTTTCAGCAATCTTTATTCCGTCTAGGCTGTATTATACTCTCAACCTATTTCCGGTTCCAATCCCTTGCCATAGCCAAGTAAATGGTCTATCATGATCTTTTAAGCTCAACAGACAACCACATATCATCCAATGACTCTGACTAAAGATATCCCACTGTAAATTAGCATTCAACAAATCTCTAGACTGTATTACTTTATGTAACTAGTGTGTGTGAGTGAGTTTTATTAGCTCAAGCACATTGTTCCAAGAGGACTGTAACAGAAAGATATTGCTCAGTTAAGTTCTCTATCCTCCAGTATACTTACTCACACTTCCAATGCAAATTAATCTCTTAAAAATTGAAGTATGCATCATAAAGGGATAAACTATCAAAACCTAGGAAAATTACTAACAAACGACCTAAAACTAATTAAATTTTTTTGGTTCTTTTTTTTTTTCAAATTTTTTTTTTAATTCAATTTTTTTTTAAAATAAAAACCAAAGGAATACTACTTTTCTTTTCTACACCCCCAAACCTAAACGAAACATTGCCCTCAATGCTTACCAAAATAAATATCACAATGATGAGTAAAAAAAAAAGGAGTGTAAGGAAGAAATCACCTGAATGGAGATGCCTCATGGTAGATGTAGAGCATTGAAACACACAAACTAAGAATGAGGAGTAAGTACAAAATATGGAAAAAGAAAATACACCCCCAAACCTAGATTGTAGCATCCCCACACATGTATCAGTAACCTAAATATTAAACAAATAAAAAGCTATCAAAAACCAAAAATTTGGGTTGCCTCCCAAGAGCGCTAAATTTTACGTCTTCAGCCAGACGTAACCAAAAATCATGTAGGAGCATTAGGTTCATCCAAATCGAGAACAATCTCCTCTCTTTCAGTAAAACCCTCTAAATATGGTTTCAATATTTGCCCATTAACTTTGAAAATAGTTCCATCTTTAGGGTTTTGAATGTCAACCGCTCCATGGGAAAATACTTTGTGCACAATAAAAGGTCCAGACCATCGGGAACGGAGCTTTCCTGGGAAGAGATGTAACCTGGAGTTATAGAGCAAAACTTTTTGACCGGGCTCAAATGACTTCCTCAATATTGACTGATCATGAAAAACTTTGGTCCTCGCTTTGTAAATCTTCGCATTCTCATAAGCCTCATTACGAATTTCGTCTAATTCATTGAGCTGCAATTTGCGAAGTGTTCCAGCCTTGTCCATATCAAAATTAAAAGTTTTGATGGCCCAGTAAGCACGATGTTCTAATTTCACAGGTAAATGACAAGGTTTTCCAAATACAAGTCTATAGGGAGACATTCCAATTGGTGTCTTAAAAGCAGTACGGTAAGCCCACAATGCATCATTTAATCTTTCAGACCAATCCTTTCGGTCGGGACGAACCGATTTCTCAATAATGCGTTTAATTTCCCTATTTGAAACTTCGACTTGTCCACAAGTCTGCGGATGATATGGAGTTGCAATTTTATGAGTAATGGAGTACTTTTTCAGAAGTGATTCAAAAGCTTTATTGCAAAAATGTGTACCACCATCACTTATAATTGCACGAGGGGTTCCAAAACGAGAAAATATGTTTTCTTTCAAGAACCGAACCACTACTTTGTGATCATTTGTTTTGCAGGGAATGGCCTCTACCCATTTGGAAACATAATCTACAGCAACGAGGATATAGAGATAACCAAACGATGGAGGAAATGGGCCCATGAAGTCAATACCCCAAACATCAAAAAGTTCAACAATCAGAATGTTAGTAAGGGGCATCATGGACCTACGTGACAATGTACCCATATGTTGGCATCTGTCACATTTTGTGCAAAATTCATGAGTATCTTTGAATAAAGTAGGCCAATAAAAACCACTCTGCAAAATTTTTGCAGCAGTCTTTTTCGCACCGAAATGGCCACCACATGCATGAGCATGGCAAAAAGAAATGATACTATCAACTTCATGCTCCGGCACACATCTCCTAATGATTTGATCTGGGCAATACTTGAACAGGTATGGATCATCCCAGAAAAAATGCTTAACCTCGGCGAAGAATTTGGATTTATCTTGTTTTGTCCAATGTTCAGGAAGTTGAGTTGTGACAAGATAATTAACAATATCAGCATACCAAGGCAATTGAGAGACAACAAAAAGTTGTTCATCAGGGAATGACTCATTCAAAGGTAAGGGTTCTTCAGCAGACTCGTCAATAAGTCTAGACAAGTGATCAGCAACAACATTTTTAGAACCTTTCTTGTCTCTTATCTCAATATCAAATTCTTGAAGTAATAGGACCCAACGAATTAAACGAGGTTTAGTGTCTTTCTTTGAAAGAAGATATTTCAAAGCTGCATGATCTGAAAACACTATGACCTTGGATCCTAAGAGATATGATCGGAACTTGTCTAGAGCAAAAACTACAGCCAACAACTTTTTTTCTGTAGTAGAATAATTGAGCTGAGCATCATTAAGAGTTCTACTTGCATAATAGATGACATGGGGTATCTTATTCACCCGCTGCCCCAAGACAGCTCCAACTGCATAATCGGATGCATCACACATAAGCTCAAAAGGTAAATTCCAGTCCGGTGGTTGGATGATGGGTGCAGATGTGAGAAATTGCTTGAGTTGATCAAACGCTTTAGAGCAATCATCATCAAAGACAAAAGGAGTTTCTTTAGCAAGCAAATTGCACAAAGGTCTTGAAATTTTGCTAAAGTCTTTGATGAATCTCCTGTAAAACCCAGCATGACCAAGAAAAGATCGAACCTCCTTTACTGATTTTGGTGGAGGCAGACTTGAAATTAAGTCAACTTTGGCCTTATCAACTGCAATTCCTTTATTAGAAATAACATGCCCCAGAACTATCCCTTGACGAACCATAAAGTGACATTTCTCCCAATTTAGCACAAGATTCGTTTCTTTACACCTTGCCAAGACAAGAGACAGGTGGTGTAAACATTCATCGAAAGAGGATCCAAACACCGAGAAGTCATCCATGAAAATTTCAAGAAATCGCTCAACCATATCTGAAAATATGCTCATCATGCACCGCTGGAATGTGGCGGGTGCATTACATAACCCAAATGGCATGCGGCGATATGCATATGTTCCAAAAGGACAAGTGAATGTGGTCTTTTCTTGATCCTCTGAAGCAATGGGAATTTGATTGTAGCCTGAATAGCCATCTAAAAAGCAATAGTAGCTATGACCAGCAAGTCTCTCAAGTATTTGATCAATGAATGGCAAAGGAAAGTGGTCTTTCCTTGTGACCGAGTTCAATTTTCTGTAGTCAATACAAACCCGCCACCCAGTGGTCATTCGGGTGGGGACTAATTCATTATTATCATTTTTGACTACTGTGATCCCTGACTTCTTAGGAACAACCTGAACGGGGCTGACCCAAGTACTATCGGATATGGGATAAATGATGCCAACATCTAACAATTTTAGCACCTCGGTTCTGACGACCTCCTTCATATTAGGGTTAAGTCTGCGTTGCATTTCACGGGAAGATTTTGCATGCTCCTCAAGGTAAATGTGATGCATACACAGAGCAGGACTTATACCCTTAATGTCTGCTATTGTCCACCCCAAAGCTGTCTTATGTTCGCGAAGAACATTAAGCAACTTGCCTTCCTGTTCCAAATTAAGGTCTGAAGAGATGATAATAGGCAAGGTATTAGAAGAACCTAAAAACGCATATTTCAGTGTAGCAGGTAATGGTTTTAGGTCAAGTTGGGGTGGTTTTTCAATAGATGGGACAAGTTTAGACTCGGGAACTGGAAGAGGTTCCACTCTGGCTGTCCATTTGGTTGGGTCCAATATAGGGGTAGAGTCAAGCAATGCATTGACGTCTCTAATGGACCCTTCGATGTCAAAGTCTAAGGCAAAATGAGTTAAACATGTTTGGAGGGGATCATCATTTAAAACAGTTTGCAGAGATTCTTCTACTAAACTTTCAATCATATTCACTACAAAAGAATCATCCGTCTCCGGGGGTTGTTGTCTAACATTAAAGACATTGAGTTTGACCTTTAAATTGCCAAAAGACAACTTCATAACCCCATTTCTACAATTTATTATGGCATTGGATGTGGCTAAGAATGGCCTTCCCAAAATCACAGGGATCTGACTACCAAGATTCTGCACAGGTTGGGTATCTAAGACAATAAAGTCTACTGGGAAGTAAAATTTATCCACCTGAACCAGAACATCCTCAATAATACCGCGTGGAACTTTAACTGATCTGTCTGCAAGTTGCAGTGTTATGGTAGTCGGTTTCAACTCTCCTAATCCAAGTTGCTCATAAACAGAGAATAGTAGCAAATTTACACTAGCTCCTAAGTCCAACAATGCCCTCTCCACAGTTTGGTCTCCTATAACGCATGAAATTGTGGGACATCCTGGATCTTTAAACTTAGGAGGAGTGTTATGCTTAATAATTGAGCTAACTTGTTCAGTGAGAAATACTTTCTTGTGTGCATTCAATTTTCTTTTCTGGGTGCACATGTCTTTTAAGAATCTTGCATAAGCGGGAACTTGCTTAATAGCATCGAGCAATGGAATATTGATTTGCACTTTCTTAAAAATTTCCATTATCTCATCAAGTTTGTTCCCTTGAGATGTTTTTGCAAGTCTTTGAGGAAAAGGTGCCTTGGGTATATAGGGTGGCATATGGCTAGACTCAGGACACGAAGAAGCTTCTAGGCTCTTCTTCGATGTATTAGGACTCACGTCTGGTCTAGTGGTGCTCTCTTGGTCCTCACCCTTTCTAGCGGTTGTGTCTATGGCAGTCTTAGGTAGTTCAACATTATTGTCAATCTGTTTGCCACTCCTAAGTGTAGTTATGGCTTTAACTTGCGCTGGAGGTTGGTCTTGACAAGAATTAGATCCCACTTCAAATTGTCCTTTGGGATTAGCTACAGGTTGACTAGGGAACCTACCTTTTTCCCTCTCATTTAATGCAGAAGCCAATTGACCCATTTGAAGTTCCAGCTTCGCAATTGCTTGCGAGTTGGCATGTAAAGAATGTTGGGTATCTTTTTGAAATTGTAGAGAGCTTTGCATGAACAAATTCAAAGTATCCTCAAGAGATGGTTTCTTGGGTTGTGTAGGGAATGTTTGAACTTGTTGAGGGTAAGATTGATTGGGAGGGTACCCTGGTGGTCCTCCTTGATGCGGTCCTTTGGACCATGAAAAATTGGGATGCCTTGCCCAACCTGGGTTATAAGTTTCCGAATATGGGTTATTGCCTGGTCGAGGAAAGGCATTTATAGCATTAGCCTGATCGCTACTGTATTCCACTCCAGAGGTGTTAGAAGGACAGTTTTGTGTGACATGGGAGGGGTTAGAGCAAATAGCACACACATTGACATGTGATGGCATTTGGGGCCCACCAGCAGACATCAACGCATCAAAGCGTTGTGTCAGGCTGTCTATCTTTGAGATCAAATGTGCATTATTGTCTACCTCATATACGCCTCCTTTCTTTTGAAAAGGAAACATTCTGTCAACTCTACTTGAGCAATCCCATTGCTGAGAATTCTCGCATAGAGTCTCAATAAAGTCCCATGCTTCTTCTGCACTCTTCATCATCACTGACCCACCACTAGCGGCATCAACCATTTGACGGTTCTGAGGTGTTAAACCGTCATAGAAGAATTGAACTTGTTGCCACTTTAAAAATCCATGGTGTGGACACTTAAGGAGCAAATTCTTCCATCTTTCCCAACACTCATAAAAGTGGTCACCCTCCTTCTGCATGAAATTTGTAATTTCTCTACGAAGGGCATGAGTTTTATGAACAGGGAAGAATTTGTTCAAAAATTTTTCAGCTAATTGATCCCAACTCCTAATTGTTCCAACTTCTAAAGAGTTCAACCATGCTTTCGCTTTTTCTTTCAAAGAAAAGGGAAAGAGGCGCAACCTAACAGATTCATCAGAAAAATTTTGGAATTTAAATGTAGCACAAATGTCAAGGAACTCTTTAACATGATTATAGGGATCTTCTTTATTGGAACCATAGAATGTGGGCAAAAGTTGCATCACCCCTGGTTTCAACTCGAAGTGGTGTGCCGTGGTGAGCGGCAACACTATGCAGGAAGGTGAGTTGAATTGAATGGGGGATGAATAATCTTTTAAAGTCTTTCTCACATTCTCATTTTCCATGTTACATACTTGATTTGTAATATCCATTGTATGTTTGAGTCTTGCTTTAAAAGTTCTTTCAATTTCTAGGTCAAGAGGTGCAAGCTTTTCACCCAGTGACCGACGACCAAGCATACACTAATTAACGGCACTAAAAATTAAATACCTAGAACAAACCTAAAAATCGCAACTAACACAAGTATGCAATCACAGAAAGAAATATAAAAATACTAAGCACCTAGAAAAATTAAAAGAGAAGGAAAAAGAATGCAAACGAGGGGAAGGGGTGGCCCTTCCAACGTTGGCGAGAATTCCGCGTTTTCTCTTACTCCTACAAAAAGACAAAACACTAATAAGCAACAAAAATTAACTAAATTAAACTAAAACTAAACTACTCTAAGAATTTGGTAAATTATCCTACGCAGTCCTCGGCAGCGGCGCCAAAAACTTAATGTAAATTTTAATATAATACTCGCAAGCGCACGAATCTCATGCAGAATAGTGGCTACGAGGTCGATCCCTTAGAGACTTAGTAAGATATTCAACCTAATTCTAGAGTACGTAGCAAGTAGTAATGAAATGTAAAGTTCTAATTTTTATTTCTTTTTAAGCAATCAATTGTTCAACGAAACTAAAAACACAGAAATTAATTGAACAAAAGATAAAATAATAAAGAAAAATCCTGTTTGCTGCTTTCAGTCTGTCTGTAATTCCGTTTTGCTTTGCCGTCCTGCTTTGCTCTATCCTCCACCTTCAGCAACAGTCTCTCAACTGCACGCCTCAACTGTTCTGATCTTTCTCTCGAATAGAACAGAATAGTCCCCAATTCCGGCCAAAGCAAAGCTTCTTTCCCGTGTTGACTCAACACCTTTTCTCTCTCTCGAGCAGAAACGGTAAATGATTCTGCTTTGCTCTCTCGAGCCAAAGCAATTGTTATGATTCAACGCGCCAACCAGAACCACTTCTCTGTCTCTCGACTAAAGCAGCAGTCCTCCTCTATTACACAGCACAGCCGGAAGAGCACCCAGAAAAGCAGAGCCGCACCCAACTAGTTCTTCTCCGACCCAGCCGTCCCCTGTTCTCTCCTCTGTCGCGCCACCACAGACAGCCTCCTTCTCCAACCACAGCACAAACAGAGCGCCACAGGCCGCCCTTTTCCTCCCCCTCTGCACAGTCTACTGTCCAAACACAGAAATCCAGAGAAATAGAGCCGTCAATCTCTCCCAAAAGCCACCACGGCCGGAACCCCCTTCTCCGACCACTCTTCCGGCCGCCACAGACCCAAAAACCACCCCTTGCACAGCAGAACAGAGTTTTTTTTTCTTTTTAAAACAGCCAGCCCTTCGAACCAAAAACCTCCTCCTTTATAACATTCCGGCCAGCCCTCTCTTCCAAATCGAAGAAACTTTCCAATTGAAGAACGCCCCCAATCTCCTCAATTCGGACTTTCCCAATCGCGGCCTTCTTTTTTTTTTTCTTTGTTTCTCTTTGCAGCCCTTACTTCGCCGTTGCTTCGTCGCCTCACTCCGCCGCCACCGTGGCCTCGCCGCCGAGTCGCCGGAAGCACAACCCACCGCCTATGGCCGGCGGATTTCACCTCCGTGCCCACCCTCCGGTCGAACAGAGCCTCATGTGCTCTGTTTTTTTCCTGTTCCAGGCGCCCGAGCCATCAGGCTCGGGTGGCTTTCGATTTTCTTTTTTTTATTTTATTTTCTGAACCAGACCGGTGAACCGGTTCTTTTCTCTCTTTTTTCTTCTTTTTTTTTCTTTTATTGGGTTAAAACCCGTCGTATTAATCTCAGCCGCCGGATCTTCGAAACCCGTTTGACGTGCTCCACTTTTACGCGCTGAATATGGACTTCTAAACCTGCATAAATAAAATCAAACATCATTTAGACACATTATAAAATATAAATCCAATAAATCTAATTAACGCATCTAAATTAATCAATTAAGCGCATTTATTCATTAAACTCCTAATTACTCACTTAACACAGATAAACATTAATTATCTTTATTCTAACTAAAAATACGACTAACAAATAGGTAGAAAGGCATATAAAAATGTGTATATTTTGCATATATTAGTGGCCACCCCTTCATGAGAGATAATGTGTAACACCCAGAAAAAAAAATTCAGTATGCTTACTAAAATTGATTGATCTAAAATACAAAATTTTAGTACTTTTTTTGCTATGTTTTGTAATTTGGAGTTGAAGTATTCGAAGAAAGCTTTCCAACGCCACCGATGGTGCGCAATTCGAACTTCGGAAAAAAAAGTTATGCTAGTTTGAATTTTAGTATGCGATCGATCGCCGGGGTATGCGATCGAATTGCCGGGGTACGCGATTGATCGCCGGGGTACGCGATTGAATCCGAAAAGTGTTGTTTTTAGGAAGCCTAGTTAAAATAGATATTAAATCCTAACTAATCAAGGAGGATTAAGTTTAGGACATCCCTTCTACCTATGGGAAGCTTCTAATAAGAGGATTTAGATATTGGATTAGGAAAAAATCATAAAGGAAAAATGTCCTAGTTGGTATAGGCATAAGTTCTATATAAACACCCATAAGGGGGCTAACTTGTGTTTTATCACACTAGAGAGTTTGTGAATGCCCCAGCCTTATTTCTCTCTCCTTCTCCCTTGTTCCAGCAACCCTTTCACTCTTCTTCTTCATTCAAACCTCGTCATATACGAAGGAGCGAAGGTCTCGCGCGTAGTGAAGAAGAGGAGCTATGTTGGACACACAATTTTTCGTTTTACAAAGGGGGTAGGATGGTTTTTCCTACTAAATTGCTTCTAAAACCCTTTCCATATATTCTATGATGAGTTATTTGATTCTATCTCAGTAGTAGATATTATATGAATGCTTGAATTATTGAGAGATTCCATATTAACTATGATTATGAGTATGATTATTGAAATCTTTGAGTGAAATATCTTCTAATGCTTGCATGATAGTTTTAGATGGGAACATTATTCATCTCTTGATCGTTTGGATGTCAGAAATTTCTATTTTTATTCTATATACGTTGTGGCTTAATTGTCCCATATGATTATAGGTTGGGATTTTTGTGTTAAAGTCTTCATTATACAAAGGGGAGTATCTTAAATTGGGTTATGTAATGAAAGGTGTATAAAAACTTGTAATACTTATAACCTAGAACATATAAGGACCTATAATAGTCCTACGAGGGGACTATTCAATGTTAATAATGTTCTATTATCATAATTAAAGGTTACTAATACGAAATTAGTAAGTATAATTAAGACTTATGGTCTCGGCCAAAACTGTTCCTGCGCTAATGACCTGCAATAATAATTAATTACAGAAAAATCAGAAAATATGCAGTTTATTGGGTTAGAAGTAGACACATAGGGCTATCTACTGTTGAAATTTCAGACTTAGTGTCCTACTGTGCTGACTGTGGGGACAGTCGGAAGGGGGCTGTTATCAACAAAATAGTTTACTGTAATTAAGGTCTAAGTCACTAGAACATACTAATACTTAATGATATAACTTAATCTGATTAAAGTATCACTAATATATGATGTAAGATATGATATGAACTATTACTGTAAGACTAGTGGGTCTAAAAGATTAATATTATGGATAAGTTATTATAACCTATAATCTTATTATCTACTTACAACTTTGTGTCGGTTTGAGTTCCAGTTGGAGAGCAAACCATTCCAATCATTCTTCTATCTTGATTTCAGCACCATAAATAGTAGAATCTAAATTCAAGAGATGTTCCTATCTAATGCTAGACATGAAGCATGTTGTTTCAATTATGATTGCGATCTATTATTACTCTTTTAGAGACTTACTTATTGATCAAGATATTGGAGTCTTAACTGTGTTCTTGCGAGAAACTCTATTCTATTAAGATATTGATGATTTAATTATACTCCAGAGAGTGAGTCTATTCCTATTGATGATTTAATTATACTCCAAAGAGTGAGTCTATTCCGGTAAATGATACCTTATGATCTTAGAGTGTTGCGACCTCTATTCCTTTGAAATATTGCTCATATTGTTACATGATTGTTTTCTCCACTAGAGACCTTGCGATGCTCTCTCCGAAGTGGATTCATAGTATGCTCAATAAAGCCATTGCTAGATCTTGCGAGGTCTCTCATTATTTATGCCTGAAGGGAGGCACTATACGTGCGTTAAACTGTTGATATTACTGAAGGTCTTCAGTCTCCGCCCATCGTGTCCGTAAGCACTGGTGGGGCCAGCATCCTAGACGCATGGCAGGGTTCCAAAGAGAGAACCCCTAGGGTGGTTCTGGTATGTTTTAGTGAGCAGAAATTGTAACTCCTTGCACTATAGATGCTTAGGAGCCATTGGTAAACTTGTTACTCTCTCCTTACACATGTGATTGTTCGGAGTCTTATTGATGTTTGTCCCTATACTTGTGAGTTGGGATTGTTGTTGTTAACTAACCTTTCTGTTCAGGTGAAGTAAACCTTGTGATCAGTCTTTCAGATATTATATATTCCTTTTCTATTGAGTAAATTTTTTGTCACATTATTATTGTTTCTCCGGTGGGTTTTTGCATCCTACTGGGTATTTCTGCGGAATACTCATGCATCCCCTGATGCAGGCGTGAAAGATCAGTGATTCAGAACGATTGCAGGACAGGAAGGTGGTGTAGAAGACGTGAAGATGAATAAAGAATTTTTAGTTATTTGCTTAGTTTGATATTTCTGGCCATTGTGTGCCATAGGTTTGATGTTTTATTTTGATTGACAATTTATGAGAATTGATGTAATAAAGACTATGTAGGATTCATTTAATACATATACAATGTTTTATTTTGATTGACAATTTATGAGAATTGATGTAATAAAGACTATGTAGGATTCATTTAATACATATACAATGTTTTATTTTGATTTGATGATGAGTTCCCACGTTCTTGAGTGATCCTGGTATTGTCGATTGTACATTCTTTTGATGTAATTGACCGGTTGATTCGACTAACCAAAGTCGCGTCCCAGGGTTCCTACCTCACCAAAGATGGTATTGATGAAGACTTCTGCACTCCGATCGAGGTTAGGGATTTTGGGGCATGACATAATGTGACCCAGATATTCCACCTGTGCACTACCAAAGGAACATTTCGAGTGCTTCAAGAGTAAGGAATTAGCTTGTAGTATAGATAAAACCGACCTGAGGTATTGTAAATGGTCTTCCCAAGAACTGCTATAGATTAAGATGTCGTCAAAGAAAATCAATGCAAACTGATGGAGGAATGGCCGAAACAAGTCATTTATAAGACTCTGAAAGGTGGCTGGTGCGTTGGTGAGTCCAAACGGCATAACCAAAAACTCAAAGTGGCCGTCGTGGGTTCGGAATGCGGTCTTGTGAACATCATGGGGTAGCATTCGAATTTGGTGATAGCCCGAATGCAGATCGAGTTTGCTGAAAATGGCAGCCCTTGCCAACTCGTCCAACAGTTCTTCGATCACAGGAATAGGATATTTATCTTTTGCGGTTATAGCATTGAGTGCACAATAATCGACACAAAACCTCCAAGTGCCATCCTTCTTTCTGACCAGTAACACCGGAGATGAAAAGGAATTAGTGCTCGGCCGGATAATACCTTATTGAAGCATCTCATTCAACAACCGTTCTATTTCAGCCTTTTGGATGTGCGGATATCGATACGGTCGAACATTGGCGGGTGACGCTCTGGGAGTAATCGGAATTTGGTGGTCGTGCCACGCCTTGCGGGTGGAAGCCCAGATGGCTCAGAAAAGACGTCCTCATGCTCAGCCATGAGAGCGAGCATGTTATCTGGCATATCAGTCTGACTCAACTCCACTGTGGCATGCATCTAGAGGAAGAAGCCATGAGGTGTAAAACGAAAAAGAGAATTGACCTCCTAGGCGATATGCAATGTGCCCGGCTATGACCCATGGAGACGCTCGCGTTGTCCACCCACCTCGAAATCCATGACCATATCTCAGAAATTCCATACTACATCACCCATTTCTTGGAGCCACTGGACCCCTAACACCACGTCTGCCCCCTTTGTGGGCAATAGGAATAAGTCGGTGGTGAAAGTGTGTCCTTGAATCGTTAATGCCGCCTGCATGCACATGCCAACACTTCGAAGGTGTTTTCTGTCCCCTATCAGTACGTCGAACAGTTTGGAGTCGGACACATAGCATCCCAAGCGCTGTGCCACTTTATCATTGATAAAATTATGGGTGGAACCACTATCGATGAGCAGCCACTTGTTGCCGCTGGAGGTGCCCTTGGACATGCATGGTCTGTGGAGTGAAAGCACCTGAGAAGGCGTGTATGGATATCTCTGGCTGCACGCGTTATAAAGGCCTGGCGCCTCCTCTGATACTACCATTTCCTCTTCCTCGGCCTCTTCGACGAGCAAGCTACCACGGACTAAATAGCGATGGTCAAGTATAAACTTCTCGTTGCACTTAAAACAGAGGCCCTTGGTGCGCCACTCGTCCATCTGGGCTGGTGTCAATCGATGCACCAGTGGGTTAGCAAGGCCGGAAGGGGTGGTCCTGCTGGGTTTGGGGCCTGGTGTTGGCATAGGGGCTAGCGCTGAACTGAAAGGGGGTTGCAGTGCAGGGCCCATGCAGCCACCCCGGCGCTGACGAGCAAGTTTTTCTTCCTCAATTCGTGCGTGTCGCACGACATCCCGCATCGAGTGACATGGAAAATGGCGCATTTCATCGAAAATTTCTGGTTTTAGCTCTCTTTTGAATGTACCCACTAAGGCAGCCATCGGCCAATCTGGCAGGCGATTGGCAATCTTCATGAACTCCGAATAATATGCTCGCACCGTGGTGGTCTGGCGCATGCTGGATAGCATTTCATGGAAGTCATGGAACTCATTAGGCCCGAACTGGATGCAGATTTTGTCCGCGAAAGAATTCCAGGTGGGATAGCAAACTTCCTTCTCGAAGCTTTGGAACCAAACGGAGGCATCGCCATCCAGATGGAACCCCGCAATGCGCAGATGTTCAGCCTCCGAGTGCATCATTTGATAGGCGAAGAACTTCTCCACCTTATAAGGCCATTCCACAGGATCATCGTCTCCGTTGTAATGTGGAAACTATAGACAAGCCAAACGAGGCTTGGCCCCACCTCGATGGCCACTGCGTTGGCCAGGTTGCTCCTCCCAATCGTCCTCAAGTTCCTGCTGCATATTTCGGAAGGGTGTAACCATTGAGGCATTTGACCGAACACCTGGCATGCCTGAAGGAAGGAACCAAAGCGAACCCCATAGTGGTGAGGGGACGCCACTGACGCCACAGCCCTGGGCCGCCAGAAACCTATAGCCCACGGCCTGAGAAGGTTCGCCCACCTCTGCTGAAAGTGATGGTAGCGTGGTCAGAATGGCCGCTGTCGGGGCAACTGGGGCCTGCGCAAGTTGGAGCTATTGAATCCGCTATTGCATTGTGGCTAACATGGCTCATATGTCTGCGCCCGATAGTTCATCCATCGCTTTGGAGCTGGATGCCACTTTTGCTGCCTTCGGATCTGGCTGCGCCTCCTCAGCCATGGCCAGCTGTTTGCGAGGTAGCATCTTAGGATACAGATCATGACTACTCTAATACCAATGTTGTGACCCGACAAGATCACAAGGTATCGTGGAGATGAAGGGAAAGAAGGAGAAGAAACGAGGGAGAAGATAGAAAACTTATCAATTGCATAACCATCCAAGGAGGAGGACGGCCTCCTTATAACAAAGAGGGGCGCGTCTCTTTAGGGAGGCGCGCCAGCTAGTGGCCCACTGATGGGCCACGATTTGTGCCATTACAGCTCGTTACATTATTCAGTTTCCAAACAGGCCTGATTACCAATCATTTATTCAAAAAGGAAAACTAATCCTAATGCCACTCTTGCCTAATTTAGGTCTGCTCCGTTGTTGTGCTGAAGTACACAACATTTCTCTCTGAAATCAAGGCTTCTTATCCTCAATTAGATGGCTCTTAGATGGTTATTTATAGGGTTCAATTCATGGCTTAGAGTCCTCGTTAAAGTTGGAGTAGAATCTCTTAAAGATGGAATACAATTATCCATTTTGGATTTGCACATTCTTAATCAGGACTCTTTCCATTGTACAGCAAAACAAACCACTGAAGCGCAAAGCACCTGATCAGTATAATTCCATTTACCGTTACAGCGCAAGCTTCTTCCATTGCAGTAGAGTTGCTCTCAGAAAATTTTTGCAATTTTAAGAAACACAGCCCGAATTTTGAAAAGCCATAACTTTGTCTCCCAAACTCTGATTTAGGTGTTTTTTGATGCGTTGCTAATATAACAACGAGAACTACCAGAATATATAAATTTCAGATCAAAATATAAGGTGCTCCTAATCTAAATCCTAAAGAGCCTTGTGAAGAATATTACTACTCATCCACTTAATTTCCTCACTCAATAGATAAACCTATTTAACTAAGTGAAGTGTGTGCATGTTCATATACCTGATTTTGCTTTGTAGAACATGAGACACTTGAGTATTCACCTTTAATTCAGAATCTTTGCCCACAACTCATTTCTTCAAGTCAATCAATTCCGGAAACTGACTCGACTCACACAAATCTTGTCAATTTCCTTGACTCAATTACGCACAATAAAGACAAGTTTTGTAACGAGAATAAGCGAAGTAATTTTCTACGAACAAAAGGATTATCATTTCATTCTCCTTTTACCATCCATAAAAAGCTAATGTGGTGGTAGATGCGCTTAGGAGAAAATGAGTACAACTTAGCCATCTAATGTTTGAGGAGTGGGAATTGTTGTGGGATTTAGCAAATGTTCATTTGGATGTAGCAAGTTCCTCGAAAATGTCAATAATGGAGTTGGTTGGTAAGAAGGGATTTATGCAAAGAATGGATGATGGAATTTGTTATGAGGATAGGTTGGTTATACCAGCAAGTTCAGGGGTGAAGAAGGAATTGTTAAAGGAAGATCATCATTCTAGGTATACTATTCATCTCGGAGGGACGAAGCACCAAAGGCCAGCAAGATTATTATGCAGTAGGGTTACCTAGAACCCAAAAATAACATGACACAATTTGGGTTGTGGTGGATAGCTTGACTAAGATGGCACACTTCCTATTATTTGGAAGGAAAATCTTGAAAGTTGTACACCGGTTACATGGATCTCTTGTATCTATAATTTCAGATCGAGATCCTAGATTTAAATCTTGGTATTGGAAAAGTGTTCAAGAAGGTTTAGGTAAACTGGTCAGTCAAAAGGATTGCCACAAACCTTGGAAGATATGCTTTGAGCTTGTGTCATGGACTAGAAGGGAAATTGGGATGACTACATTCCTATTATAGAATTTGATTATAATAATTGTCATCATGCAAGCATTGGAATTGCACTACTCAAAGCACGTATGGAAGGCCATGTAGTATGCCGACTTGTTGGGAAGAGGTAGGAGAGCAAAAAGTATTAAAGCAAAGCTATTGCAGCAACGTGAACAAAAAGTGAGGCATGCAAAGCGAAAATTGATGGCAGGTTTAAAGCTATGCAGATCAGAGACGGATGCCTCTAGTGTTTGAAATCGGGGATAAGGTATTTGTAAAGGTTCCATTAGTTAGAGGAATTACGGAATTTGGAAAGAAAGGGAAATTAAGTCTAAGATATTTGGGGTTGTTCGAGATATTGGAAAGAATGGGAGTGGTAGCTTATAGACTTGCTCTACCACCAAATATGTAAGAGATTCACAATGTTTTTGTCACGCCCCAAAATTCCTGGCCTCGACAGAGTGCAGAAGACGTCCCATAAAAGAGTGTACTTGAAGCCAGAAACCACGAGATATGACTGAATACTCGATTATCCAGTCAATCATAACATCACAAAAGAATGTGAAATCGACACCATGCGTTCATTCATTCAATTACATCATCATGAAAGGATGTGTAATTGATATCCTT
Organism: Houttuynia cordata; assembly: GCA_039654745.1. Classification (NCBI taxonomy): domain Eukaryota; kingdom Viridiplantae; phylum Streptophyta; class Magnoliopsida; order Piperales; family Saururaceae; genus Houttuynia; species Houttuynia cordata. The sequence goes on along the minus strand of CM077502.1, from coordinate 62,414,174 downwards.
CAGTCTTAAGAATCAACATCATTAATATGAAACAAGAATCCATAATAAAAGTAATTACAATATCCCACAATTAAACTTACTTAAATTTTTTGGCACACATGCCGTTAGTACCACAACTGATAAATAAAGATAAAAGATAACTTGAAGCCTTTATAACTGCAGTCTTCAAGCTTTCCCTTTAACTGCAACTTGTCCAGGTCTAATCTTCTTTCATGCCTGCATCAGAAGATGCATGAGTATTCCGAAGAAATATCCAGTAGGATGCAAAAACCCACATGGAATAAAATACACAACATAGGACAAGGAATATAGTTTAACATAAGACAATTGAATAATCAAGAATTCCATTACCAGAGGAATAACATCATCAATAAAGACTCCCAAACGTCCAAAAATATAAGGAGATAAGTTACCATATTTCAAGACTCTGAACATCAAAAGTGTAAAGAAAATATCAACCATTATTGACTCCAGACATCCATAGTGTAAGGAGATTTCAATTTCTGCTCGCTGATCTTACCACTCTTAAGTTGCTACATACCAAAACATTCTAGAGGTTTTCTCTCTTTGGAACCCGGCCATACGTCTAGGGATGCTGGCCCCATCAGTGCTTACGGACACAATGGGCGGAGACTACAGACCTTCCGTAATATCCCACAGTCTAAACGTACGTATATGCCTCCCTTTGGGCAGGAACAACTATGTTCCAAAAAAATCGAAGATCACACTGGATCTAGCAATGGCTCTCTGAGCATACTATGATTCCACCTCGGAGAGATCCTTACAAGGACTCTTGTGGAGAAACAATCAATATATATATAAGCAGTATTTCTCAAGACAGAGGTATAACACACTCTGGAATTTAACACATCATTCCCAATAATTGACTCACGAAAAGAGTATCAATGAGATTTCAATATTTCTATCAACACATGGCTCACGAAAGGAGTACCAATGAGATTTCAATATCTCGAACGACATATGACTCATGAAAGGAGTATCAAAGAGATTTCAATATCTCTAACAACATATGACTCATGGAAGGAGTACCAAAGAGATTTCGATATCTCTAACAACATATGACTCACGAAAGGAGTATCAATGAGATTCTAATATCTCTAACATATGACTCACAAAAGGAGTACCAATGAGATTTCAATATCTTGAACAACATATGACTCACGAAAGGAGTACAAATGATATTTCAACAACAACTGTGTTACACATGCATAGCCCTAGATAAGAACTCATGGAGAAAGGTTTGATCAAGAACTACCTTTCAAGACTCCAAGAAAACCCGAGTTAGGTTGTGAAGAGTATTCAGTTCCCGTCTCAAAAGAAGACTTGAATCAACCAAACTCAATAACAAGTTAGTTGAAGTTTCTCAAACGAATGGAAGACCATTGGTCAAACACTTGATGAAAGGACTAGTGACTTAGACAATTTTTGCTGAAATTATTATCTAGAGTTTACTATCATTCAATAAATATGTCATATACTTAATTATACACAACCTGTGTTCAAGAGATACATGTTCAAATTCAAAAGATTAGAATACAAAATAATAGGGATTGAGGGTTTGGATTCCAAATGGAAGCTCGAACCAGATCAACAATACAGGAGGAGCTCAAGGACTCATTAGATACTGACGTGCCCTTAATTAATCCGTGATACTACTTCTTATAACTTCTTTGATTCTAGTGTATTTCTTTACTGACATGTCTTAGAATATGTTTAGGATACATCATGTACTTATATAATAATGTAATACCTTACATTAGTCACTTATTAGCACCTTGTAGCCTAGTTACAATGTTCTGTCTTTTACATATCAGCTGACTTCCAACGGTTTCCACAGTCAGCATAGTTCTTCTTTCACTCTGAAATTTTTGCTATAATTACTCCTATGTGTCTAGTTTCCAACCCAATAGACAGAATATTTTTGGGATTTTTTTAGAATTAGTTATGATTGTTTTAGTACAGGTTATCAATGCAAGAACAGTCCTGGCCGAGAACACTGTTTGATTCTAATTTAATTAGTAAGCCTAATTAATCATTGACCATGTTTAATTCCTAACACTTAATGATTCCATATACTTAATAACATAACAGTATAACATTCTATTATTACAGCACCTTGTTCATCCAATTTATTGGAAATCTTAGTTAAATTTGATTCCTTTTATCACATAACCCTTAAAGCATTGCTATTACTCTTGAATTAGACCCATCATACAATTGGACAATAAATCTTGGACATTCCAGAACATACCAGCACTTGATTAAGGTGGATATGACTCTCCTTTCCACTGATCAATGGACCACATGATCAAAATACAACTCTAGGGTGACAACAAACCCGATATAACTCAATATTGGATGGTAGATCACGTAACCAAGGTATTAAACTATTTACCCTAACTTAGGACTCCCAAATATGGAACAATAAATTTTGGACAGAACTGACAACAGTCAAGAATGCATCGACAAAGGCTTCAAATCAAGAAATTTCTTATCTAGGTCTCGCATATGTAACATAGAGATCGAACAAGTACATAATCATAGCAGACATCAATTGATTCCATGCATATTCACATATAAGAGCACGACCATAAATAGCTCATGAATGGAATAGCACTCACATTAATTCCATAACCAGGTCAACATATTTGACATCCGAGTTTGAATCATAAGACATTCATATGATTGAAAGAAATCATAAAGAATAGTGGAAAAAGCATCTTACCTGAGTCAAACTTAGTCTTCAATCGCTTCCTCATAAAGGCCCTTGCTTTCCCCACGCAACACCGCCCTTAACACTCGAATCACTCAACTCTTTGGACAAGAAAAGAGAGAAGAAAGGTGCTGGTTTTGGAGAAGAAGAAGAAGAGAAAATCAAAAGAAAAGGAAAGAAATAGGGGGGTGGTCAGCCAAAACCTAGGGTCGGCTACTCCAATTTGATGCTTTTATACTTAATCTCCTACTCCTTCTAGGAACCGCTTTCCCCACATCTCTTCTAATCCCAGCCATTGATCTAATCCCACTCCCAATTAGCCAAAGACGTCCTCCCATAAAGAATCCCAAATCAGTTGGGATTTGGAATCAAATCTAGAACCAAATATCTTTATTGATTCCATCACCCGATTAGGAAACTGCCTAACCCTTTCCTTGCTTCACTTGGACATCCCAAACAATTGCTTGATTACTTTTGATTGGCTGATGTTGATCTCCAATTTGGTATGGACATCCAACACATTGGTTTCCCCATTTATTTAGGATTTCAAATCTCTAATAAGATTCGTTCCCTATCTTAACCCTAGTTACAGCACACTGCCATACGTGTAACAGTCCACTTCCGACTCTTCCCACAATCAGTACAGTTGGACTTAGACTCTAAAAGTTTTACTGACGTTATATCTATGAGTCTAGTTTCTAATCCCACTGATGATTTAGTTTTTTGATTTTTTTGTAATTAGATATGATTTTTACAGTACAGACTGTCAGCGCAGAAATAGTTCTGGCCGAGATTAACTGCTACTCTCTGATTGGCTGATGAGGATTGCCCTAATATTCTCCTCAAATTAAAGATTCACATTCTTGTTTAACCTTAACCGAATCAGGTAACTTCCTGATTTACCAAAATCTCATCCTTAGTTACCATTAGGAGTCCAAATCTCATTTTTTCACCAAGATTTTCTCTTACTTCCAAAACTAACCACAAGTGGCATATCACCCATGTGCATGACGCCCTAGGCCCTGTGTCCACGTGGCAGCAGAGGAGGCCGAGAGTAGACCTCCACCCCAGCCACGCCACTTGCTCGCCGCCAAATTGCTGGCACCCTCACCCGGCCAGCACATCGCCGCCGTCCTCACCCTCCAGCGTTGCCGCCGCTGCCCTCACCCTCCTGTGTCGCCGCCCTCGCCACCTCCGGTAGCTCACTGCTTCCGAGCTCGCTGCCGCCAGCTCCCTGCCAAATAGTCGGCGCCTTCACATTCCACTTTGTCCAGCGCGACGCCGCCGCCCTCACCCCTTCCATCGATTCCTCCTCCTCTCCCTTCTGTCGGCCCGTCTCTGCGTATTGGCCACACCGCCGGGCTCAAGGTGGTGTCTTTCCGACCCAGGGCACTCAGCCCCCTTCCATTGGGCTGGGTCTTTCAATCCGGCCAGCCCTCCCTCCTCTTCCTCCCCCTCTCCTCTTCCCCGGCCTCCTCCACCTCCCCCTGCTGTATTTCTCATCGGAGTGTGACTCCGAGCTTGCCGGCCATCTCCCCATCAAATCACCGGCACCGCCCTCACACTCCACCCCGGCCAGCGGGTCGCTGACACCCTCACCCTCCAGTGCGACTCCGAGCTCGCCGCCGCCAGATCGCTTCCGACTGCGACCAGGTAATTTCATTCCTTTTTAGTTTTTTCAAACTTTGTATTCTTTGCACTTTGCAGTACCACTGAGAGTGAAATTGAGCATTGGAAATTTTAACTTCTGTGTGTTGCTTCTGGGTGATACTCTGAGTTAACCTTAGAGCATTGGAAATTTTAACGACTATGGATTTGGTTGCTTCTGGGTGAATTACACATGAATTGTTATAAGGTTTAATTTCATTGCTTATAAAAGTTAGAATCTATGAATTTGTGTTTATAATGTTACCGTGTTCTTATTGTTTGTGTAGTCATTACAGTGTAATTCCATCACAATTATGGAAGTTACTAGTCGATTTGCTAAGAATGAATGTGATGACAATTTTCCTTTATGGAGAAAATAGAAAGAATGGGTGAAGTAGGTGGCAACACAAAATTTACTTGCAATTATTGTGTTCAGACTTTTAATGGATCTTATTCTAAAGTTAGGATTTTTTACCCAATCCGTATCGGAAACGTATCCGATGCGTATCGGTTTTTTTTTTAAAAAAAAAATGGATACGCCATCGATACGCAGGCAGCCATATCGATGGCGTATCTGTATCCGATACGGATACTGCGGCAAAAATGCCGTATCCGTGCTTCCTAGGGGGCGAATCAAGCGTTGGAGCAAGAGTTGAGGTAATGCTTCTTCTTCAGCTTATGAGGAACCTGCAGTGCCAGTTCTTCAGCCAATCATGGTAATGGGAATGATTTATGGATTAACCCAGGCAACCATAAGTAGACAATCTGTAGACATATTTAGAAGTGGCCCATGGAGTGGTTCTACATAATATACAGATAGCAATAGAGTCGAAGAAGTCTCATGACATGCAAGAGGTGGCATTTCTAGAACGTTTTAATATGATGACTCCCTTTTTCATTGGAGAAGGACCACCAGAAGAGGCAGAGAAATTGATTGAGGAGGTGGAGAAGGATTTCATCAGAATGAAGATGTCAGATTGTCGGAAGGCGTTGGCCGTTATCAGTTGGTGGGGGAATCTTACTTTCGGTGGAAGGCTACAACGGATGCACAATTCAGGGATAGAACTAATGACAATATTAGTAGGCCAGAATTTCTTTAGCATTTCTTCCTTGAACACTTTCCTAAGTGGATTTTGCAGAAGGAGGAATTCTTGCGTTTGGAGCAAGGGAATATGACTATATTCCAGTATCAGACAAGGTTTCTACAACTAAAAAGGTTTGAACCTATGGTGACAGTGAATGAAGTGAAGAAGGTTGAACATTTCATTTGCAGATTGAGGAATGGATTGCGTAAAATGGTGATTAGTGTAAGCCCGACTACTCTACAATAGTGCAATCGGCAGTGCAGGAGGAGGGTTTTCTCCGATCCTAGTAGCGGGGATGTTCTTAAGGGTTTGGAAAGGGTGTTGGTGCTGGTGGCTTTTAAGAGAAAAGGACAATGGAGGTAGATAAGGCTCAGGGGTTAGCAAAATAGCAACGTGTGGATTTTCCTGCAAAGGAGGGAGCATCTCGTAATCCAGGATCGTACCAAATTTCGAGGGAAGGATTATGCCATCGAGTCATCGACGTGTGGACATTACCATCTAGGGAAGACATACTATGTTGAGTCTTGCCAATGTTATAATTGCAAGAAGGTGGGACACATTGCATGTCAGTGCCTAGAGCCCATAGTGCCGCATGCATAGGATGATGCAACGAGGGGATTGGCTAGGATATTTGCTTTCACTACAGCGGAAGCCAAGCAGAATGACGTGGTGGAAGGTACACTCTCTATCCTTGACCAGTTTGCAAAAATTTCAATTGATTCGGGTGCAACTCATTCATTTATATCTAAGTTGACTTGTCTACTTAATATGCTTTAATTATTTCTCCTTCTCTCCCTTAATTCCAATTATCGTTCCCTTTAACTCTAATTAAATGGAGTTCCTACATTCTAACCACTGTATGAATTCTCCTTTACTGTAATCGATTTGACAGTAATTCACAAGCATCAAATAAGTAAGGTTGAGATTACTTATTCACAATATCAGCGTGCTCATAAACTAAATAGTATCACCACAGAATATTCATTCATGTTACCCAGCAATATAAAGCATAATTTGTGTGACTCAATTCATTTGTGGAAATCACTCCCAAATCAACTAGAATGGAATCTCAGTCTTTAGTATCCAACTATGTACAATTAGACATTTATTTTCTAACTTATCATAGAACTGTCATTTAACTATCAGTTCCCCTTGGCTGGCCGAGTGTATGTATGCATCTATTCTTTAATTCCTTCTTTTCACAACTAATCTAATTTAACTAACATATACTACACATCCTACTGAGTGTATGTATGATGATCCACCTACTGTACAGATTTAATTGTAGCTTGTTACAAAGGCCATTTTCCTTATTCAAGATAAACTAACCACATATCAGTCTCATCATCCCTTGATCATAAACACATCATTCATACCCTACGACAATATTTGATGTATTTATGATACTGTCAACAGACTCAACACACATCAGATTCTCCAAATTACAAGGAAAAGAAGACTTCTTTTATTTTATCTACGTCCTCCGACAGTACTACCATATTTCTCATGTGTATATGTCAAGATTATATCAAATATTAACTAACATCAGCAGCTAAAAACTTCCAACACCCTTGAAAACTTTTATAGAAAGCCTGTGGAAAGCTATTGCTTAATCATATCCTGTGAACTATAATCATACTTTATAACTTTAATCTCATACAAACCAATACAAATTCCTCTTTAACAGATCATGTCCCTCATTTACTCAAGATGAAGAATACTGGAATTAGAGTTTACTCTAAGGTTAACTCAGAGTATCTAAATGATCGATGCTTGTTAGTTGTTGCTATCTAGGATCAATGCTTGTTAGTTGTTGCTATCTAAATGATCGATGTTTGTTTTGACACTAGAACCAATCTTAAATATGTTTTAAAAATATATAAAATATTTTTTAACAAATGTATCCCCGACGTATCGTATCGGGACTTTTTGAAAATTGCCGTATCGCCTTACCCGTATCGTATCGTATCGTATCGCTGTATCCGTATCGGTGCTTCCTAGTTCGCCCCGCCCTTGTCCACAGTGGTCATACTATATCAACAAATAAAAAATCCAGATCAATCATTACCCAATCGTTATCTGCAATCTAAGCAATTCTAACTTGCAAATGGTTAATTCCTTGGCTCTGATAACAACTGTCACACTTCGGAGTTTCAAAAAGTTTCAAATTCTTATAATCAATATCAAATTATATGGAAACAGTGAAACCCAGTCACAGCTTGAAAACAAAAGCAAAGTCACAGCTAAGTACCCTGGAATGCGAGAATGGATTTTCAAACAAACGTTATACAAACCATACATAATTTACTTTGTTCAAAAGTTTGGAAAGAGAAGGCAGGAACTGTCTACACGCAAGCCATCCTTATTTAGATTACAAATAAAGGGCCACACGGTGCCCATTCACTCTAAGCCATGTCAAAAGCCAAAAATGTTGAGACTCCTACACATTAGCACTGCTTCCATGGTCCTCTGTGAGTCTCCCCGCTCCAAGTAGCCTTGATACTACTACTCCTTCACCTTGGGTCCTACATCATGGAGGATGCATGAGTATATTATATTTGCATATACTCAATAGGATACTAAGTTATAATAGTCTAGACAAGTTATTATAAGTTGACTCGTCTACTTAATATGCTATAATTATTTCTCCTTCTCTCCCTTAATTCCCATTATCGTTCCCTTTAACTCCAATTAAATGGAGTTCCTACAGTCTAACAACAGTATGAATTCTCCTTTACTGTAATCAACTTGACAATAATTCACATGCTTGAAAGCACACTATATACAACAATCATAAGATGCTTCATATGGGCTGATAATGATGCCTAATCACGGACCATTATATAGATCAACTCACCACAATCTGCCACTTACGTCCATGCTACCACTCAGATCCTCTCAAGCCAAGGTTGAGATTACATACTCACAATATCAGCATGCTCATAAACTCAATAGTATCACCACAAAAAATCCATTCCTGTTACTCAGCAATATAAAGCATAATGTGTGGAAATCACTCCCAAATTATCAAGATTGATATCCCAGTCTTTAATATCAACCTGTGTACAATTAGACATTTAATTTCTAATTTATCATCGAATTGTCATTTAACTATCGGTTCCTTTCGGCTAGCTAAAGGCTACACTGAGTGCAATTTATGCATCTTTTCTTTAATTCCTTCTTTTCACTAATCTAATTTAACTAACATGTAATACACATTCCACTAAGGGAAAATGATATTTGTACATCAGATTTCTTACACATTTCCATACACAGCTGATGTGTATGGAAATGAGTGGGTGATCTGATATGACCCCATATCAGTTCACCCACTCATTGCCATACACATCAGCTGTATATGGAAATGTGTATGAAATCTGATGTAGGGTTATCACTGTCCTTCTACTAAGTGTATGTATGGTAATTCACATACTATACAAATTTAATTGCAGTTTGTTACAAGGGTCATTTTCTTCATTCAAGATAAACTAACCACTTATCGTTCAAATCATCCATTGATCTCAAACACACAATTCATACCCTCTGACACTCTGTGGTGTATTTATGATACTCTCTACACACATCATATTCTCCAAATTACAATGAAAGGAAGACTTCTCTTATTTTACCTGTCAGTAGCCTGTCCATTTTTTCTAAGTCCATCGACGGTCCTACAATCTTTCCCATGTATATATATCAGAAATATATCAATTATTCACTAATGGCAACGGCTAAATTACTTCCAAAACCCTTGAAAACATTTATAGAAAGCATGCGGTAAGCTCCTGCTTACTTAATCATATTCTATGAACTATAATCATAGTTTATAATCTCAATATCATACAAACCTAGCTATATATGTTCATCTTTAACAGATTATCAATTGAAATGACTTCCAATTAGTTATAGACTAGAATCCTACCTTGCTCCTACTGATCAGTTGTCGAAATTCACTTGATTCCACCAAAATCTTCTCAAACATCTTTAATCTCCCGTTTCATTCAAGCTCTTCCTTCTTTGGGGTTTCCAGGAGCCAAAACTCCTCCCTCCTCTACCTTCAACGAAGGCTTATATACTTCTTGAAATTTAGATCTTAGCTTAGAGAACAAGCAATTCCAATTTAACCATGTCGGTGACCTTGTTAGTGACCTAGCCAAATATGTCGACTAAACGACATATGGCTTCAACTAGTCCTAACTAGACAACCAAATTAAATTTAAAAAATCATCTTTATATTGTTTAATGTACATTACATGTGCACATTCTTCCAAGCTTTTAACCAATTGGACACTAACCTCTATGGTTAGTTTTCCCAATACACATCTTTCATCTACAACAATCCTGAGCTTGGTCTAACTATAATGAAACCTATAGCACCTTAGTTACTACTCCTCATAGGAACTTACGCAAGCATAGGCTAACCCATGACATGCCCTCAACCAAAGTCAACCCCTTGGACCCAATCCCTTGCTCACAATTCAAGTCTCATTATCTTAACACACTTCCCATACCCAAATTCACCAAAGTCCTAAGTACTTAGACTTATTTTAATTAAATAGTATGTAATTACAGTGTCGGTCACCTAGTAGGTGATCGACAATTGACTGACAGTTAGAACTTATATTAATTACAATTCTGGTTCAACTACAATCACTCCTACAAACACCACAACTAGTGGTGGAAATTTTATACAGGCGACTGCATCTATGACCGTGTCTTAGCTGACCACAATCGAAATGACCGTGTCCATGAAGGGTAATGCGGTCGGACACAGTTTGTCAACCGACTGATCATTTGATCGCAACAAAACCCTAAGTCCCTCTTTTCTCTTCTTCCTCCTTCCTCTTCCAACTCTGTCAACCTCCACCATGCCCTCATGTTCCTCTCCTCCTCCGTTCCCACTTTCTTATCTTCTATGAGCTAATCAAGGAAATCATTGACAATCAAATATGAGATAATTCTGGCAATCAAAAAATGACAATGAAGAGCTGTGATTAGAGGAAGAAAAGGCAACATTATTTGATTGGAAGATGGACAAAATCAATTAGTGATGCTCAAAATCAGACAAGACTCAATCATGGAGTAATGACAGGAAATCTGATTGGAGCCTTTCCATTGCTAATATTTTCCAACCACTATATAAGTGATACCCAAGGTCTTCTCCATGGCATCGAATTGTCAACCTCTTCCAAGGACGACCACATCTCTCTCTCTCTTCAACTTTACTTCATTGTTTTTTTTCCTTTTGTAAGTTTTATTTTATTTTATTATAATGGCTGGCTAAGCCCCTAGCTAAGGCTAGGGGGAGGGATTTGTGATACTTTAATGAAGTTCTTTTCATGTTATTTATTGGGCTATAATTATGTGTTGGATATTTGAAGTGATGTTTTGTTTTTTACCTCTCGCTTCTTTGTTTTCTTAATACATAGGATACTTGATTTCTTCCTTGATCCTTTGTGATTTTGATACATAGAATTCTTGAAGATTTAAATATTATAATCCTTCTTTTAACCAGAGTGATCGTTTTGTTGTTTGTTCTTAATGTTCATATTATCCAATTAGGGAGAATCTTCATTCGCCCCTAATTGAGAAACGTTGATACATGAAGTACCTCATTAGATATTACAATGACCTACCCTTGATGCCTTAGTGTTTTATTTTGTTGAATTCTCTACTCTACTTCACTCTTGATTTCTTTCGTTTGCTACTTTAAACTGATTTCTTAATCACACTAGTCAATCTCTCTGGATTGACCTTGTAATACTACAATTACAAGTAAAAAGAATTAAATAGATACTAAAGGCTACTATTCAAATAATGAGTAGTTAATCTTGGTTCATCAAAAATGGTGCCGTTGCCAGGGATTGCAATGTGTGACTAGAAACGGTTTATTATTTTTTTTCTCTTTTTTTTTCCCTCTTGTTTTATTTTTCTTGGAAGTGAGAATATTGGGTTGTGGAAGCATTAAGGAAAATTCAACTGGAAGATCATTTGGACTTGTCAAAGCTTGAAGAATTGTAGAAGACTACTTGAAGCACCCTGATACTTTCGTTCCATTTTTTATTTCTTTTAATTTTTAGATCATGTGTTAGTTGTGTATTGTTTGAAAAAAAAATTTGTATGTGCTCATGGCAACTTGATTTTTCTGGTCGCTTAGTTAGTGTTGATAGTTCTTTTGAATTTTTTGAATTTTGAACAACATAGAGGAAAATGATAGTAATGAGGCACAAAATAATCAGCAAGTTAAAACCTTGCTAGATTATATGCGGCCTACTAGATCTAGTTCCCCTTCATGCATGAATTTACCCATTAATACAGGCTATTTTGATCTAAAGCCGGGTGTAATCCAATTACTACCCAAGTTCCATGGCTTAGACTCAGATAGCCCATATTTGCATTTAAATGAGTTTGAAGAAGTTTGTGCTACATTTTCTAATGCAAATGTCTATAGAGATGCTATTAGATTAAAGCTCTTTTCATTCTCTTTAAAAGAAAAAGCTAAAAATTGGTTGAACTCTTTGAAGCCAAATTCCATTAGAACATGGCAAGAAATGCAAAGAGAATTTTTAAAGAATTTTTTTCCCACTCATAAAACAAATACATTAAGAAATAAGATCATGAATTTTGCACAAAAAGAAAATAAATCTTTCTTCCAATGTTGGGAATGATTTAAAGAGTTTTTATTGATGTGCCCCCACCTTGGCTATGAAACTTGGCATAGAATTTGTCACGCCCCAAATTTTAAAACCTCGTATAATGCGCGGAAGCACCAACTCATTTAAGGTCATGAGGTTGAAACCGGGACACGACCGAATACTCGATCACATAACGCTCTCATTCCAGAATGCTTAAACAATATCCATTTTACAAAAAATTTAAACAATAACAAACTTCGAGTTAACTACATTATTACAATAATCAGTCTTAGGGGCCGTTTGGGGGATGGGATGTTTTGCTACACTGTAGCATCTGGATATTTTATATATCCAGCTGAAACACCTCAGGAGGTGTTTCAGCTAGATGTAAAAATCCACATGGATGCTACAGTATATATCCAATATCCAGTCTGGATATTTTTACAATAATCACGCCCCAAACGGCCCCTTAACCATCAGCAATCATCAAAATAACTCGGCACGCAAGCTGATTAGATTCACAAACATAAAATTGAAAATCATGAAATAGATCTACTCCAGCGACTTCTACCATCGAGCTCCACATCACAAACCTGTTAATTTCTTTCCACATTGATACCTGCATCGAGAGATGCATGAGTATTTCGAATAAAATACTCAGTAGGATGCCAAAACCCCACTGATAAAAAAAATATAGAAGCAAAAGACTCCAAAGGATACAAATTATGGAATATCATCAATTAGATTTGGAACAATAGATGCAATAATCAATGTACCAGAATATTAGCAACTCACGCTGAGAAATAGGCAACCAGACTCCGAACATCTCATTTGAATGGATATATATCACAATTAAAATAGACTCCAAACATACAGAGTGTAGGAGTTGTCAATTTCTGCTCTCAGGTCAGTCCACTTCCCCTATGGACATCTATGCCAGAACATCCTAGAGGTTCTACAGAGGAACCCGGCCATGCGTCTAGGGATGCTGGCCCCATCGGTGCTTACGGGCACAATGGGCGGAGACTGTAAACCTTCCGTAATATCATACAGTCTAAAGCGCATGCGTTGCCGTCATCAGCTGAACCACAGAGGTTCATAATATAATCTGAGACCACAGAGAATCTAGCAATGGCTCGTGAGCATACTATGATTTCCACTCGAAGAGTTTTCATCAATCACTCTTGTGGAATAAGCAATTTACAGAGAACTGAATATAATCTGACAGCAACAGTGGCTGTATTAAAATCAATGGAAAATTCTCAATATTCAAGAATGGACTCCCATAGAACACCATTGAGATTTCAATATCCCAAGGATTTAACAATTCAATTTAAAGAATCAATACTCTTCATCAGAATCTCACTCATTAAGGAGTAACTGAAACAACTCATCTTCCATGCGTGACCCAACTATAGGGTATAATAGTAACTTTACTGATCTGATAATTTTCGCTGTGCAAGGCCATAGATAAGAATTTCCAGGTCTAACGCTAAACTCAGATGACTCGAACGGTCACAATAATTAAGGTTTGAGAGTACAACCCTAATCAGATTTCTTGAGACACTTCAATCGGTAAGGTAGTTTAACACATATGCTCCACTCAATTTGGCTTGACTCCACTTGACTACGCAATTCCAGAAGATTACCCTCTCTGCCCAATTGCCACCCCTATCTTTCTTGTTTTTATTTAGGTAGTAACTTATCCATAACTTAATATAATCATAAGATACTAAATAATATTAGGTATACCCCAGTTCACTGCCCTGTTTTCTGCATAACAGCACACTTTCAAGTCTTACTATAATTTTTACAGTTCAAATCTAGCCATGAAAATTTTACTGTAATTTTCCCAAGAGTCTGTAATCTAACCCAACCAAAAACACATTTTTCCGAGTTTCCTAGAATTAGTTACAAATTTTATACTATAGTCTGTCTGTGCAGGAAAATACTGGCCGAGAATAATTAACTTTGATTAACTTCCATAATATGATACTTATATGTTAATGATCACTTGTCCATAATATAATAACTATTACCCAGTCCTCTCATGATATTAATATGGTCATATCAGTAAATAAAGTTTCTGTTTTTAATCCCTACAACGATCCGACAGTTGATATTACACCCAATTATGATTAGTTCCCACAAATCCCAATTAAGACTACAAATATGGGACACAAAAATGGAATAAGATGCTGTCGACTTCAAAAAGACATGATCTTTTCACCAACCAGTAACAATATGAGTTTGATCTTCTATGAATCAGTGATTATAAGTATACTCCATTGACATATATCATGTACACACCCTAATTGACAACCGATAACTCAATATCAATCGATAATATCAAACATCAAGACAACAATGACTGGACAAAAAATACCAGCAGCCATTTGAGTACATAATCAATCATTGGAATACTGGAATAGAAATGAAATTACGTACCTAGGCCATTGCACAACAATCTAGATATCAAGGAATAGTATAATTCATACGCATACTCATCATGCATATAAAAATTTGATTTTTAATACTCATACCACAACATCATGGGATTCACAATATCAGAGAATTCAATACTCATAAATCAAATAGATTCATCTCAGAAAAATATGAGAGTATTAGGGAAAACACATCCTACCTCTTTGACGAAAACCGCGATTAAATGCGCGTTACCTGATTCCACGCATATCACCCCTTTCCTTCGCTTATCTCCACAAATGAGCGCTCAAAATGATGGAAAAGCCCTTTGGATGTACAATAGGGTTGTTGACCACCTTGCTCCAAGCATGGCACGACTCCCAAGGTATTCTAAAAGGGTTGCCGGCCACAAATTTGGGGTGTTTAAATAGTAAAAACCTAGTCCCTTAGGTTAAATCTCCACCTTTGATTGAATTCCATCCAACGTCCGGGATTCACTCCATATCATCCCACAATCCATGTCAAGGACGTGGCCTCCCATAATTTCTCATCTTCAGTTAGGGTTTCCCCTCAATTAGGATGGTTTAAAACCCTAATTTCTCCACTTAGGCAACTTTCTCACCTTAGATCAAATCTCATCTAAAGGCTGATATCCATCCCTTCAAATGGCATGAATAAGCTCCAACGTGCTTGCCTTATCACTCCAAATCAGATCCCTAGAATCTAAGTCAGTTATAACCTCTAAATTGGTAGAGAATTTACTAATAGGATCGGTTACCAATTATGGGTATAACCTCCCTAATTTTACTCCAAGCATGATCTCACTCAAGCCACATGGCACAACCTCATCCCATGGCCACTATTCACGTCCACAATCTTCCCCTTTAGTTTCTAAATGCCCAAATTTAAGGAATCTCAATTTCCCTCTAAAATCAAATTGGTTTTGGAATTAAATTCAAAATTCCCAATCTCTTTGGCTTAGCCCCTAATTCCCAATCTCTAAACTCCCACAAATCACATCCAAAACCTACTCTTCTAGATTCCTTAATTTCCAATTAAAAAGGATATCAAATATATTTACATTAAAACTGGATTTTGGACTAGATATTTATTCCTTTTAAAACCGGATTTTGAAAGAATTTGAAATTCCCTCTTCTCCTTGATTCTCTCTCCCCTAACCAAATATTCACATACCAACCATGTGCACAGTGCCCAGGGCGCTGTGTCCACATGGCTCTGGCCCTCAGGTGTTCCTGCGCCTGGTGCGTGGTACACTGATGGACGGCTCCGATGTCCCGCGAATGAAGTGTGCCGTAAAGCACTGCACAACTCTTGTACCACATCATTAACTCAATTTAATAACTCAAAATACTCAAATGAGTCTCTACACACTTGTCTCACACCCTGGCGCCTGGTCCCCACTCCTGGCGTCAGATGCACTCAGCCCTTGGCGCCAGGCCAGCCTCAGCGCCAGGTTGAGCCCAGCGCCAGGGCTAGTCCACGTGCCCTGGTGTACAACCTAATCTGATTTATCAATTCCACTCTTCTAAGAACATCACAAAACCAAATCAGATTAAAAGATTTCAAAACAGGCAGCAAAACTTTCCTATTTTAGAACAGTTTCCTAAAATAGCAGTTTTGGTAAACTTACAGAATTTTCGGGTGTTACAGAATTATTTTTTTTATAATGGATTAACTTCTTCCATGCGCCAATTTGTTGAGATGATGTGTAATAAAAAAATTTTGGATAAAGATTCTGAGGAAGCTTGGGACTTCTTCGAGGGGTTGGCAGAGAATTCCCAGTCATGGGAAGATTTTAATGAATCTGAAAGAATAGATAAGACTAAAGTTAAAGGTGGTTTGTATTTTCTTAAAGAAGAGGATGATGTTAAGGCTAAAATTGCATGTTTAACAAGAAAAATAAAGGCTATGGAAATTAAAAAGGAAAACACATCCACAACTTCTCCAAAAAACACAAAATGTATGTGGCATTTGTGAGAGCGATGAATACCACACTCAGGATTGTCCAACAATCCCAGCTTTTCAAGAGGTGTTGCATAGCCAAGCAAATGCCATAAACTCTAATAAAAGGCCTTTTTCTTCTCCTTATTTTGAAACTTATAATTCTAATTTGAGAAATCATCTTAACTTTAACTGGAGAAATGAGCAAAATGTGCAGGTGCCTCCATCCTCTTCAACTTATTTGCCCCCACATAAGAAGACTCTTGAGGATACATTGCAGACATTTATGCAGGGTCAAGGCACAATCAACACTCAGACAATGCAAGCCATAAATGACTTAAAGTCCTCAATCACTCAGTTGACTGCAACTTTGAGCACACAAAAAAAGGGAGATTTCCTTCTCAACCTCAACCTAACCCAAAAGGTCAATTGGTAATTGAAAATGTTAATTCTTCAAATTCACAAGAAGAACATGCTAAGTCCATCACCAGTTTGAGGAGTGGAAAAATGATTAACAAAGACATTCCAAGGAAGGTTGTTGAGCCCCAGGAGTCTTTGAATCCCCATTTCTAAGTATGAATCTCCCATTCCTCCTCCTTTTCCTCAAAGGCTACAACCCTCTTCTAAATTGATGCAAAATAATGACATTCTTGATATTTCCAAACAAGTGAAGATCAATATTCCTCTTTTAGATGCTATTAAGCAAATTTCATCTTATGCAAAGTTTTTGAAAGATTTATGTACTATTGAGTGGAAATTGAATGTACAAAGGAAGGCATTTTTAATTGAACAAGTGTTATCTTGCAACACAGCACCCCACCTAAATATAAGGATCCTTGTTGCCCAACCATATCCTGTATAATTGAAAATTATAGAATAGAAAAAGCATTACTTGATCTTGGGGCTAGTGTGAATCTTTTGCCCTTTTCTGTTTATGAACAATTGGGCCTTGGTGAATTAAAGCCCACAAGCATAACTTTGCAACTTGCATATCGTTTTGTTAAAATGCGTTGAGGAATTGTGGAAGATGTGCTTGTTCAAGTGAACAAATTTTATTTTCCTGTTGATTTTATTGTATTGGACAAGCAACCAGTTTTGAATGCTTATACACAGATTCCTGTCATATTAGGTCGTCCATTTCTAGCTACTTCTAATGCATTAATTAATTGTAGAAATGGTGTTATGAAGCTCTCTTTTTGGCAATATAACATTAGAACTAAACATTTTTAATATTATTTGCAGGCAACCAAGAGATGATGATGATGTGCATGAAGTATACTTGATTGAAAGTCTTGTGAATGATAAAACTCTTATTTCTATCTTTTCTAACCCTCTTGATGCTTGTTTTTCTCATTTTAATTTGGATTATGATTTTCTAGTTGATGATGTAAATTCTTTGTCAGAGTCCACCCCTATGATGGACACAAATAAGTGGAAGGCCAGCTTTGAGGAGTTACCTCCTCCCAATAACGCTCCTCTCCCTTCAAGTGTCCAAACACCAAAGCTTGAGTTCAAACCTCTCCCTAATGAGCTTAAATATGCTTTCTTAGGGGAGGGAGACACATACCTTGTAGTTGTTTCCTCACAATTAGACCTTCACACAAGAGAAAAAGTTGCTCCATATCATTAGAGAACACAAAAGTGCTATTGGTTGGACCATAGTTGACATTAAAGGGATTAGTCTCTTGGTTTGTACACATAGAATCTTCCTTGATGATAATGCTAAACCCTCTAGACAAATGCAGCGTAGGTTGAATCCTAATATGAAAGAGGTTGTGAGAGCAGATGTCCTTAAATTGTTGGATGTAGGGATCATATATCACATTTCTGACAGTCAGTGGGTAAGTCCTACCGAAGTGGTCCTTAAGAAATCAGGGGTCACTGTGGTAAAAAATGCAAATGATGAATTGATCCCCACTAGAGTCACCACTGGATGGCATATGTACATAGACTGTATGAAACTTAACACTGTCAGTAGGAAAGATCATTTCCCCATACCATTCATGGACCAAATATTAGAGAGGGTGGCCGATCGCCAATTTTATTGTTTCCTTGATGGATATTCGGGATATAACCAAATTGAGATTGTACTTGAGGACCAAGAAAAGACAACATTTACATGTCCCTTTGGCACCTTTGCATATCAATGGATGCTATTTGGATTGTGTAATACTCCAGCCACATTCCAAAGTTGTATGATGAGTATTTTTAGTGACATGGTAGAGCGGTTTTTAGAAATTTTCATGGATGATTTCTCTGTTTTTGGAGATACCTTTGATGATTGTCAAGAGAAAAATCTTATTTTGAATTAGGAAAAATGCCACTTTATGGTCACTAAAGGGATTGTACTTGGTCATGTTGTTTATGTGCAGGGAATTCAAGTGGACAAGGCTAAAATTGAATTAATTGTTAATTTACCAAGCCCAAAGACAATAAAAGATGTTAGATCATTTTTGGGCCACGCTGGTTTTTATAGAAGGTTTATAAAAGATTTTAGTATTATATCTAGACCATTATGTAACCTTCTTTCAAAGGAAAACTCCATTGAGTGGACTGAGGCATGTGAACAAGCTTTTGTGAAGCTTAAAAACATGTTAATTTCTGCTCCCATAATGCAATCACCCAATTGGAGTATTCCATTTGAGATCATGTGTGACGCAAGTGATCATGCTGTTGGAGCTATTCTTGGCCAAAGAAAAGATAAAAAACCCTATGTTATTCATTATGCAAGTAGGACCCTAAATAGCTCTCAAATGAATTACTCTACTACAGAAAAGAAGTTACTTGCTGTGGTTTTTGCTCTTGACAAATTTAGATCTTATTTGATTGGCTCCGAGATTATTATTTTTACTGACCATGCTGCTTTGAAATATTTGTTGACAATAAAGGATGCAAAGCTCAGACTACTCAGGTGAATCCTCCTACTCCAAAAATTTGATCTCACCATCAAAGACAAGAAAGGAGTAGAGAATGCGGTGGCTGATCACCTGTCCAGATTAGATTTTGCTAATCCTCGAGAGACACTCCCAATCAAGGACTCATTTCCAAATGAATAGTTGTTTGGTACCTTTCATCTTCCATGGTATGCCGATATTGCCAATTATTTAGCCACATGTAAAATTCCTGATCATTGGTCTCAATAGGATAGAAACAGGTTTTTCACGGAGGTAAAACACTTCTTTTGGGATGACCCTTATCTTTTTAAATATTGCCCTGATCAAATAGTTCGAAGATGTGTGCCTGATTCTGAGCATATTAATGTGATATCTTTTTGCCACTCTGAGCCTTGTGGTGGCCATTTTTCTGCTAAAAAGACCACTGCTAAGATTTTACAATGCGGTTTTTATTGGCCGACAATTTTCAAAGATACTCATGATTTTTGTAAAGTATGTGAACCTTGCAAAAAATTAGGAGCCATATCCCGTCGGAACATGATGCCACTTAACCCTATTCTTGTTATTGGAGATTTTGATTGTTGGGGTTTATATTTTATGGGACCTTTTCCTCCTTTTGGCTATCTCTATATATTAGTTGTTGTGGATTATGTGTCTAAAAGGATTGAAGCATTTCCATGTAAAATAAATGATCACAAAGTTGTGGTCCGTTTTTTAAAAGAAAATATTTTGTCTCGGTTTGGAACACCTAGAGCAATAATAAGTGATCTGGGTAAGCACTTGATAAAAAATATGGAATCACACACAAAATCACTACACCCTATCACCCACAGACAAGTGTCCAAGTGGAAATTTCAAATCGGAAAATTAAAAATATTTAATAAAAAATGGTGAATTGAAATGGCAAAAATTGGTCCTTACGATTAACCGATGCCATTTGGGCTTACCGTACTGCTTTTAAGACCCCGATTGGAATGTCTCCTTATCGACTTATTTTTGGAAAGGCTTGCCACTTGCCTGTAGAGCTGGAACACAGGGCTTATTGGGCAATTAAAACATTGAATTTTAATCTTGAGAAAGCTGGCTTAAATAGAAAATTGCAACTTAATGAATTGGATGAGATTAGACATGATGCATATGAAAGAGCTAAGATTTACAAAGAACTAGGATTAGACATGATGCATATGAAAGCTTTTCATGATAAAAATATTCTTCGTAAGATTTTTGAACCATCTCAAAAAGTTCTTTTGTATAATTCTAGACTTCATCTTTTTCCTGGAAAATTGAGATCTCGTTGGATAGGTTCATTCATAGTAAAAACTGTATTTCCATATGGAACTGTTGAAGTTGAAAATCCTAAGAATGGTAATGTATTTAAGGTTAATGGACAGTGTTTGAAACCATTCTTAGAACAATTTGTGCCAGAGGTTGAATCCACAACTATGGATGATCCTGTTTATGATTATTGATTTTGCTCTATATTTGTTGCTCTAAAAAAATCAATTAGAACATTGAGGACAATGTCTCATCCTAGTTGGGGGGTGAGTTTTGATAATTCCTGTTAATAGTTTTGATTAAGATAACCTTCATCATTTCTTGGTGCTCTTCTTGGTTTTTGCCTTACCTTATGACGGCACTTGATAATTTTTTCTCAAACTTTAACTTATCTTTTTGTGATGAGTCATTGTTATTAACTTTCATGAAGAGGATCTTAGAAATTGATGTTTAAAATAGAAAAAAATCATCACTTGCACTTGACTAATTTCTAGAGTTGACATCAATTTTGGTGGTTGTTGCTCTACTACTCAATCGGAGTATTAGGAGACACCAAGTTCAATGAACTCTGACCTCCTTGTTCACTGGTTGGCTTAGAAAGAAGAAAAAATATTTGGGGTAATCTCGTTATGGAAAGCAACCAGTGAATTAGACCGGGTACGTCGAAAAAGGTTGTCCATCAAAAAAAATGAATGATGATGAGAAGATGTTATTTTAGAGGGATAAAAAAAATGAATGATGATGAGAAGATGTTATTTTAGGGGGATAAAAAAAATGAATGATGATGAAAAGATGTTATTGTAGAGGGATGATTGGAGATGAAGTCGACGGTGTTTCACTGGTTGAGTAATGACAGAAAATTTGATTGGAGCATTTCAATTACTAATCTTTTCCAACCACTATATAAGTGATACCCAAGCTCTTCTCCAAGGCATTGAATTCTCTACCTCTTCCAAGGACAACCACATCTCTCTCTCTCTTCAACTTTTCTTCATTATTTTTGCCCTTTCTAAGTTTTATTTTATTTTATTATAATGGCTGGCTAAGCCCCTAGCTAAGGCTAGGGGAGGGATTTGTGATACTTTAATGAAGTTCTTTTCATGTTATTTATTGGGCTATAATTATGTGTTGGATATTTGAAGTGATGTTTTGTTTTTTACCTCTCGCTTCTTTGTTTTCTTAATACATAGGATACTTGATTTCTTTCTTGATCCTTTGTGATTTTGATACATAGAATGCTTGAAGATTTAAATATTATAATCCTTCACTTAACCAAAGTGATAGTTTTGTTGTTTGTTCTTAATGTTCATATTATCCAATTAGGGAGAATCTTCATTCGCCCCTAATTGAGAAGCGTTGATACATGAAACACCTCTTTAGATATTACAATGACCTACCCTTAATGCCTTAGTATTTTATTTTATTGAATTCTCTACTCTACTTCACTCTTGATTTCTTTCGTTTGCTACTTTAAACTGATTTCTTAATCACGCTAGTCAATCTCTGTGGATCAACCTTGTAATACTACAATTATAAGTAAAAAGAATTAAATAGATAACTAAAAACTACTATTCAAATAATGAGTAATTAGTCTTGGTTCATCAGGTTACTACAATCATAATGAAGGAGTAATTAATGTCAAATTTTTAATTCTAGTCCATTATTTAGCACCATTAAACTTCCTTACCCAAAAGTCTACTACAACTTTAAGGCACCCAAAGCACCAAAACTGACGTCTATCACTATTGTGCCCACTTGCCACTTCTTTTCCTGCACCTAATTGAGAACCAAACCTGAACTTAGAATTCTAATCACATCACATATGATGAAAATCAAATCCATATTTACTTGTGAAACAAATTTATCGAATGGGCATCCCCATACTTGAATCAATCTATATGGATGAAAATGGAAAAAATAATAACTTAATAAAAAAAGTAAGACTAAAATACCTTGTCTTTGAGGCAGGAAAGGAGACTTACTTCAAACAAAGATTTTTCTTGCCAAAGGGAAACCAGAGTAAGAACATAAGACGAAGAACACAAAAGACCTGCAGGTGCAGAGTTATTCAATAAAAAATGAGAAGTATGAATAGGGATTGGCCGGAGGGAGTTGGAGATTTCAGCTCTAGTATCATCATTGATGAGGAAGATGATCTTAGCAACCATCCTCATTCTCTTCGCTGGAGGCGGGAGAGACTTTAGTGGCAGGTGGCGAAGCTCCGGCAGGGAGCGACACACTAACCAGGGAAGGGGAAAGAGGGGAGCTGGATATAGAAATGAGAAACATGTGAGATTTTTTCCAAGTACTTAGCCACGGGAAGAATGTCATCTAAATGTGATACATGCATTTTTGTTAATTGCCTAGTCTAATTGTGCCTCGAGGGAGTAGTATTACGGTCCAATGAAGCCTGTTTGGATTTGAAAATAAGTTAGATTAAGGCCCGTACAGAAAAACGAGTTCCCGCCCATATTTTTTTGTTGTGAGGGAGCAAAGCCAGCCCATGTAATGATGACCTGTATTTTAACATTGGATGAAAGGAGTAAGTTTGCCTCATCGTTTTCTAGAAAAAAAATTGCATGTTTCTATAATACTCCATCCAATAAATGTTGTCTGCATATCTTTGACAAAACACGTGTGATTGACTTTACTCCCTCACGACAAAAAACATGCGAGAGGAGAAAAGTACTTTTGTTGGAGCGCACAGTTGATCCGCCGCGTACATGCCGAGGGAATTGGCGGTGGATCCGATACTCTAAGAGGCCGGTTGCCCTACCCCTTGAAGCCGGGTCCAAAGGAATCAGGCACCCCTCTCTATAAAGAAAAAAAAAACAACTGGGGTGCGGGTGGGGAAGAAATATTTTTTTGGTATTAAGCTTAGAGAGTAATAAATTTAGGAAGAAGGTAGTCTCCGGGCGACCGAAGACTACCTCTCTCTGGTCGCCCGCTTTAGTGACCGTCTGATGGACGGTCGAGCCAATTTACTTGGAAAATAACCCTAACTGCCCTCTACCCCGAACCCGAGAGTCAGCTGCCCTCTCCCCCCATCACCTCCTCACCCTCCTCCCCCATCGCCTCTCCTCTGCCATCCGCACCCTCGTCGCCCATCCTCCCACGTCGCCTCTCCTCCGCCATCCGCACCCTCGTCGCCCCTCCTCCCGCGTTGCCTCTCCTCCACCAACCTCACCCGTCGCCCCATCCTCACCCTCCTCGCAATCCTCCCCCATCGCCGGAAAACTGCAAAGAAAAGGTAAGGGTCTCTTTTCAGTTTTCACATCCATTTTATTTCTCATATTTTTGTTGTGATTACGATTTCCTTCACTTTCGATTTTCACATCCATTAACTTGTGATTTTGATTTGCAGCATTTCCACATTGTCTGCAACAGTACCGGTAGTATCCTCCTTATCAGTCAGGAGCTCCACCTACGGCAGCTGTGCAGCAGTACTGCCCTCTAGCACAACCTGGATCATCTCAAAATCGAACTGAAAATTCCAGTTAGCATTTTCTCCCTCCATTGTTATCTCCTGCTAGTAATGCCTGAGCTCCTTATAAAATTGAGAAAATATATTCTGCCTCGCTTTATTTGTTGTTTAGTAAACTGCACGATAGCAAATTGGGTGCTTCTTGCTGTTTGGCCTGCTGAATGATCTGGTTGTTGCATTCCCAAGTTCTCACTTAAAACACTGAATTTTGGTTCATGAGCATATACAAATGCTGATTGTACATAAAGATTGAACTTGCTCTCTCCGTCCGGAATTATAATTCTCCTTGCAGGATTTTCAGAATGAACTAAATCATTGAACATGCTGATTGTTTACACTTAGTGTGCCTCTTATTCATCGTAAGAAGAATGTTAAATCTTATTCATCTATACCATACCTTTTGTGTGCAGAAATGGATGCATCTAGTAGTAATAGCATGAGAGTGGGGGAACTATGCCCTCGTTGTCTTGGGCACCGCATGATATTTTATGTTTCTCGTACTGATGAAAACTGATATCTACGAAATATACACATTTTTATATGCCTATATGCCTATATTTTGATCGTAATTTTAGTTGAAAGTAAGAATTATTAATGGTTATTCATGTTAGGTTGGTAATTAAGAGTTTAATAAATAAATACATTTAATTGATTAATTTAGATGCGTTAATTGGATTTAATGGATTTATATTTTATAATGCGTCTAAATTATATTTAATTTTATTTATGTAGGTTTTAAGAGTTCCAAATGCAGATCGTTAAAAGGAACGCACCGAACAGTCTATGTGAAGAGATGAGATTCGATGAACGAGAACAGTACAACGGGTTATAAAGAAGAAAAAGAAAAAAAAAGAAAAAGAAGAAGAGAAAACTAAACCCGCCCGAATTAGAATGGTTCGGGTCGGTTCGGTTTTAAAAGAAAAAAAATAACAAAAGACGACCCGAGCCATCTGCTCGGGCGTCTGTTTCTGAAAACAGGGCGCTCAAGCTCGAGCTCGAGCGCCGGCAAAGAACGGTGATGGGTCTTGTGTTGACAGCGGCTGGGGCCTCGGCGGTTCTAGCCACGGCGATGATCGACGGCGGTTCTGACCATGGCGGTGCTCGACGGAGATCGATGGAGGCCCGGTGAAGAACGACTGCGTTGGAGAAGACGATGGCGAACTGTGGCAGCCATGAGCAAAGCACGGTGACGGAGAGCTCGACGGCGCCGGAGATGGTGAGGATTGTAGGCGAGGTCCGGCGAACGTGACTGTGGAAATGGCGGCGACGACAGTCGTGCCGGAATAGGATTTGGAGGTCGTCTGCAACTCGGGAACTAAAACAGAGCCGTTTCTCGATCGGGAAACAAAAACGGACAGAATCCTACTCGATTTGGAAGCAGAACTGAGGCATTTTCAATATGGGAGGCTATGGAAGGATCGCGCTCGGACTTTAAACTTGGACGACCTATAAAAGAGGGCTTTTGCTTGAAGAAAAAAGGAGAACGACAGAGAGCTTTGGAAGAGGAATTTCGGCCGGAAAAAAAACCAAGCCTTTGGGTGCTGTTCAGGCCGGATTCCGGCGTGTTTTTCGACGGAGGAAGAGAGGAGTTTGCCGGACAGGAGAGAGGAGGAAGAAAGCTCGGTTCTTTTGGAGGAATTTCACTCTGCTACAGTGTTGTTTCGAAGCTACAAAGAGCAGGCTCAGTGAGGAAGACGGTGAATAGTACCGTGAACAATAAATTTGAACAGTACTGTGAATAGTGATTTTGTGAACAGTATTTCGATGAATCCGGCAAATCAGGCTATTTCTTTCTCTTATTCCATGTCTGGCTAATTTCTTTATCAAGGCTAGATGAAGCCCTAGATTTGTATTTCCTACTCTTAGTTGTTTAATTTAATGAAAGTTGATAATGATTCTTCATGCGTAATGCGATTTTATTGTTATTCCTCTTAAGTGCTTTGACCGAGACTTAATGAATGATTAATGGAATTTGATCTTGATATTTCCTGTGTCTAGATAATAACAGGATTATGATTGATTCTATGCCCGGCCAAGGATAGAGTTAATTGTATTAATTTATAGTGGATGAATTTTTCGTGTCTGGACAAGAACGTGTAGTTCATTCACTGGAAATTTGTGTGTCCGGCCAAGAACATAAATTACTGTATCATATCAATTTGTGGAAATAATAATTGAGAGTAGTAATTGCATGTTTAGTGGTGGATTCGACGCTTTGATATTTTTATTCATCTGATTTCTTATTAAAGTTTATTTCTTTAGTTAATTAAAATCATAAAAATTTAATCTTTCATTAGAATTAGATTAATCAACTAAGTCCTTTGGGTTCGACCTCGTTTCCAGTAGCCTATACGTAGTCTCGTGCGATTGCGAGTAAATAGTTAAAAATTCAATGAATCAAAAACCCTAGAAGGCCTTTTTTTAAATGTCAGAATTGCTATGTAAGTTATACTTTGCCTAATTTCATTCTATGTTATATGTAGTTATATATATTTATAATTTATTTCGCATTGGCAGGGGGAGGCAGGCTGCGGGTACTTCATGTGGGTGAACAAGCAGCCAAAACATCCAACCGCTACAAGAGTCCATCCACGAGTGCCTTCCAACATACCTATTGATAAAAGAAATCGAACATCCGTGGTGGAAGAGTACATTAGGGATAACGCTAGGACCATAATGTTATTTGTATTTTTGATAATATGCTTGATGTTAGTTATATTTAGAGGGTGATGGATGAGAAGAATGTAATAATTGAAGTATTTATAAATTTTCCATCACTATGAATGACGATGAAATCCATTTCTTACCTGTCAACTGTATGTCATTCTTCAGCTTGGTGTTAAAACTTCTTATCAGTTGAAAACCATACATAGCTTAATGCTTTTTGGACTAGGAAGCTAGATATTCTATTGCTTCATATTTATCTCTTTCCTGCCTGAAATCAATGACCTCACTTTAAGTGGCAAGTTAATTTTATTTGAAGGTGAGGCTAACTTTCATGTCTAAAGATTACACTTCTTCATAAAATGGGTACTTGTGTGAAGCAGAGCTACTGTTAGATGTGAAAGTGAGCTCTATATTATGTGGACCAAGAGCTACATCACGTGATACAGCTTCCACCATTGCACAAGTAAGCAAACTATCGTTTTTATTTCCTATGAATGATTTAGGTACAAGAAGCTGCAGCTTGCTTGGGTGCTGATTGTGTGCCATTTTTACTCCACGATAAAATTCTGTATGATTGTCTTGATTATTTATCAGGTGTTCAAAGGTACTATATTCATTTAGGATTTTTATATTTTTCTTGATCTGAATCAAAAAGATATTGCAGGGATCATCAGCATTTATGGAACGGAGCAGAGAAAGTTTGGAGATTGCTGTTAGATGAATTGTCTGATGACTTAGAACCAGAAAAGAACGTGGTAGTTGTTGGGCATCCTGCACTCCACAGTTCACATTGCACTCGTTGGACACTATCTGAATTTGAGCAGTGAGCGACTAGGACCATTTTTCCACTGTCACAATGTGCACTGCCACAATGTTGCTGAAAGCAATGTGCACTGCCACATTCTGGTCCCATTTTCTTATGGGTCCTGGAGTCAAAGGAATGAAAAGTTTACTGGAGAAGGAACAATCAGTTTAGTGTTGTTTGACTCACACGAGCAGAAATCAGCAACAAATTAAAGGGTGTGTGGCAAAGGCTTGATATGCAACACATTACGTGGAAGATAATTGATGGGAGATTAACTGAGGAGGGGATCAGCTTCAAGCTGGGGAGGGAGCTGCCTCAGATAATTGATGAAGGAGGCAGGATATGGTGGGAATGACTACAATGAGATGTTCTGGGCTGTCCATCCTGGGGGGCCTGCCATATTGAACAGGCTGGAGAAGAGGCTGGAGCTGCATCCTGAGAAGTTGGCTTGTAGTAGGAAGGCTCTAATGGACTATGGTCCAGGAATAACCTTTGAAGGGATTCTAGCAAGGAATCTCCTGGTCTAAGAAATTTTTCCTCCATAACATGTCTCCCCCTCTCTAGCTTGAATTTGATTGTCTATCGTCTTTATCACATGAATTTGAGGACCAAGCACTAATGACCTTGTTACAAATGCGTGAAAAATAAGGGGAATGTTCACTCCTCAAAATGTTTTAGAGAAGAAAAGTGTAAGGTGTACTACAAGAAAAGTGTCGCTATAATAAATTTTTTTATCAAGTTGATATGGCAAGGTTGAAATTCAGATTTGTAAAATCTCATAAACTTAAAATTCAGAGCTGTAGCAATTTTATCAGATTTATGAACCATTGTTGTGGGATACTAGTAGGCATGACTGAAGGAGCTCAAGAAAAGATGGAGGGTAAAAATAGGAAGAACAAAATACTTAAAGGTAACAAATAGATGAAGAGTGTAAAAAAACATCAGAACTCGTGTACAAAACAAAATTTGCATCAATTTATTGCACTTCCAGTTTCAATGTAACCACTGCTTATATGGTCATCCATGTGGCAAGTTGTAGTAACTTTCTTCAGTGCCAAAAAATATATGCATTTATATGGTTAACAAGCAGGGTTATAACTTTCTTCATTCATGAAAGACCTTCGTAGATAAAGTATGCATTTATATGGTTAACAAGCTGGGTTATAACAACCTCTACTGGTTCCTGCACCTGTTAGGTTCCCGTAAAAATAGCACTTTCTGTGAAGCCTAAGCTTTTCTCATGAACATAGAATTATAATATGAGACTACCTTCTTCCTTATAATATAGAACACTTGCTTTAACTACGAAGGATTTATAACAGTGAATCAAACAAGCATACTCGGCCTTGAAAGTCTGGCATCTGCTGAAGTGCTTCATCAGACATCTGAAACGTCAAAGCATTAACTGCCTCTTTATGCTCAGTGAGCTCTTTCACAAGCTTGATATGCTCTTCCAAAAAAATATTGAAATAACTTGCTCATCGTTTAGCAACTCAGATGCCATAACTTGCCAACCTCCAGAAGATGATATCACTAAAATTTTTGCACCAAACTGTGGTGTAGAACTGCCAACTATGGATAGCATATCAGCTACTTACTATCAAAGAAATTCATTCCAACACATCCAAGCAATCACACATTCAACAGTCAGCTACTTACTCATCTCACTCAAATTACTACAAAGTTTTCCTTTTTCTAACACTACAAAGTTCCTTTTTCCAACACTACTGGCATAGCAATGTTCAGTACTACTACTTAGTCATCTCAAATTACTAGTTATGACATAGTTACGGGGAATACAAGGTTTTGCAGTCCCTCTGTTTCATATCAAATTACAAGTTACGACTCATTTGTGGCAAGTGCAGACAAGGTTCTCCAGGAGTAGCAGCAGACAAGTTGTGGACTCATTTGTGGCAACTACAAACAAGTTTCTCTAGGAGTAGCAGCAGACTTTGTGGACTCATTTGTGGCAACTGCATAAAGTACACTAAGCATTAGAACAATATGATGGTCTAAGACAGCAAGTACAAGCAGGCAAACACTACAAAAAGGAAGAACTGAGTGCATACCATTAATCATAGACATTAGCTAGAATTGCGACAGGTTCTCCCCCTATAATAACATTTCATCAACACTTTGCTCCAGAGGATCCATTTGTGATTGCTCTCCATGATTTGTATAAGAATTATCTCCCTGCATTGCAAATTCATGGAACAGTTAAAGTAATAAAGTAAAAAAATATCCAATAGATAGATTAAAGTGTCCAACCTTATTTTTTGTACAAGTACTCGTGTAGTGGCCTATTTGACTACAACTTCCGCACTTACTCTTCTTTGATTGAGACTGGATGTTTTGTTCTATTCTAGCTTTTATCCTCCCGATTTTTTTGGGGCGGCCCTTGGTTTTAATCTTACATGGATCTCTTATTGTGATCGTTGGCATGTATGGTTTTTTGTTCGCACTTGCTTCTGATTGACTTGGAACTGTGTCTTCTACTTGAATGGCAGATGATGCTCCCACATTTGCTAGTTTATGGTTTAGCATCTTAAGTGTAGGCATAGCAAGATTCCAAAAATCTAAAGAAGTTAATCCCAAATCCCCAATCTTATATAAGACATCATGCATGCAATATACCATATATGGCGTGACTGTGGATCTGCTAGATGATGAGTCATTGCCGTTCATGGTTGTAGAGCTGAATACTTAGCAGCAATTCTCCAACAGAACAATATATATTTATCGAGAACTTTTTGTACATTGTTTTGGAAAAAAACCCGAAGTATGCGCCTGCACAAAATGCGTTTCGACTCAAACATTTTACACCTGCATTTTCCACACATTTTAGGCTGATTTTGGAATGTCACAATGTGAGATCTTCCATCTTCATTCTTGTTCACCTTGTATATAAAAGTTTGTCCTTCGCATTGAAGTGTACTACACATGTAAGTTAATCCTTGCTTGAAATGTTCTTGAAATAAGCTAAACAAATTCCTTGTGTACAATTTGCTTGCTTGTTTCTCCAATCCGTGGCCTAAAAATAGTGTTGGGTTGGTATGCATTGACTTATGGTCTTCAGAAGCCTCCTCTTCTCATCGAGATGTAACAGCATTATCATATTGGTGGACAAACTCACTTAATGGAGTTTGTGCACTCACAAATCCATTAAAAAATGAGTTAATGCTTTCACTTCTTTGACTTAAGTCATCCCAGCAAAGAAATAGTCCTTAAGGTAGGCTTGAATCCAATGATGATGATCATTGAACATGGTTTGCAACCAATTATCATTTGAAATTTCATATTTTTCTTTCAAGGTTACCCATTGAACTTCACATTCGTTGGTGTTATCACTGTATACCAATTTGTCATAATCATCATTGAACTCCATGTATTTGAATTTTAATTGATTTAGATGTATAAGTGCATTCCTTCCAATGTGCCATGAACAAAATCGATGCACACAATCAGGAAAGACTGTTGCAATTGCCTTTCTCATTGCCATGTCTTGGTCTGTGATGATCCCTTATGGCATCTTATCCCACATGCATTTTAAGAATTTTTTAAACACCCACGTGAATGTCTCCTCTGTTTCATCTGCAAGTAAGGCACACCCAAACAAAGTAGATTGTCAATGATGATTAACCCCAACTATTGGTGCAAATGGCATATTGAAAGAGTTTGTCCTATATGTCACATCAAATACAATAACATCCCCAAACTGCATATAGGCCCACCTTGATCTATAATCCGCCCAAAAAAGACTTCTCAATTGATTATTCTCATTAACCTCCATTGCAGAAAAGAAACCATCTTCAACAGCATGCTTACGTTGGAAATATTCCACAACCCTCATACACTGTTGGCCAACATTATTAACACGTGCTTTCCCTAAATGGTTTCTACAATCTTGAGAGGAGATGCACATGTTATCCACACTACCACCTGTCATTTTCAATACCCTTGCAATTCTCGAAGGGCCAACACCGCATTCATGAAATGCATTAATCAACTCTCTTGAAGTTGACGTAAGTTTCTTATGTGATCGGATCATTCCTACTTTCGATGGAGTTGCAAGTGCATGTGAATGTATGTCATGAAAATGCATCACTACCCATTTTCCTTTTTCATTTGTTTTAATAACCATATGGGCCTTACATTGCTCTCGACTATCAGCACGATGTTTAACCTCTTTTCCTGCTTGATGACGATCATTTGTTCTCTTAGATCCTTTTTTTTCACACACAAATACCTTTTTGCATATTACTCCACTATTTTTAGATTTAACTGAACTATTTTTTCTAATGCCAAAACCTCTTACTTTTGCATATGCATTATAAAACCCATACGCCTCCTCCATAGACGAAAACTCCATCCTCTCACATGGTACCATCCTCATATCAGTGTGCTCCTCACCCATACTAATTTCATTACTCTCATCAAATTCATTGTCTTCATTGCCATCTAAACCCATTATAAATTCTTCACATCTATTTGCACCTTCCATTAAACACCCGACCAACAAACCTTCACCATAAGGACAAATTTTAATGAGCATAATTGGCATAATCTTGAAGTCATTACATTACACTAAATCAGACTGTTAATATAGGACATAAATACAATACACTCTAGAAATTATAGAGTCATATGATCATTCAGTCAGAAACAAACTATAAGAATTGTTCAGGGTCTATTTTACTTAGCAAAACCCTATGCAGAATGCATAAAACATTAGCAATAGGAATGCAACAACCAGATCATTCAGCAGGCCAAATGCAAGAAGCACCCAATTTGGAGTATAATCCACAGATATTTACGAAAGATATTGATTGCTATCGTGCAGTTTACTAAACAACAAATAAAGCGAGGCAGAATACATTTTCTCAATTTTATAAGGAGCTCAGGCATTACTAGCAGGAGATAACAATGGAGGGAGAAAATGCTAACTGGAATTGTCAGTTCGATTTTGAGATGAACAAGGTTGTGCTGGCAGCTACCGCAGGTGGTGTTGATGACTGATAAGGAGGATATTGCCGGTACTGTGGCAGACAATGCGGAAATGCTACAAATCAAAATCACAAGTTAATGGATGTGAAAATCGAAAGTGAAGGAAACCGTAATCACAACAAAAATATGAGAAATTAAATGGATGTGAAAACTGAAAAAGAGACCCTTACCCTTTCTTTGCAGTTTTCCGGCGATGGGGGAGGATGGTGAGGAGGGTGAGGATGGGGCGACGGGTGAGGTTGGCGGAGGAGAGGCGACGGGGGAGGAGGGCGGCTGACTCTCGGGTCGGGGTAGAGGGCAGTTAGGGTTATTTTCTAAGTAAATTGGCTCGACCGTCGGATTCAGTAAATCTCTCCGGTCGCCCTGAGACTACCGGGGCCCTAAATTTAACTTATTTTCAAATGCAGACAGGCTCCATTGAACAAAGAAAAAAGGTCGCGTCGCGTATCTGTGGAAAAATAACAGAAGCTCGCGTAAATAGAACGTCATCTTCGCCTATAAAAGCCGTGAAACGGCGGATTTTTGAAGTCTGAACTCGAAAGCTTCGTCCTTCCTTTCAATGGCGAAGCAAGAGAAGACCTCTTCCTTCTTCACTGCTTCTGCCAAATGGGTTGTCACTCAAGGCTCTTTGAACGACTCCATCTCATTCGAATCCTCCATTTCCCCAACCGAAGACGATGACCCAGCAGACCCACCCACATCACCACCTCCCCTCGTCTTGGCCCCGGAATCTTCTGACTCCATCGATCCATGTGAAGTCACTGGTAATTCTTCACTAAAGTCCTCTGTTTCCTTGTTTTCATGATCTTATTTGCACTGTCAAGATTTGATCTTTTTCTGTTCTTCCTTTCGAAATTCGAGTTTTATTATAAGTATGTTATTGTTAATTGTGTGGTGCAAATTGTGGATACCCAACTTGTCATAGAACACAAATTTGTTACGTTAGGTGATCAAGGTCATGATTATACGAGTTATGTATGCATTTGTTTCGAACTTGGGTTCAGTATATGTGATGATTTGGTTGAATTCTCACTAGATAATCAAACATGGAAGAGCTAAGTGGAATAAAGAATTCGGTGTTATGTTATATGCCATGTGGAAATTTATAAGGTTATGTGAAATTTGCTTCTCTGCATGTGGAAACGTTAATGACTTTTAGGATATGTGATGTGTGCTTTTTCATTTTCCAGTTTGTTACCAATCCAAGGAACGGTCTTGCTTTTAATGATAATGACTGCTAAGAATTGAATATGCTCTTCAGCATTGTGTGGGGAATGGAATGGATTAACATGGCCTGCATTTATAATCTTGGATTTCATTAATAGGGAAATAGACTTAATTGATTTTTTTTGTACTCTGCATGTTATAACAACAATCAAAGCTTATGGAACCGTACTGCTTTGCTGTTCTCCAACCTTGCTGCTAATGACATGATATAGATTTTGAAGAGGGAGACTTAAACTACGTAGACAGGTTTATATAGAAGACGTAGATTTATTTATTCAGAATATCCAAAAATTGTGCCAATGAACATGCTTATTTGGTTACTTTATCTTGCAAAGATGGGTGCAAACCTTGCATTGACATTGTGTTGGGGAGAATTGCAAATCTTTAGTTCTTTCTAATATTGTCCTAGACAAATGTAAATTGCAATATTCACTACTGCATTCTTGGTGAGAGTGAGAGCTCTAGTGTTTGTCATTGTATGGTAGGAGATTACGATTTATCACGAAGAACAAAACTGCTTTAAACCTATTTGATTTGATACCTCGGAGGTAGATGTTTTTTTTTTTGGGCAATTACCTTGGAGGTAGAGGTAGATGTTGATATTACTTTTTTGTAGGAAAATTTTCCAAGGAACACTTTTGGGTTGCAGTCATTCTGAAATTGATTTCCTGTCTACTCCCGCAATAGATAATTTATACTCGTACAAATTCTTTAGATCAAAATCTTTGGTACTGTTACACATGTGAGTCTTCTGCTTTAAATTCATCATCTCTATTTACCTGCCTTTGGTTGTCCCATTGTAAGTGGAATCAGTTTTTCAAGTGTCATCAGGCAGGTCTCATGTGTTATAACTCCAAAGTGGCAAGACCTAAGCATAATATGCATTAACAATATAAATGACAAGGATGGTATGATTTTTGTTTTAGAAAATAATGTAAAGTAGGGGGAAGAAAAGTAGAAATGATGGGAAAAAAATGAGGCCAATGTTTGAAAAAGGAGACCCTCCTTCATTTTTGCATGCGTTATGTTTTACAGCCAGACGGAAGTATCAAGATATGGCATTTGCTACAAGGGCCGGAAGGTGAAGGAGGGGTGTGGCCATGTTTGAGTGGATCTGACCTACATCAGTTCAGTCTTCTGAAAATTCATAGGTCTGCGATCACCACCATTTAAGAGATTATTGAGGGTAAATTCAAGGTGATGCAAAGAGGAGCGCAGGGATCAGAGGAGTATGCTGTGGAGGCACAGCATATCTCTGTAGAAAGCTACCTGCTTTTGGTGAGCTCATATTTGTGGAATAAAAATTTCCCATGAAGTTATTGAAGAGCTCACTATGCATCTTGGACACGCATTAGTTTTCACTTCTGAGGGAAGTTGGAAAATAGATTTAAAATACCTCTGCCAAGTGTCAAACCCTTGGTGCAAAATGAAAGGCTGGACGCTAGTCCTTTAATTAACAATTCGTATTTGGTTTGGAATCTTGTGAGTGATCAATTAGAGGCTTCTACATGCGTGTTTTCTTAGGCGTTTATTTTCACTTGCTGTGTGCATAGTGCATGCATGCATGAAATTTCCAAGCAGCGTTTTCAATCACTTCAGTCGTATGAACTGTATCCTACTCCAGTAGCTTAGGTTTCTTAGCAAATATCTACCATTCAATTTACTAAGAATATATAGCTCAGACGTTACTTCTGTTTTATATACTGACTGGAATTTAACTGAGAAAAGGAGTGTCTTTTTAACTATAAATCTCTAGTTGTTCCCAGATAATACATGGCAGTGCTACAACTTTCTTACTTCAGATAATATTGTGATTACATTTATTGTTATACTTCAAGAGTCTATCGATGGTCCTGTTATGTTTGTGTTTCAGTGAGTTTCCAGCAGAAATACGAAGTCCTTCAGATATATATGAAAAGTACAGCAAAAATTTATGAGATCTACTATGCAATTAACGAGCATAGTGACAACAAATATCTCTGCACTGTACGATGTGGGATTGCAGAACAAGATGAGGAGGTTCTTCAAAAGAGCGATCCCAAAGAAATGAAAGAAAAATGCAAAGATGAGATGAAGAGCAGTGAAGAAGATGGATGGGTGGAAGTGAAGAAGCCAAATTCACCTACAAATGAGGCTAGTGATTGTAAATTGAAAAGACATAGGGACACTGATAGCAGAATTGGTCAGGTAGTTTGCTTACTTATTATCCTTGGTGATTTTTCGTTGTAATAAAAAGAACTCTACATTTTGCTAATGTTAAGGACAAATTGCAGGATTACTATGAAGCAACAGCAGAAGTCACTGATCCAAATCCATGTGCCTCCCTCACTTTGCGCTTGCTTTCCCTTCAGGTGAAGGGATGTGTGCAGATTAAAGAAATATATATATTTGCAAATCCTGTTGATTCGGCTAGTTCAGTGCCTCAGATTCCCTCTGGAAACTCAAGTGGAAACTCATTATTAACCATGCTGGTTCCAGGTCTTCTACAAGCTTCTAGATTGGGTGCACATTTTATGCAAGATGTAAAGCATTTTAATCAAAGTGGGAGGGAGAAACATGCAAATGCCAGGCAGGAAGGAGTTCAGCCAGTTATTACTGAAACAGGCAAGGAACAAGAAATCAGACCACACCTAGCAGCCGGTGAAGAAATAAAAAATCAGGAACCAGTTGGGGGCAGATCAGAGCAGGGCCAGTTGAAAACAGCATCGCACACATTAGTTTCAGAAGGGAGGAGCTTTGACTTGAATAACATAGAGAAAGCACTGAATCAACTGGATTATCGCATGAGCAGAATTGAAGCTTTCTGCTTGAGGTTTGAGGAAAATATGTTGAAACCCCTTAATGGTATTGAAGGAAGGCTTCAGAGGCTAGAGCAGCAACTGGATGCATTTAAAATAAGATCAGGGCCTACAAGAGTAGTAGCTCCAGAATTTTCATGTGATGAATCTGGTACAAGCTCATTTTATGAAGAGAAAAGTGATAACAATGCTCCGGATGCATCACAAGTTTCAAAGGGTTCACATCTAGAGGTCTCTTCTGCATGGAATGTCGTATCGGATATCGGTAAAATATCGATCGGCCAAAGAGACGAAATATCGGAGATATATCGGAGATATTGTGTAAAAAAATATCGGTAGTCAAAAACTAGTTTTTACCGTATATTTTCACAAACTAACTTCTAAAATGAGTTATACTAGTTTAAACAAAGAATAAATTTCAAAATATGCCTATTAGGATAGAAAACAAACAAGAAAGGTTTTTTTTTTCAAAAAAAAAAAAAAAAAAATTTGAAATTTTTTTTTTTTTAAAATATTTTTTTAATTAAAAAATACCGATATATCGGCGATATTTTTCAAAAAAAAATTTGAAATTCTTTGAAAAATTTTTTTTTATAAAAAATATTTTTTAAATTAAAAAAATACCGATATATCGGTCCGAAACCGATATATCGGCGATATTTGGAATTTTTTTAAAAAACGATATTGATGGGTATCGATGTATCGGTTTAGGCCCGATACCGATATATCGCCGATATATCGGCGAGACGATTTTCCATGCTCTTCTGAACTTCCTGTTAATTCTCAGGATGCTAAGTGTTCCATGGGTTTGCAAACTGACCAGTCATATGCATGTTTTCGCCCTTCCATAGCTGCAGCTTATTCTTTCCATCAATGTGAATCCTTTTGCAACGCACTGGAACCATCGTTGTCAACTGATTTGGCTGGAAATTCTGGAATATGCCCTAGTTTAGTAATGACTTCTCCTGAGTTTTCATCTGATGATGATGTTAAAAATCTTGATGAATCGTCGGAGTCAGTGCAGGGTGGCATGGCGAATAAACCATCTATGTCAATTGATGATGCTTTAGCTTCAGCACTTGAAGCATTCTTAGCTTCAACTTCTGTTGGCTCTTCAAAACCTAAACCCACTTTCAGAGTGAGTGCTCCAGAATTTGCACATGAAGCTAATGATAGCAATGTTGAGACATTCCTGCCTCCTACTGCACTTTTATCTGAGTATCCTGAAAACTTACTGTTAAGTTCTCATTATAGTGCTGAGGTGGAAGTTGAAGGTTCATGCCTAGAACGAAGAAGGTATTCCATTAGAAAATGTAATGAATCCAACACTTTGGATACACGACTGCTAATGAATCCCGTGAGATACAACATGAATGCATTCAAGGAGATGGTGCCACGGCCATAAAAAATGGTGATCGTCCAGATCTACACCAAGAGTGCAGTCAGGGCATATGTGGATCTGATGTAGAAGAGGGATATCCGATAATGAGACACCAGGAGTGGATTGATGATCATCTATATCTAGACCAAGAGCGGAGTTGTGGCATACGTGGAGCAGACATAGAAGAGGGATATACACTGGAACAAGACCAAGAATGGATTCGAGGTAGTGGTGCAAATGCTAACCAAAACTATCCATCGGACTTGGTCTCAGGAAGAATAGGAAGGTTAATGTCAGATTCTAATGAAAGCTTGATTCTGAAGGACGAGGATATGAGCAATACAATTAAGGTCACTTTTGAACAAATTGTCTCCCAGCTGTGATCCTGTCTACATGGGCTCTGATGAGGGCATTTTACTAAATACTGAAGAGGCTCCTTAAGATTTGGAAGCAAAGATACTTGATGTTAAATTTGTCTCACAAGAAGATTGGACCTTTGATGCATCTCTAGAAGTCCTTTTAGGCAGCACGAGCAATACAGAAGTGCAAACTTCTGAAAATGGCAATACATGCGAAGAGCTAGGGGATGATTTGGAAGATCAAATATTGCTTGTACAAGAGATGGAAGGGCCAAGAAATAGTAATCTGCTGAACTATGAGCCTATAATGAGGTTAGATGATCTTAATCTTGTATTTCCTCTAACAATTGCTGCAGGTGTGCAAGAGATTCAACAATAAACAATGCTTTCTAGTTCCGTAGAGACAGAAGCAGCATTGCCATCCAGCTCTGGAGATCTACAAGAACCATTGACATCTACGTCTGAGACTATGCATGAGATTCTACTATGTAGTTCCGGAGAGACAGAAGCGTTGTCGTCTAGCTCTATAGATCTACAAGAACCTTTGGCCTCTGTGGCTGGGAGTATGCAAGAACCTGTAGGTTTACAGCAATCTGATGCGGGTAACTATGAAGAATCTGTTTGTCTAAAATGATGGGGACTGGCAATTTTCTTTTGCGTACTAATCCACATTTCGGTTGAAATGAGTATATATAATACTTGTACAGATGTTTAAAAAGAAACAATTGTTTGTACTTTTCCATGATTAGCAGTAAATACATCAGTTTCCCTGATAGGAGCTGTAATTATAAATTCGCTTGGGCCAAAAAAGGAGACAAATAATTGTCGATTTTAATGGAAAATTCTCACGGAAGATTCCAACACTATCAAACGAGAACAATTACAGAGAGATTATTTGCTTTTCCAAAACCTGTTGATAACAGCAAGTTATCTGCAGGTCATAGGACGCCCTAATGCTTGAATGCTCCTCTTCAAAACTAAAACTTAGACAGCCTGAGATGCTTCCCAATTATCAACCATCACCTTGAGTTCATCAAATCCCTGCAGAAACATGGCGTAAATCAGAGCGAAGAACAACTATTTGTAGCAAGTGAAGCAGTCAATACTCCTAATATACCTTACTGACAAAAAGAGTAGATAAACCAAATTGGTTCAAGTCATACCAGACGATTAGCAAAGTCGCCGAATGATTCTCCTTGTTGGCGTTTGTGGTGCCAATTATGAAGCAATGGCTCCAGAACCTTCTCTAGGTTCTGAATCTTTAACTTATTCATAAAAGTTCTTGCCAGGGTTGTTTGATTGGGAGTTCC
The DNA here is from genome assembly GCA_039654745.1 of Houttuynia cordata. Classification (NCBI taxonomy): domain Eukaryota; kingdom Viridiplantae; phylum Streptophyta; class Magnoliopsida; order Piperales; family Saururaceae; genus Houttuynia; species Houttuynia cordata. The sequence continues at coordinate 62,374,483 of CM077502.1, read as the reverse complement.
TCCAAGCCATATCTGTTTTGGTATCAAATTTACATCATGTTTACACTGTTATCAGAGCAAACAAGGTTTCTTTTAGCAAATAATTTACAGCAGGTACCTGATAGCTGTTTGGACCATCACCAACCAATCCTAGCTCAGCCATGTAAGGTCTCGCACAGCCATTTGGGCATCCGGTTACTCTTATAACTATTGATTCCTCCTTTTTAATGCCAACCTGAGACAGTAAATTTCCAGCTTTATCAAAAAAGAAAAGATTGGAATTTCTAATTAATCCATGAACCTTATTAAGAAAGCATAAATGCACCAGCTTCAACACGTTCCCTGACTTTTTTCAATGCCTAAGAAATTTGAAAGTAATTTGTATCGTACAAAAGTTAACAACACAATTAATACATTTAAATTTACCTTCTGAAAAACAGCTCGAACCCGTTGGAGAATTTGTGGTATACCTCTCTCAGCTTCCGTTACTGCAAGTGGACAAAGTGGCAGAGCTGGGCATGCCATTGCAGTTAAGTTGAGTGGATCAATGAAACTAGGGTCCTGATGGAAGAATTTTAGTCAGACTGCTTATATGAGTATAGGGTAGATAACTGAAGTAAATCTTCCAGCTTCGAAGTCAACACATGGTACAAAGATAATGTATTAGTTCTTACCAGCAAACCTGCCTCAGCAAGTGATGAGGAAATAGACTGCTTCCACTCGGGGTGAATGTCACAGAGAATAATATTCTGATTGGGGGTCAACCGCACATCCAATTTATACTTTTCAATAATTGCCCTCAGGGTCTTCTTCATGTTCCCTCCAATACGGCCATTATCAACATGAAGCCCACAGAAACTTGTGCCATCGCCCTACACCAAACATTAAATATCGGCAAACACAAACAACCGAAACGAGAGGGAAAAAAAGAGCAAAAACTTCTATTGCACAGCATAAAAAGATAAATTAGCACAACAAATAAATGACATCACATCACATTGATTGAATTTGCATTTGATGTGCATATATGTTTCGGTTAAAGATTATCGTACACAATCTGAGAGATAAGTGAATATTAACAGCTTACTTGTTCATGCCATCCCAAGTAGCTCTTGAATTCCCACTCTGGTAGTTCCCTGGAAGCCTCAAACTTTTTCCCATAATACTGTTCAACAACACTGCAGAACTTGTCAATTCCCCATTCACTAATTAAGTATTTCATCCTACTGTACCTACGGTCATCTCGTCTTCCATTTTCTCTCTGAGTAACGACAATAGCTTTAATGGCGTATAATATATCCTCCTTAGGCACATAACCTAGAGGCTCAGCTAAGCGAGGGAAAGTAGTCTCAATCCTATGTGCTCTCCCCATTCCTCCTCCAACCTGCAAAGGATGAAGCCATCAAGCATTAGCCAATTCATATGCAATTTCACACTGGAAGGAGACATGCAATCAAAAGTTGAAATTTAATTTTTCTTACATAAATGTTAAAACCTTGTGGTTCACCATCAGAATCAGCAACTACCACTACGCCGATGTCATTTGTTAAAATATCTACCGAATTATCACCAGGGACGGTAACAGCAACCTTGAATTTTCGTGGCAAAAACTGAGTGCCATAAATAGGTTCTGGAGAACCAGGAAAGTTTGTTCCATGGGAATTGTCATTCCGCGCTTCTGTCACTTCAGGAGGTTCGGCTGACATAATTTTCTCACCATCTACCCATAAATCATAGTAAGCACCAGACTGGGGCGTAAGTAGAGCTGCAATATTATCTGCAGTTTCCTGTGCGAACAAGTAATCTTTTCTCAGGAATGGAGCAGCAGGAGCAAGAACGTTTCTGTTTAGATCGCCACATGCACCGAGAGTTGAACCCATGTTGTTTATGATAGTACTCATCACTGTTTTGAGGTTCTGTTTTAGAACACCATGTAGCTGAAAAGTTTGTCTAGTTGTCAAACGGAGAGTACCAATTCCAAATTCATCCGCAAGGTCATCCATGGCCAAGTACAGCTTATTTGCTACTTTGCCACATGGGTTCTTCGTCCGAAGCATAAAAGAATAGTTTTTCTTCTCACGAATGTCTCTGTTGTACTGTTGATAGCTACCATGAAACTTAATCAATTGGATGGCAGCCTCGTTAATGCTTGGCGCTTCTGTCTCAAGTTCTTCATTCAGAGGATATCTTAAAAAATTACTATGCTCTTTAAAGATTTCAACCTTGCTGCGCTTTGGCTCAGATGTAACGGGCTTAACAGGCTGCAAACAGAGTAATGTCAGAACTGAAGCTGTACATTTCACAGATCAACAATAATTACAAATAACTGTAATTTCAATATGAAGGAGCATAAACTTTTTCACAGCATGGAGCATAACTTGTACTCGCAATTAAAGGCTGCTATCATTGTAGATACATTGTAGAAACGTGCAATTACTTATATTGTCCTCCCAAAAGGGAATGGCAAGTGGTAAAGAAAAGTAGAAAGCAAAATCTGTTACAACTAATAAGGATCACAACTTTCCATTCTCTAAAAAAGATAGTGAAAAAAAAAGAAGAGAAAATTGACAAATCGAATAAAAGCAATCAGCAAAAAAGATAAAGAAACCACCAAGAAAGGAGAGCGTTCTAAAATATCATCAGAATCATATCCGTGCCATGATAGAATTCAGACACCTTTATTTTGCTAACACCCTTACACTTTAAATAAGTAAATATTTATTATTTTTGTTTTTTCTACTAAAATCAATTGACACCAATTATCTAAGAAACATAATCCATGCCATGAGAAAGCCCAGACACTTTAAATCTGTAAAATTGCTTCTCCGTTAATTTGAAGCATAACCAGTAGCCACAAATTATCTAACAAACATACAATTATCAAAAAGGAAAAAATAAATCTAAGAAACATAACCTAAAACAGAAGTTAGTTCATACCGTCTGGACTGCTCTGTAAAAATCTGACACACAGTAAATCTGTAAAAGTTGCTTCTTTATTTTTTTAGCATAAAATTGCTTCTTTGATTTTTTTCATAATTAAATTGCTGCTTTGTAAAAGCCAACCAACACAAGCAGACACCAATTATCTAAACACATAGTTCATTTTAAAAAAACTGTATCTATTAAAAGTGACCGGAGGGAGTATAAAAGAAACATTAATCCAACATACAAAAAAAATTGTTGAAATAAAAAATAAAATTTCAAACGCAGCCGAAGAAAAGAAAGTAAACTTATACCGCCTGAACTGCTCTGACAACAGAGAAGGACGCAACCGAAGAAGCCAACTTTGAGGCACCATCAACACCCTTCCTACCCAGAGCAACCACGCCGGAACTCCTCAGCCCATGAAACACCTGAAACTGATGCGCCCCTGGCTCCCTCACGACCCCCAACTTCCCCGCTCCCATCGCCGAAGCCATTCCCGATTAATTTACCAAAACACTTGTAGACAACAAACCGATCTTTTTACTACAAAATACAAAGAAAGAAGCCACGAAAACGAAATTTGGGATCGTCAGAAGCAAAACCCAGAATTATTTTGGCAGATGTTTGGATCAAAGAGGCTGGAAGACGAGAAGAAGGAGCAGGAGATGCTGCTGGTGGGACTGTGAGGAAGAGGCTTGTGGCAGACATGCAAAAGCAAGTAGATTTTCTCAGGGGAAAGGGCCGACGCTGTTCAAGTGCGCATGAAATGGGGTTGGCTCGTTCAGAAAGGCGGCTTGTCGGGTCATGTAGGTGGGCCTTTTCAAAATAAACCGGGTTTGTTTTGCTATCTTTTTTTGTGATGGATTTTTCTCCTTTGTTTTTTTTTCTTTAGATAATGATGATTTGCCTTTATTTTTGTTTGTTTTGTACATGGTGCCCCCGCCCCGCCCCCCTTTTGTTGGAACCGGATCCTGTGGTGAAGCTTCACCAGCGAGGCCGCTGGTGAAGCTTCACCAGCCGTCGATCATAAGGAATCGACGGCGCACACGGTTTCCTCGTGCGCTCGGCCAAAAGACACGCTTTTGGCTGAGCGCACATCATATCCGTGTGCGCCGTCGATTCCGTACGATCGACGGCTGGTGAAGCTTCACCAGCGGCCTCGCTGGTGAAGCTTCACCAGAGGATCCGGACTCCTTTTTGTTTGGTACTCCGAAAAAACCTACCACCCCGGACTGACATTGGTAAGATCAAGGCTTGAATCTAGGAGACCTCTCCTAGTGGGGTGTAAAACGGATGGACACGAAACAGATAAAGCATGTCCGCAGTCGTCCGTTTAAGTGCGGACATCCATCTACGTCTGTCTGCAGCCATCCGTCACAGACACGGACGAATGCGAATAGACACGAACACTATGATTGAAAACAAGAGTAAATGATACTATACTTGTTTTTTAATATATAAGGACATATGCTTGAAAAACAGGAGAAAGTTTTCAATGAGATAAAGAATATCTCAGTTCCCGAAGCAAAAACAACACTTATACCAACTTTTCCTTTTTAAATGATCGTACTTTTTATTTAAAAAAATTATCAACTTAGTTATTTTTTATTAAAAATAATTAACTTATATATGATGGCGGACACGGATGGCTACAGACACAGCTCGGTTATGTCCGCAGCCACATCCGTGTCCGTGGCAAACAAGAAATAATTGTCCGTTTTAACCATTAAGCGGACGGACACGACATACGGATGCCGTTTACACCCCACCCCTACTCCCGGGATAAGGTAGCGGCCCTATCTACCACACCAAGTGAATTAGTGTTCGGTGATTTTTTTCTTTGTTGAATTGGTTTTAGAATGTGCACTTCTTTCATCATCTCTATCTTCGAGAGAAACGCCGTTTGGGGCGTAAAAAATCAAAAACATCCCCTCCCAAAAATTCACTTTGGGAGTAGATTTTTGGATTTTTCATGATCCAAACGGCCCCTTATTCTGAACAGAAAATATAAAATTCTTCATTCAGTATGAGTTGCCCTTACACCAAAACTTGGATGGGTGAAAACAGGCAGGTTCACTTTCAGGATGATTGAACCAAACCGAGTTTCAAATATAGTTTTTGGTTCATGGACAGCACATGTTAAAAAAAGAGCCGGTCTAGATATTAAAGTCGAAGGGCCGCGGTTCGCCATGTCAATTCATTGAACCTGGACACTTCTTTTTCTATTCATTTTCCATCTAATTTGCGGAAGGATTCCTTTATTAAATTTATGTATGGCCGTCTATCTTGCCACCCACCAAAATTGCAAATGCTCCCATGTTTCTTATCTTTTTTTGACAAGTTCAAACAAATCAAGGCATTTTTTTATTGTTGGAGAGCACCCATACTGTCATATTTAAATAATCAAGTTCTTAGTCTTAGAAAGGAAATCATACACACTTAAGTAATTGGGGGCCATGATAACTTAGGCATATCAAAAGTGTATTAAAAACATACTTCCTCCCGTCACTTTTAATAGATATAGTTTTTCAAGGACACTAAAAATTAGGTAATTTAAAAAAAATTATATCTATTAAAAGTGACTAGAGGAGTACTAAATTTTACATGATGATATACTCAATGAGGAAACTAAAAATTTCTGATGTAGATGGGCGCTCTCTTCCCTTTTTTACTGGTGCCTTCTCTATTTCTACATTCTTTTTAGGCAGCAAATAGGATAGAGAGTTCAATCCGAAGAGTGTTTTGATGTCTAAGATGTTGATAGCTTGCATCAACAGAACACACATGTCAACGAGAGTATGACCACTAAGAGCTATTGTAGAAGAGGGTGGCGGTAAGGGCAGAGAAGGCTCATTAGAAGAAGTGGGTAGCCAATGCTCACTCTAACTAGTGGGTAAAGAAGAAAAATGGGAAAACGGAGGGTATCCACACATCAAGAACATATGTGGGCTCATAAATACAAGGTGCATAGAAAGGCAAGCCTAGCTCATAGTTTTTTTTTCTCTAAAGAGAGGTGCCCATTCAAATCATGGATATGAGAGCCCACCCCCCCCCCCCCCCCCCCCCAACCACTGCTACCACCAGCATTTCCTCTCCTTTTTGCCTCCCCTCCTCTTCCTCATCACCACTACCACCACCACAACCACCACTGTCATTGTCGCAGCCCCTACCACCACTACCTCCTCCACCATCACCTCCTCTTCTCCTCCCCACCATCATCACCTCGTCATCCTCCACGTCTGAGTCAAAAATGTAATTTAAATCCACTCTTTACATATCATATATCACAGTTCACATTTTTACCTGTTATTTGGATATTATTTGAAATGTTTATCCTATGACTAAAATCATGAATGCAAGAGAACTATAAAATTTAGAAGCCAAAGTGAAGGTGGTCCTCGGACTGATGGTGCTTGTAGTTCTAAATGAGATAAGTTAGCACTCACTTATTTTATTATGATCTAATTGAAAATTCGAAAGGAGAAATATGAAATTTTAATGTGAACACCACCAAGTAAGAAAATGTTTAAATTAGCACTTGAGAAGGCCTCGATCTCGAGAAAAAGTGTGGGCTCCTATTCTTGAGGTCGATGCAAGTAAGAGGGTGGTTTTAAATTTGGATTTTGAACCCTCGACCCAGAGGTGGTTCGTGAAGGACGAGAGGAGGTGATGGTGGTGGTGGAGGAGGAGGAGGAGGTGGTGGTGGTTGTGGTGGAGTAGGTGGAAGAGGAGTTGCAATGAAAGAGGAGCTGCTTGTGGTGGTGGTAGTAGTGGTAGTGGTTAAGGGTGTAAACGGGCCAAACTGGCTCGCGAGCTGATTTGGCTTGGCTAGGATCGGCTCAATTTTTGGCGTGGCTCATGTCAGGCTTGGCTCGGGCTCATCCCACTATGAGCTGAGCCTGAGCGATCGTGTCGGGTTCGGCTCAAACAAAGCTCACGAGCCGGCTCGAGCTCGACTCATACATATATATATATATATATATATTATATAGTGTACACCATAGTGGAGGCTCAGAACATTTTATCCAATTATATTCTTGTCAGCTTCACTTGTCAAAGAAGCTTTTGTACCATGTAAAACATGAACATATATGTTTTCTATCTTGTGTCTACTAATGTCTTCTTAAAAAAAATTGTGCAAGTGGTAATTAACTTTAAATGAATTTGATAAGTGCATTGAATGTAGTGACCTAGTTTTGGAAAGTTTGGTAAAAAATTAAGAGTTGAGTGTTATTATTAATTAATTAAGATTATATTTTTTGAGGTAAAGTTTAGTAGCAGCTTGTGATAAAATTATTTGCTTTAATAAAATCCAAATAGTTGGGCTATGTTGATGACAATGATGTTTGCTTTGAAGCTTATATAGCTTTATGGGTGACATAAACAAGTGAATGAGAAGTCTTGTGTTTCCAAATAATTTTTTTTAAAGCATGGATCTGTTAGAGTTGCATGATGGTTGCGTTGAGGTGGATATGGATCATATCCAAACACATAACAATGTTGATCATACTTAGAAAATCAGATCATATTTCAGATCTTCTAACTCTAAATTGCAGAGATTGAATTCTAAGTTTTATAGTTCCCTTGCATTCACAAGAACCATCAGTCTCAGGACTACCTTCACTTTGGCTTCTAAGTTTTATAGTTCCCTTGCATTCATAATTTTTGTCATAGGATAAGCATTTCAAAACAATACCCAAATATCCAAATAACAGGTAAAATATAAATTATGATATGTGATATATGATATGTCATACGTGATATATGATATGTAAAAGGGTAGTTATATAATTGCATATTTGCCCCCACCCCCCCCCCCCCACCCCCCCCCGCCCCCCGACATGGAGGTGCTGGTGGTGGCTAGGGATGGTGAGGGGGTGATGGTGGTGGGGAGAAGAAGAGGAGGTGATGGTGGAGAAGGTAGTGGTGGGGCGATGGTAGTGGCTGGTGGCGGCAGTGATGGTAGTGATGGCAATGGTGGTTGTGGTGGTGGCAGCAGTAGTGATGGAAATGGTGGTTTAGTAGTGGTGATGGAGGAAGAGGAGGGGCAAAGAAAGAGGAAGAGGAACTGGGGGTGGTGTGTGGTGGTAGCGGTGGTGGTAGTGGAGGAGGAGGCAGTGATAAATGCAAAATATATACATTTTTATATGCCTTTCTACCCATATATTAATCGTATTTTTAGTTAAAGTAAGGATAATTAATGTTTATCTGTGTTAAGTGGATAATTTAGAGTTTAATAATTAAACGTGCTTAATTGAGTTATTTAGATGCATTAATTGGTTTTAATAGATTTATGTTTTATTATGCGTCTAATTACGATTTATTTTTATTTATGCAGGCTTAGAGCTCCAAATCAGATCGCCAAATGTGAAACGCGTCAATCAGCTCATGTGAAGAGATCGAAGATCCGACGGACGTGGTTGGTACGACGGGTTTTAACCCAATGAAAAGAAAAAAAAAAGATTGATGAAAGGAGAACCGGTTTAGCCGATGGCCCGGTCTGGTTAGGAAATAAAATAATAAAAAAAAAGAAAACAGCAACCCGAGCACGATGGCTCGGGCGCCTGGAACAGGAAAAAATAGATCGAGCCTCGTTTGGATGCTCTGTTTGAGCACCGGAGGGTGGGCACGGAGGAAATTCCGGCGGCCTGTGGCGGAGGGTCATGCGCCGGCGATCGTGAGGAGGCGATGACGACAGGGAGCACTCAGCGGCAAGGAGTTGACGGCGACCCGGCGGCGGATATATGAGATCGACAGAGAAACAGAGCAGAGCTCTGCTCGAATAAATCCGGCGATGTGACGGCGTTTCTGGCGATGGGTCTTTCTTCCGGAGGCTACGATGGCGAGGCTACGGTGCCGGCGAAGTAAGGAGCAGCTCACGAAGGCAGGGGTCTTGATTTGGGAAGCTCTAATTTGGGTTCATGCTGAGAATGGAAGGTCGCTGATTTGGCCGGCCCCAGGAAGGAAAATTGCTGTTCAAAGAGGGAGAGCTCGTCTATAAGAGGAAGAGAAGACCGGAGGGAAGAGGGGAGCTCTGCGTTTCAGCGTACTGTTCCGGCCGTGGTGACAGAAAGGGTGCTGTCTGTCTGAGAAGGGTGGCTGCTCGAGAGAGAGGTTCTGTCTATTCGGCGGGGTTCTGTCTGCAAGTTGGATGGCTGTGTAGAGGTTTTGGCGGTTTGAAGGTGGCGGCTCTGTCGAGAGGCAGAGAGGGTAAGGCTGGGCTGTTCGTGGTGGAGTCTGGATCTGTCGAGGGAGAGAAAAGGATTCGAGGAGGCTGGAGTTCTGTCTTGCTCGAGAGAGTCGGGTAGATTTGTGGGTCGAACACTGCTCTGATCTCGAGACGAACGGAGCAGTTTTAAATACCCAAATCTGAGGATATAGAAGACTGATTTGATTTCAGAAGGGGTTGCTTTGCTTTGGCGAGAAGGGGACTGTCTGTTCTATTCGAGAGAAAGATCAGATCGGTTGAGGCGTGCAATCGAGAGATTGTTGCAGAAGGTGGAGGAAAGAAGAAAGCAAAACGGGATTACAGACAGACTTAAAGCAGCAAACAGGCTTTTTATTATTTTATCTTTTGTTTAGTTAATTTCTGTGTTTTTAGTTTAGTTGAACATTTGATTGCTTAAAAAGAAAATAAAAATTGGAACTTTTCATTTCATTGTTGCTTGCTACATACTCTAGAATTAGGTTGAATATCTTACTAAGTCTCTGAGGGATCGACCTCGTAGCCACTATTCTTCATTAGATTCGTGCGCTTGCGAGTATTATATTAAAATTTACATCAAGTTTTTGGCGCCGTTTCCGGGGACTACGTAGGATAATTTACCAAATTCTTAGAGTAGTTTAGTTTTAATTTAATTTAGTTTAATTTTTGTTGCTTATTAGTGTGTTGTCTTTTTGTAGGAGTAAGAGAAGACACGAAATTCTCGCCAACGTCAGAAGGGCCACCCCTTCCCCTCGTTTGCTTTCTTTTACCTTCTCTTTTAATTTTTCTAGGTGCTTGGTATTTTTATATTTCTTTCTGTGATTGCATGCTTGTGTTAGTTGCGATTTTTTAGGTTTGTTCTAGATATTTAATTTTTGGTGCCGTTAATTAGTGTATGCTTGGTCGTCGGTCACTGGGTGAAAAGCTTGCACCTCTTGACATAGAAATTGAACGAACTTTTAAAGCAAGACTCAAACATACAATGGATATTGCAAATTAATTAGGTAACATGGAAAATGAGAATGTGAGGAAGACATTAAAAGATTATTCATCCCCCATTCAATTCAACTCACCTTCTTGCATAGTGTTGCCGCTCACCACGGCACACCACTTTGAGTTCAAACTAGGGGTGATGCAACTTTTGCCCACATTCTATGGTTCCAATAAAGAAGATCCCTATAATCATGTTAAAGAGTTCCTTGACATTTGTGCTACATTTAAATTCCAAAATTTCTCTAATGAATCTGTTAGGTTGTGCCTCTTTCCCTTTTCTTTGAAAGAAAAAGCGAAAGCATGGTTGAACTCTTTAGAAGTTGGAACAATTAGGAGTTGGGATCAATTAGCTAAAAAAATTTTGAACAAATTCTTCCCTGTTCATAAAACTCATGCCCTTCGTAGAGAAATTACAAATTTCATGCAGAAGGAGGGTGAACACTTTTATGAGTGTTGGGAAAGATGGAAGAATTTGCTCCTTAAGTGTCCACACCATGGATTTTTAAAGTGGCAACAAGTTCAATTCTTCTATGACGGTTTAACACCTCAGAACCGTCAAATGGTTGATGCCGCTAGTGGTGGATCAGTTATGATGAAGAGTGCCGAAGAAGCATGGGATTTTATTGAGACTCTATGCGAGAATTCTCAGCAATAAGATTGCTCAAGTAGAGTTGACAGAACGTTTCCTTTTCAAAAGAAAGGAGGCGTATATGAGGTAGACAATAATGCACATTTGATCTCCAAGATAGACAGCCTGACACAACGTTTTGATGCGTTGATGTCTGCTGGTGGGCCCCAAATGCCATCACATGTCAATGTGTGTGCTATTTGCTCTAACCCCTCCCATGTCACACAAAACTGTCCCTCTAACACCTCTGGAGTGGAATACAATAGTGATCAGGCTAATGCTATAAATGCCTTTCCTCGACCTGGCAATAACCCATATTCGGAAACTTATAACCCAGGTTGGGCAAGGCATCCCAATTTTTTATGGTCCAAAGGACCGCATCAAGGAGGACCTCCAGGGTACCCTCCCAATCAATCTTACCCTCAACAAGTTCAAGCATTCCCTACACAACCCAAGAAACCATCTCTTGAGGATACTTTGAATTTGTTCATGCAAAGCTCTCTACAATTTCAAAAAGATACCCAACATTCTTTACATGCCAACTCGTAAGCAATTGCGAAGCTGGAACTTCAAATGGGTCAATTGGCTTCTGCATTAAATGAGAGGGAAAAAGGTAGGTTTCCTAGTCAACCTGTAGCTAATCCCAAAGGACAATTTGAAGTGGGATCTAATTCTTGTCAAGACCAACCTCCAGCGCAAGTTAAAGCCATAACTACACTTAGGAGTGGAAAAAAGATTGACAACAATGTTGAACCACCTAAGACTGCCATAGAAACAATCGCTAGAAAGGGTGAGGACCAAGAGAGCACCACTAGACCAGACGTGAGTCCTAATACATCGAAGAAGAGCCTAGAAGCTTCTTCATGTCCTGAGTCTAGCCATATGCCACCCTATATACCCAAGGCACCTTTTCCTCAAAGACTTGCACAAACATCTCAAGGGAACAAACTTGATGAGACAATGGAATTAAGAAAGTGCAAATCAATATTCCATTGCTCGATGCTATTAAGCAAGTTCCCGCTTATGCAAGATTCTTAAAAGACATGTGCACCCAGAAAAGAAAATTGAATGCACAAAAGAAAGTGTTTCTCACTGAACAAGTTAGCTCAATTCTTAAGCATAACACTCCTCCTAAGTTTAAAGATCCAGGATGTCCCACAATTTCATGCGTTATAGGAGACCATAATGTGGAGAGGGCATTGTTGGACTTAGGAGCTAGTGTAAATTTGCTACCATTCTCTGTTTATGAGCAACTTGGATTAGGAGAGTTGAAACCGACTACCATAACACTGCAACTTGAAGACAGATCAGTTAAAGTCCCCCGCGGTGTTATTGAGGATGTTCTGGTTCAGGTGGATAAATTTTACTTCCCAGTAGACTTTATTGTCTTAGATACCCAACCTGTGCAGAATCCTGGTAGTCAGATTCCTGTGATTTTGGGAAGGCCATTTTTAGCCACATCTAATGCCATAATAAATTGTAGAAATGGGGTTATGAAGTTGTCTTTTGGCAATTTAAAGGTCAAACTCAATGTCTTTAATGTTAGACAACAACCCCCGGAGACGGATGATTCTTTTGCAGTGAATATGATTGAAAGTTTAGTAGAAGAATCTTTGCAAACTGTTTTAAATGATGATCCCCTCCAGACATGTTTAACTCATTATGGCTTAGACTTTGACATCGAAGGGTCCATTAGAGACGTCAATGCATTGCATGACTCTACCCCTATATTGGACCCAACCAAATGGACAGCCAGGGTGGAACCTCTTCCAGTTCCCGAGTCTAAACTTGTCCCATCTATTGAAAAACCACCCCAACTTGACCTAAAACCATTACCTGCTACACTGAAATATGCGTTTTTAGGTTCTTCTGATACCTTGCCTGTTATCATCTCTTCAGACCTTAATTCAGAACAGGAAGGCAAGTTGCTTAGTGTTCTTCGCGAACATAAGACAGCTTTGGGATGGACAATAGCAGACATTAAGGGTATAAGTCCTGCTCTGTGTATGCGTCACATTTACCTTGAGGAGCATGCAAAATCTTCCCGTGAAATGCAACGCAGACTTAACCCTAATATGAAGGAGGTCGTCAGAACCGAGGTGTTAAAATTGTTAGATGTTGGCATCATTTCCATATCAGATAGTACTTGGGTCAGCCCAGTTCAGGTTGTTCCTAAGAAGTCAGGAATCACAGTAGTCAAAAATAATAATAATGAATTAGTCCCCACCCGAATGACCACTGGGTGGAGGGTTTGTATTGACTACAGAAAATTGAACTCGGTCACAAGGAAAGATCACTTTCCTTTGCCATTTATTGATCAGATGCTTGAGAGACTTGCTGGTCATAGCTACTATTGCTTTTTACGTGGCTATTCAGGCTACAATCAAATTCCCATTGCTCCAGAGGATCAAGAAAAGACCACATTCACTTGTCCTTTTGGAACATATGCATATCGCCGCATGCCATTTGGGTTATGTAATGCACCCGCCACATTCCAGCGGTGCATGATGAGCATATTTTCATATATGGTTGAGCGATTTCTTGAAATTTTCATGGATGACTTCTCGGTGTTTAGATCCTCTTTGATGAATGTTTACACCACTTGTCTCTTGTCTTGGCAAGGTGTAAAGAAACACATCTTGTGCTAAATTGGGAGAAATGTCACTTTATGGTTCGTCAAGGGATAGTTCTGGGGCATGTTATTTCTAATAAAGGAATTGCAGTTGATAAGGCCAAAGTTGACTTAATTTCAAGTCTGCCTCCACCAAAATCAGTAAAGGAGGTTCGATCTTTTCTTGGGCATGCTGGGTTTTACAGAAGATTCATCAAAGACTTTAGCAAAATTTCAAGACCTTTGTGCAATTTGCTTGCTAAAGAAACTCCTTTTGTCTTTGATGATGATTGCTCTAAAGCGTTTGATCAACTCAAGCAATTTCTCACATCTGCACCCATCATCCAACCACCGGACTGGAATTTACCTTTTGAGCTTATGTGTGATGCATCCGATTATGCGGTCGGAGCTGTCTTGGGGCAGCGGGTGAATAAGATACCCCGTGTCCTCTATTATGCAAGTAGAACTCTCAATGATGCTCAACTCAATTATTCTACTACAGAAAAAGAGTTGTTGACTGTAGTTTTTGCTTTAGACAAGTTCCGATCATATCTCTTAGGATCCAAGGTCATAGTGTTTTCAGATCATGCAGCTTTGAAATATCTTCTTTCGAAGCAAGACACTAAACCTCGTTTAATTCGTTGGGTCCTATTACTTCAAGAATTTGATATTGAGATAAGAGACAAGAAAGGTTCTAAAAATATTGTTACTGATCACTTGTCTAGACTTATTGACGAGTCTGCTGAGGAACCCTTATCTTTGAATGAGTCATTCCCTGATGAACAACTTTTTGTTGTCTCTCAATTGCCTTGGTATGCTGATATTGTTAATTATCTTGTCACAACTCAACTTCCTGAACATTGGACAAAACAAGATAAATCCAAATTCTTCGCCGAGGTTAAGCATTTTTTATGGGATGATCCATACCTGTTCAAGTATTGCCCAGATCAAATCATTAGGAGATGTGTGCCGGAGCATGAGGTTGATAGTATCATTCTTTTTGCCATGCTCATGCATGTGGTGGCCATTTCGGTGCGAAAAAGACTGCTGCAAAAATTTTGCAGAGTGGTTTTTATTGGCCTACTTTATTCAAAGATACTCATGAATTTTGCACAAAATGTGACAGATGCCAACATATGGGTACATTGTCACGTAGGTCCATGATGCCCCTTACTAACATTCTGATTGTTGAACTTTTTGATGTTTGGGGTATTGACTTCATGGGCCCATTTCCTCCATCGTTTGGTTATCTCTATATCCTTGTTGCTATAGATTATGTTTCCAAATGGCTAGAGGCAATTCCCTGCAAAACAAATGATCACAAAGTAGTGGTTCGGTTCTTGAAAGAAAACATATTTTCTCATTTTGGAACCCCTCGTGCAATTATAAGTGATGGTGGTACACATTTTTGCAATAGAGCTTTTGAATCACTTCTGAAAAATTACTCCATTACTCATAAAATTGCAACTCCATATCATCCGCAGACTTGTGGACAAGTAGAAGTTTCAAATAGGGAAATTAAACGCATTCTTGAGAAAACGGTTCGTCCCGACCGAAAAGATTGGTCTGAAAGATTAAATGATGCATTGTGGGCTTACCGTACTGCATTTAAGACACCAATTGGAATGTCTCCCTATAGACTTGTATTTGGAAAACCCTGTCGTTTACCTGTGGAATTAGAACATCGTGCTTATTGGGCCATCAAAACTTTTAATTTTGATATGGACAAGGCTGGAACACTTCGCAAATTGCAGCTCAATGAATTAGACGAAATTCGTAATGAGGCTTATGAGAATGCGAAGATTTACAAAGCGAGGACCAAAGTTTTTCTTGATCAGTCAATCATGAGGAAGTCATTTGAGCCCGGTCAAAAAGTTTTGCTCTATAACTCCAGGTTACATCTCTTCCCAGGAAAGCTCCATTCCCGATGGTCTGGACCTTTCATTGTGCACAAAGTATTTTCCCATGGAGCGGTTGACATTCAAAACCCTAAAGATGGAACTATTTTCAAAGTTAATGGGCAAAGATTGAAACCATATTTAGAGGGTTTTACTGAAAGAGAGGAGATTGTTCTAGATTTGGATGAACCTAATGCTCCTACATGATTTTTGGTTACGTCTGGCTGAAGACGTAAAACTTAGCGCTCTTGGGAGGCAACCCAAATTTTTGGTTCTTGATGGCTTTTTATTTGTTTAATATTTAGGTTGTTGATACATGTGTGGGGATGCTACAATATAGGTTTGGGGGTGTATTTTCTTTTTCTATATTTTGTACTTACTCCTCATTCTTAGTTTGTGTGTCTCAATGCTCTACATCTACCCTGAGGCATCTCCATTCAGGTGATTTCTTTCCTTACACTCCTGTTCTTTTACTCGTCATTGTGATATTGATTTTGGTAAACATTGAGGGCAATGTTTCGTTTAGGTTTGGGGGTGTAGAAAAGAAAAGTAGTATTCCTTTGGTTTCTATTATTATTAAAAAAAAACAAAAAAAATTATTAAAATTAAAAGAAAAAAAGAAAAAACCATAAAAATTTACTTAGTTTTAGGTCGTTTGTTAGTAATTTTCTTAGGTTTTGATAGTTTATCCCTTTATAATGCATACTTCAATTTTTAAGAGATTAATTTGCATTGGAAGTGTGAGTAAGTATACTGGAGGATAGAGAACTTAACTGAACAATATCTTTCTGTTACAGTCCTCTGGGAACAAAGTGCTTGAACTAAGAAAACTCACTCACACACACACTAGTTATATAAAGTAATACAATCTAGAGATTTGTTGAATGCTAATTTACAGTGGGATATCTTTAGTCAGAGTCATTGGATGATATGTGGTTGTCTGTTGAGCTTAAAAGATCATGATAGACCATTTACTTGGCTATGGCAAGGGATTGGAACCGGAAATAGGTTGAGAGTATAATACAGCCTGGACGGAATAAAGATTGCTGAAAATATGAATGCTGAAAAGAAAAAAATGCGAAAAATGAAAACAAAATGAATAAAAGAAAGGGGCTGCTTGACTTTATAGGATTAACTTAGGCTGATGCTCGGGCCCGAAGCGGTCTACTTAAAACCTAATGCCCTAAGCCAACTGGCTGGGAGTCATTGGCCTGAGTCATTGCTAAACCTAAGCATCTTGAAGTCAGGCCTTACACAGTCCTAGCGAAAAAGGAAAAAAAAAATCTATGGTGTATTATCCTCTCAAATCTAGAATGTTGGACCCGAAGGAGGCGCGCAGATCTGTGCTATCATGAACCTAAAGACTACGGCGACTGTGTTGATTCTGATGTTCTTTGGTTAATGGGTCACACTGGATCTGTATAAAACAGAGATTTAGAATGTATTGCTACAACGTTCTACAGTTTTACTATATAAATTATCATGCTATATCATATTGACCAGAAACTTCCAAGATGAAGGTGTAGAATAAAACCACTTACTTGAGGGCTTCTATATTCCAGTTGATTATAAATCCAAGTACATGTGGTTGATTTTCTTAAACATTGCAGTTTGCATTCGAAGGGATATTAGGATTGTTTGTTTTGTAGTGATTTTCTATTTCTTTTTACACTTAGATTAAATAAGTTTATTTCATAAATACATGTTTGTGGGTAGCATGGCTGCAAACCCTCACGAGACTTCACTCGTCCAGCCAGGGACACCTGGGGGTTTAAAAGGCTTGTTGCATGCGCTAAATGCAATCGCGATTTCCTACGAAAGTGGATTAGTTAGATTTCTTTGTTTTGTTTTGTTTTGTTTTGCTCGAGGACTAGCAAAATGTAGGTTTGGGGGTATTTGATATATGCAAAATATACACATTTTTATATGCCTTTCTACCCATATATTAGTCATATTTTTAGTTAAAGTAAGGATAATTAATGCTTATCTGTGTTAAGTGGATAATTTGGAGTTTAATAATTAAACGTGCTTAATTGAGTTATTTAGATGCATTAATTGGTTTGAATAGATTTATGTTTTATTATGCGTCTAATTACGATTTATTTTTATTTATGCAGGCTTTAGAGCTCCAAATCAGATCGCCAAATGTGAAACGCGTCAATCAGCTCATGTGAAGAGATCGAAGATCCGACGGACGTGGTTGGTACGACGACGGGTTTTAACCCAATGAAAAGAAAAAAAAGATTGATGAAAGGAGAACCGGTTTAGCCGATGGCCCGGTCTGGTTAGGAATTAAAAAAAAAAAGAAAAAAAGAAAACAGCAACCCGAGCCCGATGGCTCGGGCGCCTGGAACAGGAAAAAACAGATCGAGCCTCGTTTGGAGGCTCTGTTCGAGCACCGGAGGGTGGGCACGGAGGAAATTCCGGCGGCCTGTGGCGGAGGGTCATGCGCCGACGATCATGAGGAGGCGATGATGACAGGGAGCACTCAGCGGCAAGGAGTTGACGGCGACCCGGCGGCGGATATATGAGATCGACAGAGAAACAGAGCAGAGCTCTGCTCGAATAAATCCGGCGATGCGACGGCGTTTCCGGCGATGGGTCTTGCTTCCGGAGGCTAGGGTGGCGAGGCTACGGTGCCGGCGAAGTAAGGAGCAGCTCACGAAGGCAGGGGTCTTGATTTGGGAAGCTCTAATTTGGGTTCATGCTGAGAATGGAAGGTCGCTGATTTGGCCGGCCCCAGGAAGGAAAATTGCTGTTCAAAGAGGGAGAGCTCGTCTATAAGAGGAAGAGAAGACCGGAGGGAAGAGGGGAGCTCTGCGTTTCAGGGTACTGTTCTGGCCGTGGTGACAGAAAGGGTGCTGTCTGTCTGAGAAGGGTGGCTGCTCGAGAGAGAGGTTCTGTCTATTCGGCGGGGTTCTGTCTGCAAGTTGGGACGGCTGTGTAGAGGTTTTGGTGGTTTGAAGGTGGCGGCTCTGTCGAGAGGCAGAGAGGGTAAGGCTGGGCTGTTCGTGGTGGAGTCTGGATCTGTCGAGGGAGAGAAAAGGATTCGAGGAGGCTGGAGTTCTGTCTTGCTCGAGAGAGTCGGGGTAGATTTGTGGGTCGAACACTGCTCTGATTCCGAGACGAACGGAGCAGTTTTAAATACCCAAAACTGAGGATATAGAAGACTGATCTGATTTCAGAAGGGGTTGCTTTGCTTTGGCGAGAAGGGGACTGTCTGTTCTATTCGAGAGAAAGATCAGATCGGTTGAGGCATGCAATCGAGAGATTGTTGCAGAAAGTGGAGGAAAGAAGAAAGCAAAACGGGATTACAGACAGACTGAAAGCAGCAAACAAGCTTTTTATTATTTTATCTTTTGTTTAGTTAATTTCTATGTTTTTAGTTTAGTTGAACATTTGATTGCTTAAAAAGAAAATAAAAATTAGAACTTTTCATTTCATTGTTGCTTGCTACATACTCTAGAATTAGGTTGAATATCTTACTAAGTCTCTGAGGGATCGACCTCGTAGCCACTATTCTGCATTAGATTCGTGCGCTTGCGAGTATTATATTAAAATTTACATCAGGCAGCAACAAAGAGGAGGAAGAGTTGGTGGTGGTAGTAGCGGTGGCGGTGGTGGAGGAGGAGGTTGTAATGCCCCATATTTTAAAATTTTATTTTATATAAAAACTCAGAGTAAATTTTCCACGGAAGACTTAAATACAATGACAAAAATTTATAATAAATTTAAGTTGAAGCTCGAGCCCATCTCATTCAAAAATTTTAGCTCAACTATCTAGGGCATTATTTATAGCCATTTTCGAAGACAATTTATTTTGAGGCTAACTACATAATTTAATCATTTAAAATACAGATTAAATAGGATCCGGGTCGAAGCACCACATGTCAATCCACAAATAATTATTATAATAATAACTAATTAGCGCACACACGTGTTTACATTATTCAACTTACATCAATAAAAGGTACATAATAATCATTGGAAGAATTACTTATAACATATTTACCTTTAAGGTTGGGTTTAGGCTGACTCGGAAATCTCCCTTTTTTTCTCTCTCCAATGTGATAGCTAATCGGCCTACTTGAGTTTCTAGTTTTGTAATTGCCTGAGTAGTTGATTGCATGAATGGTTTCAAAGACTCCTTCAGTGACGATTGTTGATGTGGTGGCTCTGTGAACTGAAGAGTTGAGTGGGAGGCAATTGGGTAAGATTGGTTAGGTGGCCTAAATTGATTTGGCATTGGTTGCCTACATTCATTGGAGACTAATTTTGTCTCCTAGAAAAATTTGGATGATTCTACCAATTGGGATTGTATGTCTCTGATAAGGGATTTCTAAACTATTTTCCATTATTGTTTAGTACATTCACTTGCTCAGCAAAGCACTCAGAGTATCCATTCATGGAAGGACAGTTTTCGACAATATGCATTGGATTAGCACACATATAATTCATGTTTTTACTTAAAGTTAGGGTCTCTACTTTCCTGGTCAAGTTGTCTAATCTAGCCCTTCTCTAATCTCATGTAGACCTCTTCTCTTAGGTGTTTGAGATTTTGCTTTATGATTTGCAAAGTCCCACTGCTGAGAACTTTCAGCTAACCCCTCTAAAAACTTATAGGCTACATCACCCCCAAGATCAAGAAAAGCACCATCGTTCATAGATTCAATCATGTTACGGTGTGTCTGAGTTAAACCGCTATAAGAATATTGAATTAAACTCCATTCTTCAAATCCATGATGGGGAGACTTTAAGATTGTCTTTAAATCTCTCCCAACTCCCAAAGAATTTTTCATGCTCCTCTTCAACAAAATAAAAAATTTCTCTTTTTAGAGCATTAGTTTTGCCCATTGGAAAAATTTAGAGAGAAATTTTGTTACTAGAGTATCTCATGTATTTATTGACCCATAAGGCACAAAATTTAACTAAGCCTTCACCTTGTCCTTTAAAGAGAAAGGAAATAGGCGCAGGCGAACAAACTCATGAGGAAAATCAGTAAATCTAAATATTGCACAAATTTTGAGAAAGTCCTTAACATGCATGTAAGGATCTTCTCTATCTAGACCATGAAATTAAGCAATAGTTGAATAACCTGAGGTTTCAACTCCAAGTCTTTTGCAGAGGTGTCAGGCAATACTATGCAGGAGGGAGGATTGATGGTGATTAGAGAGAACAACTCCCTAAGAGGTTTGTCTAACTCATAGATATCCTCCATTGTGAATGAAAGATTAATTTTAGTGGCACTATTCTCTAAGGGATTAGATTCAAACCTAGCCAAACGATGTATTTGATCACTTATCCACGTGGTCATACACTACCCACCAACTCTCTTTTTTTAACCTAAACTAGTTACAAAAAGTAAAATTAATTTTGAAAACCTATTTCCCAACCAATCCCCGACATCGACGCCAAAAATTTGTTGTTTTGTTTTAATTACTTGCAAGCTTACGAATCAATTTTTGAGTATAGATTTGCAACCCTCAAGGACTTGTGTATGTGAAAACAAGACTAGCCTAAGTTAACTAACCCTTAGATTAATTATGAAGAATTAGATTATCTAAAGTATCGGAATTCAATTAATTGAACAATAAAATAAAACTAATTTATCAAAAACATTTAAACTAAACAAGTAATTTAATTAAATAACAAAAATTGTAGAAAGTATCAATAAGCAAAAGACTAAAACTTCGGAATCGGCACATGATAATATACAAGAGTAATACCCGAGAATTGAATTCAATCTATTCTACTACAAAAAATATTATCTTTCAGCACATGTATCAAAAGTAATCGAATGTTCTCTTATGCTTAATAATATTAGAGTCAAATCATTAATTATATCTACAATAAGAAAATCACAATTAATACTAAAATTCAATTACGCGAATTACGAATCCAGGCACTAAAGAGTATTCCAAATCACAAGAAAAACATGATTGAATTTGTAACCAAAAGAACTCTCTATCACAAAAATAAGATAGACAATAGTCAATTAAGCATAATTATAAAAGAACAATAAATTCTCTTGGGTATCTAAGTCCTACAAATTACACGGCTTCATCCTAGCCTTAAGAAATAAAATTAGCTACTCATATCCATTAAACTAAAAATAAAAATTAGATTAATTAAAATAAAATTAAAACTTAAAAAATTTGAGAATTAAAATAACTAATTTGCTCTAAGACTCTATCCTTCATAAACTGCTCGTAAAAGGCGTCATGTACTCGTACACAACAGCGGCTGGAAAGACGAACAGAAAGAAGAATAAAATGGAAAACAGAACTTTTTTTCTTTGGAATTCCTCGATCGTCTCTTCTTCTTTTATAGTCTTCAAAGCCTCATTCCTAGATCAGCAGCTTCCCAATCTGTGGATGAACCCAGAACTCGCCTGAATCTGATCATTCCAAATACCGGCCTAGCCCTTATCCTTCCAAGTCAAGGATGATCCAAATCTGGTCCAATGGCAAACATCCCTAATCCATTCCGAATATTTGATTCCTTTATGAGCCTGAACCTTCTTCAACTACTTTCCAATCCGAACATGGTTCTGCAAATCCGGAATCAAAACATCCAATTTCAGTTGTTGCCCATTCCAATCTGAGTTCAAGCTTCCATTTTTAATCCTTATCATGCTACGAGTCCAGCCTAAGTGAGTTCAAGTACGATTGCCAAGAACGGCCAAGTTGAGTGCAAGCCTAGCCTTCTGAATTCGAACTTCTTCAAACCAGGATGAACACGAGCCTGAGTGTTGTCCAGACGCTTCTCTGCAACACCCGAGTGCTCCCTTTTGCTCTATTCATTATTCTGTTCAACAGAGCTGCTCGAGCAGAGCACTCGGGCCTTTTCCTTTTTTTATTTTGTTTGAGTTGGACACCCAGATATCTACAAAATATTCACATTTTTATATACCTTTCTACCGATATGTTAGTCATAATTTTAGTTGAAAATAAGGATAATTAATGGTTATTCATGTTAAGTAAGCAATTAAGAGTTTAATAAATAAATACGCTTAATTGATTAATTTAGATGCGTTAATTCGGTTTAATGGATTTACATTTTATGATGCATCTAGGTTATATTTAACTTTATTTATACAGGTTTTAAGAGTCCAAATGCAGATCGACAAAAGTAAATGTGCGTCAAACTTGTCATGTGCTGAGATCGAAGATCTGACTGATGCGGTTGTTACAACAGGTGAAAAGAAAAAAAGAAGAAGGAATAGGAACTGAAATGACCGGTTTAGTGGTCGGTTCGGTCAGAAAAAGAAAAAAATAGAAAACCCGAGCTCGAGCTCGGGTGTTTGATTTAGGCTCTGTTTGGTTGCTACTTTTAGAAGTAGGAAAGTTGGATTTTCCAAATGAAGTAAAAATGGTGTTTGGTTGGGAAAAAGGTATTCTTGGGAAGAATTTAAGTCATGATGGCATTTTGTGTAATTTCTAAAAATTGACAGGGGCAGTTTCTAAAAAAACACGATTTCTATTTTTTTTTAAAGTACCCCTATTTTTTTTAAAATTACACTAAATGCCATTGCAAGAAGCTCTGCTGACTTCTTTTGGGAAATCTCCTTAGGAGGAGATTTCCCAAAAGAAGCTGGATTCTTTAGAATCTAGCTTCTTTTGAGCCAACCAAACGGGGCCTTAGAAGGTGTTCCAACAGAATAGAGGCTCGACCTTTCACTCGAGCACTCATGGCTAAACCAGATCAAGACGGTGGCGGCGACGGTGAGAACATACGGCGGCCTGAGTTGGGCTCGAGCTCGGAGATGAGGCTGACGGCGATGGCGAACTGTGACGACAACCGGAGAAGAGGGGAACCCAATCGAGGTCACAACGGTCGACGACGGTGTAAAAGATGAAGAAGCCATGGGTGTTCTCATCCAGAACAGCAAAAGCTCTGTTCGAGCAAACAGAGCAGGAGCAGATGATGAAAACGATCGTGGATTCCGACGATCGACTTGAAATAGACTTTTCTTCGGATTAGGACTGTGGAATCGTGTTTGTGCAAGAGTCTCGAAGGGAAACTGAATGAGGCACGCTTTGACGCAGAAATTGACGAAGAGGCGTCACAGATTGGGACGCAATCTTGGATAAGTTTGAATTGGACTTGGGTGAGAGGCGTGTAGGATTTGGATTCTCAAAGCCGACTGTTTATAAAAACCAAGAGCTTGGATGGGATTTGGGAGTTTTTAGAGGCTGAAAAAACCAGAGAAGAAAAGGGAGGAGAAAAGCCGGGTTTTGGGCTGAATTGCGAATTTGCTACAGTGATCTCAAAACTGCTACAATAACCAAGGCGCTTGGAGAAGATGGTGAACAGTACCCATGAACAGTAATTTTGCGACAGTGTTTTCGGTGAGCAGTGTTCCTGTGAACAGTATTTTGGTGAATAGTGAAAATGAATTCGACACAGCAGGCTATTTCTTTCCCTATTTCTATGTCCAACTAAACTCTTTATCAAGGCTAGATGAAGCCCTAGATTTGTATTTGCTACTCTTGATTGTTTAATTTAGTGAAAGTTGATATAATTTTCTATGCTTAATGTTATTTCATTATTATTTCTCTTAAGTGCTTTGACCGAGACTTAATGAATGATGAATGAAATTTGATCTTAATAATTATGTATCTAGCTAAGAACAGGATTATGATTGATTCTATGCCCGGCCAAGGATAGAGTTAATTATTTTAAATTTATAGTGGATGAACTTTTCGTGTCTAGCCAAGAACGTGTAGTCCATTCATTGGTGATTTGTGTGTCCGGCCAAGAACACGAATTACCGTATCATATCAACTTATGAGGTAATAATAATTGAGAGTAGTAATTGCATGTTTAGTGGTGGATTCGATGCTTTGATATTCTCCTCAATCTGATTTCTTATTAAAGTTTATTTCTTTAGTTCTTTAAAATCATTAAAATTTTAATCTTTCATTAGAATTGTTTTAGAATTAGTTAAATCTGCCAAGTCCTTTGGGTTTGACCTCGTTTCCACTAGCCTATACGTAGTCTCGTACGATTGCGAGTATAAAAAAGAGTTTAAAAAATCACATCAATCAATTGGTGCCATTGCCGGGGACTTAGTGACGGTTTGATTTAATTCTAATTAGTTTAGACTTTTCTTTGTAGGATTTTAATATTTGGTTTTGTTGTGTTTGTAGGAGTCAAAAGGAGAGGCAACAAGGACGCATGGATTTCTCGCCAACATGGAAAGGCCATCCTTTCCCACAGTTTGCAATCTATTACCTCTCTTTTTTAATTCAATTTGGGTGTTGCGTGTTTTTCCTTTATTTCTGTGACAGCATGCAATGCTAGTTGTCGATATCTAGGACCGCTGATTGCTAGTTTTCGATATCCAGGACTGCCTTTTGTGTTTCTTTGTTTGCGTGTTAGTTTATGCAAGGGCATAGGTCACTGGGTGAAGACTTAGCAGCCTTTGAATGTGAAATTGATAGAACCTTTAGACAAAATTAAAGAGGCCAGTTAAGTATAACCAACCCCTCGTTTGAAATGGCGAACGAAAACTTGAAAACCCTGAAAATAATACTACACTCCAAATGCCTCTATATCTTCGTCATGCATTTGAGTGCTGACTGCAATAGCTGGTAACTTTGAGATTAAGACCAACACAATACAGATGCTACCATCATTTTATGGGCGAAAGCACGAAGATCCATATAGGCATGTGGATGAATTCCTTGAAATCTGCACAATTTTTAAACTAAATAATCTTCCAGACGATGCAGTAAGATTGAGACTATTCCCATTCTCCCTTAAGGATAAGGCTAAAGAATAGCTCTACTCTCTTCAACCTGAATCCATTACCTCTTGGGCGAAAATGCAACAAGATTTCCTGAAGAAATATTTCCCCATAGGTAAGACAAACCAAATGAGAGATGCCATCACTACCTTTACCCAACAGCCGACTGAGCAGTTCCATAAGAGCTCGGATAGACTCAAGGACCTTCTTAGGAAGTGTCCTCATCATGCCGTACTTAGATGGCAGTTAGTGCAACGATTTTATAGAGGGTTGATGGATCAGAATCGTCATCTTGTAGATGCTTCATGTGGAGGCACTTTCCTGTTAAAAAATGAAAATGAAGCATGGGAACTTTTTGAAAACCTGAGTGAAAATTTGTTGCAACATACGATGGCTAATAGGAGTTTAGTTGAGTCTTCCTCTTCCACTCTCTCTAAAGGTAGTATGTATGAAGTGAAGCAGACAAATGATCTTTCTAACTAGGTTGCTACATTGTCTAGAAAGATAGATCAAATCTTGAGCCTAAAGTCACAAACTCCTGCACACACTCAAGAAGCATGCGTTCTATGTTTAAGTCCAATGCATTCTATCCTAGAGTTCCCATCTGTCCCTCAATTCCTAGAGCTTGTTCAGGAGCATGTCAATGCTGCCCAAACGTATGCTCGAACAGGCAATGATCCATTTTTTAACACATATAACCCCGGGTGGAGGAATCACCCTAATTTTTCCTGGCGTCTACAGAATCAGGGTGTTCTTTTTAATCCACCCCAGATAGCCAACTTTCAAAACAACTCACCAGGTTTTCAACAAACCACAATGCCTCCTAAGTTTTCACAACCCTCTAGAAATATAGAATTTGAGGACAAAGTCTTGTCTACTCTGCAGAGCCTCAAGACCAGACACAATCACAAGCTCAACTTATGCATTCTCATACTCAATCCATAGCTATACTAGAATCTCAAATCGGCCAATTAGCGAATTCGATGAGTAAGAGAGAAGAGGGTTGGTTGCCTAGTCAACCAATGAACAATCCAAAGGGTCAATTTATGCTTGAACGACAAACTACTTCCAATGACCATGTGCAAGCTATAACCACCTTGCGGAGTGGGAAACAAATCGAAAACCCGGCTGGTGTTGATGTGAGAGAAGATAAGGATCAGGAAAAAATAAGCAAATACAGGGAATGATGAAACCTTAGAGACACCACCTACTCTGAGTCAGCCAAAATAGAATGACACTGTTTTGCCTTCTGAATCTTCTTCAGGAATCAAGTCTAAGGTCAATCATGAGGTACCTTATGTACTCCATGCTCCATTTCCTCAGTGCTTAGACATGCCTTCCCCTTTTAACAAAAACAAGGCTAGGATGGATGAGGTGCTAAAAACCTTCAAACAAGTTAAAATTAATCTTCCACTCTAGAAGTTATTCAACAAGTACCCGCCTATGCAAAATTTCTCAAAACCTGTGCACACAAAAGCGGAAGTCTAGGACTCACATTTCTAAAAAGGTCTTCCTTACTGAGCAGGTCAGTTCTATTTTGAAGCATGACACACCACCGAAATTTAAAGACCCTGGCACACCTACCATTTCTTGTGTCATTGGTAACCATATCCTTAACATGCTCTTTTAGATTTGGGTGCTAGTATGAATCTGTTACCATACTCAATATATGAGAAATTAGGCTTGGGGGACTTGCAACCAGTATCGGCAACTCTGCAGTTGACCGATGATCTGTTAGGAAACCCCACAGTCTTCTCGAAGATGTTTTAGTTGGGGTAGAAAAGTTTTTATTTCTAGTTGATTTCTTGGTTTTGGACATGGAACCTGTGTCTAATGCTTCTCACACCATTCCAGTCATTTTAGGCCGCCCTTTCTTAGCGACGACCAATGCATGTATCCAATGTCGATCTGGAATGATGGAGATGTCTTTTGGAAATATGAAAATCATACTCAATGTGTTCCAAGCTTCCAACCAAGGAGCAACTGAAAGTGAGCAAGGGTGTTCTCTTGTTGATGAAATTGATGATCTCATGGAAGAGACACTCTTGAATGAGCTCCTGCCTGATGCTCAAGATCCTACTCTACTTTATTTAGGGATGGATGGTTCTGACTTAGAGCCACACGTTGAAGAGACTCATGCTATGTCAGCCTCTTCTCCCTATCATGACTTTTTTCCTTATAGAAATAGAGTAGAGCCTTTACCAATATCTCCCAGTCCATCACTCCAACCTTCTATTGAGTCTCCTCCTCAACTTGAGTTGAAGCCACTTTCCAGTTCCCTCAAGTACGCTTTTCTAGGTCCTAATGATACTCTCCCCATTATCATTTCATCTAGTTTGACTAGCAGCCAGGAGAGTCAACTGCTTAGGATTTTAGATGAGCATAAGAGAGACATAGGGTGAACTGTTGCTGATTTAAGAGGCATTGATCCTTTCGTTTGTATGCATCGCATTCATTTGGAGTAGGATGCCAAACCTTCAAGAGAGAATCAGCGGAGATTGAATCCCAACATGAGAGATGTGGTCAAGAAAGAGATTGTGAAACTGCTAGATGCGGGTATTATATACCCATTTTTGATAGTGAGTGGGTCAGCCCTGTACAAGTTGTGCCGAAAAAATCTGGCATCACCGTGAAGTAGAATTCTGATGGAGAGTTAGTCCCAACTCATGAAACCACTGGGTGGAGAGTGTGTATTGATTATAGAAAATTAAACACAAAAACGAGAAAAGACCACTTTCCATTACCTTTCATTCAAGAAATCTTAGAGAAACTAGCAGGTCAATAATTCTATTATTTTCTTGATGGTTACTCTGGATATAATCAAGTCCCAGTGTTTCTGGCAGACAAAGAGAAGACTACTTTTACTTGTCACTTCGGCACCTATGCTTACCGAAGAATGCCGTTTGGGCTATGTAATGCACCTGCCACCTTTCAACGATGCATGCTAGCCATCTTCTCTGATATGGTAGACAGATTTCTTGAAGTATTCATGGACGATTGCTCGGTATTTGGTTCATCATTTGATGACTGTCTACACAATATGTCGTTGATACTCAAGCATTGCGAAGAGAAGAATCTTGTCTTGAGCTGGGAAAAGAGCCATTTTATGGTTCAAGATGGTATTGTTTTGGGACATGTTATCTCACAGAGGGGAATTGAAGTAGACAAAGCCAAGGTAGATCTCATTACTAATCTGCCACCACCAACTACGGTGAAACAAGTTAGAACTTTCCCTGGCTATGCAGGATTTTATAGGCGTTTCATTAAAGACTTTAGTAAAATTGCTCCACCATCTTCGGTGAAGCATGTTAGATCGTTCCTTGGTCACACAGGTTTTTATAGGCGGTTCATTAAAGACTTTAGGAAGATTGCTCGTCCCTTGAGCAATCTACTAGCCCAAGATGTGCCTTTTGTGTTTGATGATGCATGTAGACAAGCTTTTGACACTCTTCGTACCTCATTGTCTACTGCACATATCATTCAGACCCCTAACTATTCTCTTCCATTTGAAATAATGTGTGATGCTTTAGACTATGCCATTGGTGCTATTCTAGGCCAGAGAGTGAATAAAGTTCCCCATGTCATTTACTATGCTAGTAAAACCCTCTTTGATACTCAATTGAATTATACAACTACAGAGAAAGAACTTCTAGCAGTAGTTTATGCACTGAATAAATTTAGATCCTACCTTTTAGGATCTTAAATCATCATTTTCTCTGATCACACGGCATTAAAACATCTTTTGACTAAGAAAGACATCAAACCTCGATTGATTAGATGGATTTTGCTTTTACAGAAATTTAATTATGAAATCCGAGATAAGATAGGTGTTGAGAATGTGGTGGCTGATCATTTGTCTAGAATCCTTGTTGAAACATCTCAAGATGAGGAGCTGCTACATGATTCTTTTCTAATGAACAATTATTTTCTATCTCCCAAATTAAAACCCCTTGGTTTGCTAACATTGTGAACTACCTTGCCATAGGGTAGATTCCATCCCATTGGAACAAACACGACAAAGATTTATTCTTTTCCAAGATTAAATCTTACTTTTGGGATGATTCATACCTATTTAAAATATGTTCAGACCAGGTGATTAGACGATGTGTGCCTGAGAATGAGTTTCATAGTATTCTACATTCTTGTTATTCTCAAGCATGTGTGGGACATTTTGGAGGAAAGAAAACTCAGCCAAGATTTTGCAGGGTGGGATCTATTGGCTAACCTTGTTTAAGGATGCTCATGAGTTCTACAAATCTTGTGATAGATGTCAATGGTTAAGATCTATCTCTCGACGAGATATGATACATCTCCAACCCATTCTTGTGGTGGAACTGTTTGATGTTTGGGGAATTGATTTCATGGGCCCCTTCCCACAATCCTTTGGTCACCTCTACATTTTAGTTGTTGTAGATTATGTTTCTAAATGGATTGAAGCAATTGCAACAAAGACAAATGATCATAAGGCTGTGGTGAAATTTTTGAAAGATCATATATTTTGTTGCTTCGGGACCCCAAGAGCCATAATCAGTGATGGAGGCACTCACTTTTGTAACAGATCTTATGAAGCTTTGCTGAGAAAGTATTGTGTTACCCATAATGTTGCCACTCCATATCATCCTCAAACTAGTGGCCAAGTTGAGTTGTCCAATCGAGAGATTAAAAAGATTCTGGAGAAAATTGTTAGACCCGATAGGAAAGATTGGTCCTTGCGCTTAAATGATGCTTTGTGGACTTACAGGACTGCGTACAAAACTCCCATTGGTATGTCTCTCTACAGACTAGTTTTTGGGAAAGTTTGTCACTTACCAGTGGAGTTAGAGCACCGTGCATATTGGGCAATCAAGGCGTTGAATTTTGATATGCACAAGGCAGGCACAGCACGTAAACTGCAACTCAATGAATTGGAAGAAATGTGACTCGATGCTTATGAGAAAGCAAAACTTTATAAAGAACGGACTGAATTACTCCATGATGAATCCATTCTTTGGAAGTCCTTTCAGCCTGCTAAAAAAGTTTTGCTTTATAATTCAAGATTGCATCTTTTTCCTAGCAAACTGCGCTCTAAATGGTCTGGTCCTTTTACTGTGACCAAGGTGTTTCTTCATGGTGCAGTTGACATTCACAACCCTAAAATCAGTAATACATTCATGGTAAGTGGCCAACGATTAAAATCGTATTTAGAGGGAGTTGCAGACTCAGAAGTGATCACTGAGTATTTAGATGATCCTGTCTACCTTGAGTGTTTTTAAGGATCTTGTCTGGCTAAAGACGTAAAACTTAACGCTCTTAGGAGGCAACCCAAAAGTTTTATTTGCTTGTTTGATTTCTCTTTGTTGTTATATTCTTATAGGTTCTATATTACCATATGGAGATGTTGCAGTTTAGGTTTGGGGGTGTATTTCATTTGACTTTATTTATATTAACTCCTCATTCTTAGCTTATGTTTCATGCTTTACATCTACCATGAGGCTCTCTATTCAGGTGATTTCTTTCCTCACACCTTTTCTTTTACGAGTCATTGTAGTATCATTTAGGCAAACATTGAGGGCAATGTTTAGTTTAGGTTTGGGGGTATAGAAAAGTAGTGTTCCGTTGTATCATTATCATCTGTTTCTTCTAAAAAAAATTTTGAAAAAAGAAAATTTACTTAGTTTTAGGCTGTTTGCTAGTATTTTTATAGGCTTTGGTAATTTATCCCTTCGTGATACGTACTTCAATTTTTAAGAGATTAATTGACATTAGAAGTGTGAGTAAGTATACTGAAGGATAGAGACACTTAACTGAGAAATAACATTCTGTTACAGTCCTCTTGGATCAAGTGCTTGAGCTAATAAAAGTCACTCACACACACTAGTTACATAAAGTAATCCCCTCTAGAAATTTGTTGAGTACTAATCTACAGTGGGATATCTTTAGACAGAGTTATTAGTTGATATATGGTTATTCTTTGATCTTAAAAGATCATGATAGACCATTTACTTGGCAATATGGCAGGGGCTTGGACCGGAAATAGGTTGAGACTATAATACAACCTGGACAAAATAAAGATCACTGGAAAATTACATATGCTGCAAAAAAAATAAAAAAATAAAAGAAAGCTCGAGGCTGCTTGACTTTATAGGAATAACTTAGGCTAATGCTCAGGTCTGAAGTGGTCTATACTTAAAACCTAATGCCCTAAGCCAACTGGTTGGGAGTCATTGGCCTGAGTCATTGCTAAACCTAAGCATCTTGAAGTTAGGCCTTACACAGTCTCGTAAAAAAAAGTCTGTGGTGTATTATCCTCTCAAATCTAGAATGTTGGACCCGAATGAGGCACACAACCATTTGTGCTATCATGAACCTAAAGATTGGGATGATTATATAGATTCTGATGTTCTTTGGTTAATGGGTAACAATGGATATGTGCAAAACAGAAATTTAGGGTGTATTGCTACAATGTTCTACACTTTTACTATTTACATTATCATTCGATATTATATTGAGAAGAAATTTCTAAGATGGTGTAGAATAAAACCACTTATTTGAAGGCTTCTATATTCCTGTTGATTATAAATGCAAGTACATGTGGTTAGTTTCTTAAGTATTGAGGTATGTATCTGAAGGGATAATAGGATTTTGTGTTTTGAATTGTTTATTTTGCACGTACTTGAATTAGGTTAATTCCATAAATACATGTTTGTGGGTAGCATGGCTGCACACTCATGAGACTTCACTCGTCCAGCCAGGGACACCTGGGGGTTTAAAAGGCTTTTTGCACATTGTTATACAAAATATTCACATTTTTACAAAACATTCACATTTTTATATACCTTTCTACTTATATGTTAGTCATAATTTTAGTTGAAAGTAAGGATAATTAATGGTTATTCATGTTAAGTGAGCAATTAAGAGTTTAATAAATAAATGCATTTAATTGATTAATTTAGATGCGTTATTTGGATTTAATCATTAATTTTGATGATTTACATTTTATGATGCGTCTAAGTTATATTTAACTTTATTTATACAGGTTTTAAGAGTCCAAATGCAGATCGTCAAAAGTAAATGCGCGTCAAACAGGTCATATGCTGAGATCGAAGATCTGATGGATTCTGTTGTTGCGACGGGTTTAGCCCAATGAAAAGAAAAAAAAAGAAGGAATAGGAACTGAACTGACCAGTTTAGTGGTCGGTTCGGTCCGAAAAAGAAAAATAAAAATAAAACAAAAAACTCGAGCTTGAGCTCGGGTGTCTGATTCAGAGGGTGTTCCAACAGAACAGAGGCTTGAGCTTTTGCGACGGCAACAGCGAGAACATAAGGTGGCTTGAGTTAGGCTCGAGCTTGGAGATGAGGATGACGGCGATGGCGGACTGTGACAACAACCGGAGTAGAGGAGAACCCGATCGAGGTCACAACAATCGACGGTGGTGTAGAAGACGAAGAAGCCATGGGTGTTCTCGTCCAGAATAGTAAAAGCTCTGTTCGAGCAAACAGAGCAGGAGCAGATGATGAAAAAGGTCATGGATTCCGGCGATCGACTTGAAACAGACTTTTGTTTGGATTAGGACTGTGGAATCGCGTTTGTGCAGGAGTTTCGAAGGGAAACTGAACGAGGCACGCTTTGACGGGGAAATTGACGAAGAGGCGTCACAGATTGGGACGCGATCTTGAATAAGTTTGAATTAGACTTGGGCGAGAGGCATGTAGGATTTGGATTCTCAAAGCCGACTGTTTATAAAAACCGAGAGCTTGGACGGGATTTGGGAGTTTTTAGAGGCTGAAAAAAACAGAGAAGAAAAGGGAGGAGGAAAGCTGAGTTTTGGGCTGAATTCCGATTTTGCTATAGTGATCTCAAAACTACTACAGTAACCATGGCGCTTGGAGAAGATGATGAACAGTACCCGTGAACAGTGATTTTGCTACAGTGTTTTTGGTGAGCAGTGTTCCTGTGAATAGTATTTTGGTGAATAGTGAAAATGAATTCAACACAGTAGGCTATTTCTTTCCCCATTTCTATGTCTAACTAAACTCTTTATCAAGGCTAGATGAAGCCCTAGATTTGTATTTGCTACTCTTGATTGTTTAATTTAGTGAAAGTTGATATGATTTTCTATGCTTAATGTAATTTCATTGTTATTTCTCTTAAGTGCTTTGACTGAGACTTAATTAATGATGAATGAAATTTGATCTTAATAATTTATGTGTCTAGCCAAGAACAGGATTATGATTGATTCTATGCCTGGCCAAGGATAGAGTTAATTGTATTAAATTTATCGTGGCCGAACTTTTCGTGTCTGGCCAGGCTCGTGTAGTTGTTTCATTGGTAATTTGTGTGTCCGGCCAAGAACACGAATTACCGTATCATATCAACTTGTGAGGTAATAATATTTGAGAGTAGTAATTGCATGTTTAGTGGTGTATTCGATGCTTTGATATTCTCCTCAATCTGATTTCTTATTAAAGTTTATTACTTTAGTTCTTTAAAATCATTAAAAATTCAATCTTTCATTTGCATTGTTTTAGAATGAGTTAAATCAACCAAGTCCTTTGGGTTTAACCTCATTTCTACTAACCTATACGTAGTCTCGTGCGATTACGAGTAAAAAAAAAAGAGTTTAAAAAATAACATCAATCACACCCATCGCAGTAATTCTCTCCGTTATATCTGAGATGTGCAGTTCTTTACTTTAAGTTTAGTACCTGTTGTCTTCCTTTTGTAGAGATCAATGGCTCAGATTCGTTTCCCGCTACAACCCTCTTAACAGTTAGATCTTCTACGACTTGATCGCTTTGCTTAAAAGTCTGTTTGTCATGCTTCAATTCACCTTGAGCTTTTAAGATCTACATAAATAAAATTAATCCCAAAGTTCGACACGTAATAAATTATAATTCAATTAAAAAGATTAATGCATCTAAATTATTTAATTAGAGCAAATTAATTATTAAATTATTAATTACCAACCTAACACTAAAACACATGCTTTTTATTCTTATTTTAAACAAGAAATGACACTAGGAAATAGGTATAAAGGTATATAAAGTAGTGTATATTCTCTGTATATCGTCGATATCCCCCGATAGATTCAAATATGTCATTTTTTGTTCCATTCAATTTTCATTCTTTTCATGTAAAGATCATCATTTTAGCGTAACAGTAATCATGAAACAACATTCAATCATCACTGAATAATTCCACATTCAAATCATCATACTTTCTCTTGAAAAACACATTCAACTTCATATAATACTATAAACATGTGAAAATTATATTTTTAACCATACAACTCATCCATCAAATTCTTCTATGTCTAATCACGTGGCCACAAGAGCCAAAACAGAACATCTGACTTTCTAGAGACATAATTTACAAACATAGTTTGCTATATAATCATACAACTCACTTCATCATGATGGATCATTCAAACAAGCACATACTTTCCAAAGATCATGTTTTTTCATCATATTAGCAAGTTTTTTATGCTAAAATTTTAGAGTTACTTGATGTTGAGCGAACCTCTTTCGCAAGAACTTCAAACAAAATCCTTATATTCTTCTTCTTTCAACAAAATCCTAGCCATCATTTGTCCTTCTGGTCCCAAGAGCCTCCAAAGTTTCCAAATTTTGTGCACAAATCCCTAAGAAAACCCATTTTATAGTCTCTAAAGGAAACCCAAATCGTAGGTGGCAAAAATTACCAAATTACCACTATCACAAATAAAACTTGCGAAGGTTATACTAAGGAAATAGGTTACAATTCTCTTCGAGTACATAAGGCATTCTCAATTTACTTTATGACTTTGCTCATGCTATTATTTATCCAATAAGCCCAATAACATGTAAATACTCGTTCTTTAAGTCCAACAAATGAGGCCCATACTTATTAACCATCCAAATCCTTTGTTAAAAATTTAGGTTATTACAGAGGTGGTGGTGGTGGCGGCGGCAATGGCAGAAGAGGAGGTTGTGGAATCGGGAAAGGAGATTGAGATAATGGTGGAGGTGGAAACACTAGAGGAGGAGGGGACTTACAGGAGTAGGAGCATAGAGCAGACCTGGAGATGTAGGAGGGGAGGACCAATGGAAATGAAGGCAAAAATGTAGAGGAAGAGGAGAGGGGTAGTTATAACTTTTTGTGCCACATGTGTGGGTGTTAGGGTGTGCCTAGGGTGAATACTGTTAATACTTGTTATGGAGGGGCATTTTTGTGTATACACTCTACATGAGGGTCAATATGGTGAAAGCCTCGTCTCCAAATGGTTTGGCCAATATTCCAATACTTGTGTACGTAGTTGTGAATTACATATTTTTTAGTACATTGGTTAATCGGTCAAGTATTCACGTTGTTTTTCACCTTGTTAAGTTTACTACAATAAAAAAATTGACGTGAATATTTGATTCATTTTCTGCAATTTTTGCATGCTTCTTTGGTTATCCTCGAGCCAAATTCAACTAGGTGTATATATTTCTGCTGCTTTAAAATTGTTAGATTTATCAAAGCAGATTGTGGCTATTTTAAATGACATACACTCTAAAGAGTATGTCTCAGGTGTGTTGCCTACACAAATCCACTAGGGCCCCAACAGGACCATACATGGACAGGATCAAGGGATGGAAAGGACACTTGTTATTGGAGACCTAAAACACAGAAATTATTGGGTGTCCCCGGCATAATTCTCCGAGGCACCAGAAAGTCGCCTATCTTCAAGATTGACTGCACACACACTCTGCACGTGCACTCAGCTATTTTGTGCCAGATACATAGCGTATGCACCATCGATTCTCATGTGACCCTGACATAAAGCTGACATGGTCAGGTTGTTGCACATAATAATTTCTCCAAAACACAAGGAGAAATTATTTATAGCTAGTGCGCCAAAGAGTCGTTGATCTCCAAGATCGAGGCGCCCTTATGTGTGTGCTCAAATGTTTGATGTGCCGTTGACAGCGAGTTTTTTCCATATTACCTAGTGCCAACTTTCATATTCCCATATTACCTGGTTTTTCACGTGAAATCTCATATGGCCTGGAATCTGGACTTGAAGTAAAGAAAATACCCTTCTTCTATCTTTTTCGTTCTAATACTGTGCAAAGAGGCGTGTTGTATACAACACAAAAAATACAAGGGTTTGTCCGGCGATTTACATCGGCGACCACCAGCGAGTTCGAGCGGCGATTCCATCGGCGACCCTTACAGATTTCGACGATCCTATTCACGTCCCCCAGCTCGATTTAGAGCTGCCCCCTGCTGGATTTTAACGACACGACTGACGGAGAGTGCGCAAAGGCGGCGATTTGAAGCGTATACCTCAGGGGATTTTGGGGCTTCAACTTGTTAAGTTTCCCCCGCGGCTCCCTGCGCCTTCCTGCAACCGGCGGAGTGACCGATTGAGCTTCAGTTTACGGTGAGGAAGAGTGTGAAAGGTGCCTGCCAGGAAATACACACATACACATGACTAAACCGCGGTAAGTTACAACAATCCTTACTGATTTTGGTTTTAGAAGGTCCGAAATTTGGATTTTTAATTTTTACTATGAACTATAAAGTCGTGTCTTTGAAAGACTCATGATGCGACGACACGACTTTTATGTTTTCGTGTTGCACCTACACAACTTTTCTACAGACTACTCTACCTATCTCCTTGCAGATAGATAAAAAAAGAGATGAGTCTATGGCGGAAATACCATCGGAAGAGGAGGAGGATCGGGATTTTGTGTTGGCACCTCGACAGCGAAAATAGAGGGGCAGGAAGAGGAAGGCTTCGATGGACCCATCAATAAAGAGAACATATTATGCACGACCGGTGCTTCGGATGTTTTGTCAACTGGGCGCGATGAAAAAGTGTGCGGCCCTCCTACGGCGTCACAAAAAATGTGGCCAACTGATCAGAGAAGCTAGTTTCGCTGTCATTTTTGAAGGTGAGGACGTAGTTGTTTCTCGGAACCTTCTCGACCATTTGGTCAGGTACTGGGATGAGTCGGCGAAGGTCTTCAATATCAAGGGCAGGACGCTACATTTCACAGAGCAAGAAGTTGCTCTTATCACCGGATTGCCCACAAAGGGCGAAAAAGTTGAGGTCGTCCCCTCCTTGCCACGCCGACCGGAAGGTCAATTCTTCAGAAAGTACTTCGCCGTCAGGAGACCGGATATTCCACACATTGAAGAAATCATTGACAAGCTTAGCCAGGGCGAAATGAAGATGGCAGAGGAGGACATGGCGAGGATGATTATTTGCCTCCTCTTCTGCACGGTGCTGTTTCCACACAGCACTAGAGCGCTGCATCCCTATTTGTACCATTACATTGAAGACCTCCCAAGATTGAGCTCATACAATTGGGCTGGGGCTATGCATAACATGTTGGTTTCTAGTATAACCCACACCAGCAGACTAGTGGGTGCGAGATCTCAAGGAGGGTCACGGGGCGGTGGATACCTAAACGACGCCTCATATGTCATTCAGGTATGTAGCGTTTCTATGTTTTTAGATTCTTCGAAAGGCACGACACGTAGACGCTAAGTGTCGTGTCTTATGCAACACGACTTCATTTATAGTCGTGTATTATGCAATACGACTAAGTATATAGTTGTGTTGCATAAGACACCACCAAATTTCTAGTCATGTACTATTATAGTCGACTATAATAGTACACGACTTGCCTGTATACGCACCTTTTACTAATCTTTTCATATGTTTACTATGCAGATTTGGTTTTTTGAGCACATGACAATCTTCCATGCTGTCGTGGGCCCTCCCAGTCCAAGGGCAAAAATGTGGCTAGGAAGTGGGGCCCTGATTACAGAGGTCAAGAAGGGTGCACAGAAGAAGCACCGTATAACCGACTACTGGAAGGGAGTGTTCCATAATCTCGACGTATGGGAAGAAGTCGTCAACGTAATCATCCCCATGGCCGAAGAGGCATCTCTCATTGCTTCGTCTCCCTCTTCCATGACTGCAGAAGGCGAAGAGTTCGGAAATGAAGAGGACTCCCAAACGACCTTCACCCTCTTCCTCGAGGACGGCTGCTCAGTCTACTGCAATGGGGCGATTGGAGGGTTCTCTTCAGGGCATACAATCACTAATTGAGATAGCTCTGTCTTCGTATGAGGAGTTGGGAAGGAGTGTTGGACTTTGCGAGAGGTTCTTCACTCTATCAAGGCATCTGCCACCACAGTGTCAATGCTGTTAGAGGGTCAGAACTTTGAGCATCCCAAGGAGGAGAAGACTGAAGAGCTAAAGAAGGAGACGAAGGAATCAGAGAAGAAGGAGAGGATAAAGAAGTCATTGGTGCATCACATGTAGCCAAAGAAGCGGCCCGATGACAAGGAGCAGATGAAGAATATTCTGATGGGTATGCGGAGAAAGGAGCTAGCGCACAAGTCAGCCGACGATTCATTGAAATGGGGTAAAGGTAAGTTGTACACGATTATTTAATTTTTCGTTCACATGGTACACAACTATTTAATTTTTCGTGTTGCATTCTATACGACTTTTTTAGTTTTTCGTGTTACAGTCTACACGACTATGTTTTTTTTTCGTGCTGCTATGTAAAATGTCATTTTAACTCCCATCAAGCGCGTGGATGAGGAAGAGAAGATTCAATGGGCTACTAAAAGATCCTCTGCGAAGTTGTTTTTGAAGAAGCTCCAACCAGAATTCGACGAAAATATGGAGCGTGCAAAAGTCGAGGGCCTCCAGACGTACAGACGGGACCTATTCCCCCCTGATGTAGTGGTAAGGAAGAGAAGGAGGGCTGTCTCCGCAATTGAATTACAGAGGATTAGGGAAGATGAGCATATATGAATAAGGTAATATTTGTTATACAAGAATTTCACTACAATCTAAGTGAAGAATGGTGGGGGCTTAGGTAAGTCAGAGCGGCGTCTCTGCGTTGACTCGTTAATAGTAAGATTGCCTTGTTGCGGGAGTCTTTGATTTCTGCGCTTCCTTGGTTCTTTCGCAACAATTGGGTTAGTACACCTTTTACAGTTGTGACCAACTTGTGGACAATTGCCACATTTCAACCTCGACCTTTCTAGCGGGTCGGGCTGTGACTCAATTCTCTTTGTATGTCTCCTCCCCTTCTTTGGAGCTTCAAGCCACATGTGTAGGTTCTCTTCGTCAGGTCAACAACATCTTGAGGAAAAAAGATCACAACAGCACACAAGGACTGTATCAATAGTCGTGTCTTTGGCAACACGACTGTATGAATAGTCGTGTTGTGCAATAGTCGATTATTTGAATAGTCGTGTCATCGAGAGACACGACTATATCCGTAGTATAGTCATGTTTCTCACT
The DNA here is from genome assembly GCA_039654745.1 of Houttuynia cordata. NCBI lineage: Eukaryota > Viridiplantae > Streptophyta > Magnoliopsida > Piperales > Saururaceae > Houttuynia > Houttuynia cordata. Next base: position 62,335,214 of record CM077502.1, on the reverse strand, counting down.
GACACGACTATTCTAGGAGGACGGTTTTATCCGAGACAATTGCGGAATGAATTCTTACCACATGGTATAAAGAGGTCACTTCAAACTGCCGTAATGATAGGGGTTGCACTCTGACTGTTCCAGCACTCTTATTCCTCATTTCGTTGATATGATTCTGTGCATACTTTGTTAACGGTGTCGTTAGCCCTTCTACTTCCATACGGCGTCTTTCGAAATGAAAGGTTGTGGTTGCACGTGTTTGCTCGATCAACCGAGTTATTGGCCAAAACCTAGCCTTCCAAAGCATATTATTTACACTTTTGGATCTGCTTGAAGTGATAGTGCAATATCTTTTACCCGGGTATTCCACGTTAGCCCAATTTCTTTTATTTATCTTCTGAACATATTTCCAGGCCTCCTCATTGTGTTCCTTCATCTTCTACATGATTTCATCGAAGTCTGGTCTCCTGAAGCATTTTGCAGCTCGGAATAGCAGTTCCTTCAGGTACTTATCATTCCAATGATGAAGCATATTAGCGGTCATATGCCTCAGGCAAAACCCATGGTGAGCCTCGGGAAAGACATCAGCAACCGCTCTCAGAAGTCCCTTCTATCTATCCGAGACAATTGTATCCAGAGAGGCCGGGGGTCCGTAAACAGGGTGGCTTTCAGTAGGCTGAGGAACCACTTCCTCCAAGTCAGAAATCAGAGTGAAAGCATATTGAATATAGAAGAGATAGGTTGTAGATAGTCGTGTATGAAACAACACGACTGTATGAGTAGTCGTGTGCTCGAAGACACGACTACTCATATAGTCTTCTTTGCATACATACCACGTATTTATGGTCTCTTTCTCGACAACTGCATATGCAAGGCACATTAATTGTTGGTTCCCATCGAGTGCTGTTGCAACCAATAAAACTCCAGGGTACTTTCCTTTTAGGAATATTCCATCATCAGTGAGCAGCGGCCTCAGTGATCTTCGGAATGCTCTTGCGACCGGGCTGAACATCCAAAAGACACGTCTGAAGTCGTATCCGGCTACCTCAATTTCAATTTCAGGTATATCAAAAGGTCTTTCTATCACCATATGTGTACCTAGATTAGACCACTCTAATTCCTTTCCGTAATGTGGCAAAATCCGATATGCGTCTTCCGGGTTGCCATCAATCAATTGAATCAATTCCTCTTTCGCCATCCATTCCCTTTTATAGTTGACTTTTACTCCCCAATGTTTCTCAATGTACTGTTGCATATTAGCCATTTTTATGGAGTTTGAATCCTTGTGGAGGCCATGACACTTCCGTCCAATCCATAGGTGTGAGGCCAATGGATGATCTTTAGAACTTATCAAAGTGTCGCATGTATGCCTTCCTTCCCTCCTTGTCACAGTGACTCCGTCAAGTAGATTCGAAGCCCGTATGTACCACGTGCACCCTCTAATGTTCCACTTTGCAGTAAATGTGTCCTTGTTCTTGTCCACCTCTTTGAACATGAATTTCCTCTTGATTGTGAAATCACTAAGAACCATCTTGAACTGCTTCACGCTTTCGAATCTAGCCCCTAAGGCAAGTTGTGCCTCATAGTCATCTGCTTGCAAACTGCCGGTCAACATTGCCTCCTCCTCATAATTTTTTGAAGGACCAGCCTGTGGTGAATAGGTACCCCAATCCCAACCACCGTCACCATCGCCTTCTAAATCTTGCGGCTCCGACGCGACAGATTTCCCTTTAGATGTGTCTCCTGCCATGGGAACTATAGAAGTCGATGTTATTGCTGCATGTTGGAGTTCTATATCGGGCACAGAGTGGTCTTTTCCTGTGGGATCTGCCTAGCGCAAATTTGGTAGTGTAAGAGGCTCATCCCACTCATCTGCAGTCCATGGTAAATCTTCTTCATCGAAGAATTCTTCCTCATCTGCATCTTCATCTTGCATCTTCATCTTCATCTTGGTCTTCATCTTCATTTTCACCTTCTTCCCCATCTCCCAATCTGCATGAAATAATTTGTATGAATGGACTTGAGAACACGACTGGAAGTAGTCAAGTCGTGTCTTATGCAACACGACTTCATATATAGTCGTGTACTAAATTACACGACTATGTATATAGTCGTGTTGCATATGACACGACTAAATTTCTAGTCGTGTACTATTATAGTCGACTATAATAGTACACGACTTACCTGTATCCGTGCCTTAGAAGTCTTACCTCGCAGCTTCAAATGAATAATCTTCATCTCTTCCCTCTTCAACTGCTGATGCGGGTGTCTTATTGCACAGGCTAGATGGCCTCTCCGGTGGTGTCTTACTGGCCGGCCTTACTTCTGCCTCTGGTATCCTCTTCTCCTCCTTATTTGCACTGGAATTCATTTCCTTATTGAGAGTGGAAGTTTTCATGTTATTGCCAGTAGAAGTCCACTCCAAGTACAGGTGGAGTAGGCCATTTGTGCCTTGCTTGCTCTTGTGAACGATAAATATTGACTCCAAGTCTTTATCATCTTCAAGGAGGTATGGGGATTCAGAATCAACATGATATGACACTGATAATGTACCACATGCAGACTTCAGCAGTAATCTTTCTTCCACTTGCAGCAACAGTTCCAGGTACTTTACTTGTGTATCTAGAGGCATGAGCTTCCGTTTCCCGCCCACGTACGCATCAAAATTTGTAAAAACTTCATCGTAGTGTAAGCACACAAGTATCTTCTCCATCAGTACCTGCCATTAAAATGCCGAAATAAGTCAAAAAACCCTAAGACACGATATATTGAAAACCGTATATGAGTGAAAAGCATCGTCTATGAGTCGTGTTGCATAAAACACGACTATTGTTACAGTCGTGTTGTCGAAGACACGATATTGTAAATAGTTGAAAACTTGGCAAGTTTTCAACTTTCTTCTCTGGAACTAAGGGGCCGTTTGGGGCGTGATTATTGCAAAATATCCAGACTGGATATTGGATATTTACTGTAGCATCCATGTGGATTTTTACATCCAGCTGAAACACCTCATGAGGTGTTTCAGCTGGATATATAAAATATCCAGATGCTACAGTGTAGCAAAACATCCCATCTAGATGTTTTGCTTTTAATCACGCCCCAAACGGCCCCTAACTCTCATTATAAAAAATCGTAGTATTTGAACTTGACGTACCATTTTTTGATGTACGATGCCTCCGTTGAAGTTATTTTTGCGTACCCGATCTTTTCTGCTCATTTTTCCATTTTTTGTCACGAAGATGACCTTTCCCGAGTTCAACGGCGCCGACGCCGGCGATGATATGGGCGGAGATGCTGGACGGAACGCTCCGCCTTCTTCTCCGACTGAACGCTCCTCAGATTCTGGGTAATATGGAAAAACGCAGAGTGTGGGTTGTGGGATGGCTTATACCTCTTCCTGGGGGTATTTTGAGTACTTTCTGGGTCATATGGAAGAAACAAAGAGATTCCGGGTCATATGCCAAAACGATAGTTGGCGCCAGGTAATATGTAAAGAACTCGTTGGCAGCTCTTCCCTAGAGTAGTATGCCGGGGCACCCACTAATTTCCTCAAAATTTGGCCCCACTTGTTTCATGTGCTAAGAAAGGGCCCACATATCATAATGGGCCTAATTTTGTTGGCTCATTCCGCCGGACAAAAGGCAGCCAGCCAGCACCATGGCCGATCATAATGCTTTCCTTTCTCTAGATGTACAGTACAGCGGATTTGAGCTACTATTATCCATGGGCCTTCTTTTATGAAATCCATATGGCCTTTGGGCCTAGCACACCAAGTTAAGATCTTCAAAGCAGGGCAGACTACGAGGGATCCAGCCTGCTGCTCCGAAATGTTCTGTTAAGTACGGTGGTCCCCCCTTTCAGCTTGTGATGCCTACGGCGTACTGAGGCCAGCTGTTTTATTGAATTTAAGCTTTAACAGCTCTATGTATTTGTAATTTTGGAGCGAATTCATATAAGAAAGGAACAAGAGAAATAACGAAGAAATACAAAGGATTTATGTGGACTAGGTAGTAAATCAATTTCACTTTACTTTGAGAGAGTTACAAGGAAGGAGATTACAGGCACTCAAAAATAAAGCTCACAACACTTAATGTGCATACAAGAAGCCATAGAATACTCTCTCTTATAACTTTCTAGCGTAGAACAAGTCTATTTAGACCTAGGATGTTTTAAGCATTGATATACAGAGAATATATATAATTTTATATACCTTTATACCTATTTTCTATTGTCATTTCTTGCTTAAAATAAGAATAAAAGTATGTGTTTTAGTGTTAGGTTGGTAATTAATAGTTTAATAATTAGTTTGCTCTAATTAAATAATTTAGATGTGTTAATTATTTTAATTGAATTATATTTTATTTATGTAGGTTTCAAGAGTTTGGGTTGCATAATGGACAAAGAGGAGTACATTAGACAGGTTTTTAAAGCTGGAAGTTATTCTAAGCTTAAATGAAGTGAAGAGAAGATCTGGACCGTTGATGTTTGCTATAGAGAAGATGGGTGTTGAACTGAAGTAAAGAGCCACATAGATTAGATCCGATGGATGAAAGATCAAAGCCTAGGTTGGACTGGTTCGACCTGGCATGGATTTCATCAGCAAAGCTTTGGTTCGACTTGGTTTTCTAGCGCAAAAACACGGAATTGGAAGTTGGAGTAAAGCTGGTTCATTTTGATCGATTTGGTAGTCTTGAGGAAGTGCATCTCAATCTGGAAGATTCAAATTAGATTCGGAAACGCTTGCACTTGGGTTAGATATGGAGCAGATTCAGAAATGGCTAAAGCACGGAAATACTGGATTCGGAAGGGCAGATTTGAAGAAATCTTCTTCTGTGCTTTAAGGGAAGGCTGGGATTCTCGGGTTGATATGGATGCACTCAATTTAGAAGATTTAATCTTATCTTCGGCAGGAGGATTCAGGATATAAAAAGAGAAGAAGAGGCACAGTAGCTGGGGGATTTTTAGCACCATCGCATGAGTTCGTGACGCCTCGTTCGGCAGTTCAATCATGGACTTATAGTCCAAACTTGGAAAGAGTCTTATAAAAAAGAAAGCAAAGTCCATGATTTCATATAGACCTGAGCAATAATTGAACTATCTCAGCTTACCTTCGCCAGTAGCAGCTCGCACTTGCAATGTCCAAATGCATCACGCTAAGCATTGGCCTCGTAACACAGTCCCGTCGAAGTTCAAAACCTCAAACGTTGGCGTGGATGCTGAGGTCCAAACATGGTTGTCTTCTTTGAAAACTCTCCAAAAGCTGCTCTTATTGTTCAAGTTCTACTTCCACAACACAATTGATAGTGTTCCTCCCTAATTAGCACATAATCTAGGGTTTTTTCCATATTATTTGGCGTCACTACCCAGTTTTCCATATTTCTTAGTTTCTCCAGTGAAATCCCATATAGCCTGAAATTGAAACCTAGACTACCAAAAATGCCCTTATTCGCCGCAGGGTCGTGTGTAAATACACACGATCCCCTCAGTTTGCTCATAACAAGAAAAGGCAGCAATTTTTCGGCGAATCAGAGTCTCTCACGTCCCCCCATGGCTCCCTGCAACCCGCCTAATAAGCGATTTCGAGCGATTACACGCGTAGTGAGCGATTTCCGGGGGGCTGAATGCTAAAGAGTAATTTGTCGGCGAGGAACAGAGGGAAAGACATAGGGCTTTGGCTGGCCAATGGAATACGTCCTTGTGTCGCCGGAGAGCAAAGGTGAAAATCAGCATGAAGAGTTTCTCGAGCATTAAAGCCTCATCGGAAGTGAAATACACCGAGAGAATAATGTAGAATAACCAATAAGGTACAATCCTTACTGATTTTTCTCTGAGATGCTCCAACGTTTGGATTTTTTTATTTGGATTAGGGTGTGTAAGTGCATACCCGACTTTTTCCCAGGGCGTGTATGCACGTACACGACTGTATCCTAGGGCATGTGTGGGGCATACACTACATTACTGTAGAATGTGTGTGTGAAAACACGCCTTTATGCTAACGTGTGTGTACACGCTATAATATTAAGTCATGTATGTGCATACACGACTTAACTGTCTTCATGTTTTTTTGTACACGATATAATATAAAGTTGTGTGTGTGCATACACACGACTTTATTGTCTTTGTGTTTTTGTTTACATGCTATGTTTCCTTTTTTTACCTATCTCACTGGAGATGGATACACAAAGATATGACTCAAATGACCAAATACCATGGGATGAGGAGGAGGATTAGGAATATATACTTGCGTCACGAGAGCAAAAGAAGAGGGCGAGGAAGAGGAAGGCACCCTTAGAGACCCCCCTAAAGAAGACTTATAAAGCGAGACAGGTTCTTCGGACGCATTGTCAGCCCGAGTGTTGAAAAAGTGTGTCGCCCTCCTACAGCGTAACCAAAGATGTGTTGAACTGATTCAGGAAGCGGGATTTACCGTCATTTTCGAAGCTCAGGAGGCCATAGTTTTTAGGAACCTCCTTGACAATTTTGTGAGGTATTGGGATGAATCAGCCAAGGTCTTCAACAAAAAGGGGAGGTCACAAAATTTTACATAGCAAGAAGTTGCTCTTATCACTAGATTGCCAACATACATGACTACATATTGGGTCGTGTGTTCGTGCACACAACTACTCAATATCATGTTAGCTTGTTGTACACGAATTTTACTAATGTTTTGTTCTAGTGGCTATGCAGATGTTGTTTTTTTAGCACACGACAATCTTCCATGTTGTGATGGGGCCGATCAGTCTGAGGGTTAGAAGGTGGCCAGGATCAGGCGCCCTCATTACGGAAGTGAAGCACGGCGCACATGCCAAGTACCGTATAGCTGATTATTGGAAGAGGATGTTTGAGCATGTAGACGTCTGGTAAGAAGTAGTTGACGTCATTAACCCACTGCGAGAAGAGGCAGTCCTCATTTCGTCTCCTTCAGTGGTCCCTCCTCTACGACAAAAGACAGAGAGGCGGGAAATGAAGAGGACCCCGTTCATGGTCCCCCCTCTTCCTCGAGGACACCTGGTGAGTCAAACGCAATGGGGGGATTGGAGGGTGATAAGCATAAAATATACATATTTATATGCCTTTATTTACCTATATGCTAGTGTAGTTTTAATGATAAAACATGAATAAAACAGGTTATTTATGATTAGGATAGTAAATAGGGGATTAATAATTAATTTACTCTAGTTAACTATTTTAGATGCATTAAATAATTTAAGGAATCATATTTTTATTATGCGTCTAATTTTAGTTTGGTTTTGTTATTGCAGGTTTAAAAATGCGAATTGCAGTTCGGTAGTAGACGAGCGCATCAGACGTGTTTTGAAGTGCCAAAGTGACCCAAGAGCTGATATCACGCGTATCGAAGATCTGAACTATTGATGAGTCACTTAAGAGAAGACGGGCGTGAAATTAAAGTATAGACGTGCAGATTTGATCCGGCATATACGATTGATACAACGGGTTTTATTAAAGAAAAAGAAAAAAAAAAGGAATTGAATTGGTTCAATTGGGTCTGGTTTGGTTCGGTTTGAAAAAATAAAATAAAAGACAACCCGAGCCATCGGCTCGGGTGTCAAACAAAATGAAAACACAGAGAGCTCGAGCTCTCTGCTCGAGCGCCGGCATGGGAGCTCGTGGCGGTCATTGGACAATCGACGGCAGTCACTCGAAGATGGCAAAGGTGCGAGCAACGGCTGTGACAAGCAGTCGACAGACAAAGGTGCGAGTAGCGACGGCGGAAAAATCTGGACTTGACGGCAGAGCTTGAATCGACGGTGACTGTGGAAATGGCGGCGATGGCAGTCGTGCCGGAATAGGATTTGGAGGTCGTCTGCAACTCGGGAACTAAAACAGAAGCCAGCTCGATTTGGGATTCTTTGAAAAAAGGTCATGCTTAAATTGGAAACGAATTTGGGTTCATCCAAATCAGAAATCGGAAGGATTAGGACTCTCATTCGATTTGCTTATAAAACTGGATTTTTAGAGGAAGAACGGACTGGTTTTTGGACGGAAAAAAACAGAGCGTCAGTTGAGAGAAGTGGGTCATGTTTTTCGTGATTTTGGTCGTGATTTTGGCCGGAAAGCGAAGAGGAGGAAGGGACAAGAAAAGGCCGGATTTTGGGCAAAAACAGCAACTGCTACACTACTGTTCCAAACGCTACAGTGCGCGAGTTCATTGAGGAAGACAGTGAACAGTATTATCCGTGAACAGTAAATTTGAACAGTACCCATGAATAGTGAACATGAATTCGACAACTCAGGCTTCTTCTTGCTCCAATTCCATGTCTAGCTAAATTTCTTATCAAGGCTAGATGAAGCCCTAAATTTGTATTTGCTACTCTTAGTTGTTTAATTTAATAAAATTTGATAATGATTTTTCATGCTTAATGCGATTTCATTATTGTTTCTCTTAAGTGCTTTGACCGAGACTTAATGAATGATTAATGGAATTTGATCTTGATATTTCTTGTGTCTAGATAATAATAGGATTATGATTGATTTTATGCCCGGCCAAGGATAGAGTTAATTGTATTAATTTATAGTGGATGAATCTTTCGTGTCTGGACAAGAACGTGTAGTTCATTCACTGGTAATTTGTGTGTCCGGCCAAGAACATAAATTACTGTATCATATCAATTTGTGGAGATAATAATTGAGAGTAGTAATTTCATGTTTAGTGGTGGATTCGACGCTTTGATATTCTCATTCATCTGATTTCTTATTAAAGTTTGCTTCTTTAGTTAATTAAAATCATAAAAATTCAATCTTTCATTAGAATTAGATTAATCTTCCAAGTCCTTTGGGTTTGACCTCGTTACCACTAGACTATACTGAGTCTCGTGCGATTGCGAGTAAATGGTTAAAAATTCAATCAATTAGAGGGTTTGTCTTCAGGGCATAAAGACATTAATTGAGGTCACCCTGGAGAGGTATGAGAAGATGGGAATGTGGGTGGGACCTCTGCGTGAGGTTCTTCACTTTATGAAGGCCTCCACCGACACAACATCATTGCTGTTGGAGGGCATGAAGAAGGAGGACTAGAAGAATGAGGAAATGAAGGAGGAGAAGAAGTCAACAGAGAAGAAGGAGGAGCCTAAGAAGACAATTGTGCCCAAGAAGGAGGAGAAGAAGACTCTGGCGCATATTCGACGAAAGGAGCTGACACACAAGACCGTCAATGACTCATTCAAATGGGGTAAGGGTAAGTAAGACATATGAACATGAAATCTCTTGTATTTTTATGTGCATTTCCACATACGCGTTTATGACTAGTCGTGTGTGGAGAAGCACGATTTGTGAATAATCATGTGCAGTTATACACGACTTAATGTTTGCGTGTGTGTACTGACATGACTGTTTAATAGTTCAATGTAGCTCTAATGAAGCACTCGCATGATGAAGAGAAGGTAAACCGAGCCACAAAGAGATCCTCTGTGTAGATGTTAGTGAAGAAGCTCCAATCAGAATTCGACCAAGATATGGAGCGTGCAGAAGTGGATAAGCGTCAGAAGTACAGACGAGATCTCTTCCTCCAATGATCTGTGCTAAGGAGGAGGAGAAGGCATGTCCCAGAGAAGGAATTGCAAAGGCAACGAGAAGAGGAGCACATAAGAAGAATGGCGTTGGAGCAAGCGCGGAGGAATTTGGCAGGGAAGGTGGTGGAGGTCCCATTCACGGCGAATGACCCGGATGGCGGCTCGGGCTACACCCATAGAGTGACAGAAGAGAAGAAATCAGATTCTGAGGAGACCGTCTCCGATCGCCAAACAACCGATATCATTAATACGGTGATATCTTCCTTGAAGGAGGCGAATATCAGGGTGGAGAAGGAGGAGGAGGAGGACAAGAAGGAGCAGGAGAAGAAGAAGGAAGCAGAGGAGAAGAAGGAGGCCACAGGCTCAACCTCAAACCAGCCTCTTGACGTTGAGTGCCTTCAAACACCTCGAAAAGCTGCAATGGTACTCCCAGAATGCTATGCTAATTTAGAGTTATGCTTCAAAATGGGAATGTTGTTGGAAAGGGATAGAGTCACAATCGATGGGTGGATCGTCAATCCCCAACCTATGCGATGAAGACTACATATCCCTCATGCAAACAACAGAAATAAATACAAATGTAAGTATACACGAGCTGCCTGTTTTGTTTTTTCATTTTCAAATGCAATAGAAGGTCGTGTATTGATCATTTAAAATAAAACACTTGCAAGTGCACAAGGCAATTGTGTACTACAACGGGTATTAAGGGTTATCGAACCTCAGGGACGGTTAAATATTTTACCAAATTCATGAGAAAATTGCAGTTTGTTTAATTATTCTAGAGAAAACAATGAACTTTAACTACTTCTAAAGGATTTTAATCAATGAAGAGAATTATCAAGGCGATGAATCCACCACTAAATATGCAATTACTACTCTTGATTATTATTACATGCAGATTGACATAATATGGTAATTCATGTTCTTGGTAGGATACACGAATCACTAATGAATTCACTAACGTTCTTGGTCGGACACGAAAGTTAATCCACTATTGTGTAATCAATCCTATCTTTGGTCAGGCATAGAATCAATCACAAACCTGTTCTTGGTTAGACACAGGGATTAAAAAGATCTAATTTCATTCATATCTAATAAGTCTATGGTCAAGCACTCAAAAGAATACTCATGAAATAGAATTAAACATAAATCATATCAACTTTATTAAATGAAACTAACAAGAGTAATACTACACATATCTAGGGCTTCATCTAGCCTTGACAAAGAATTTAGTTACACATATGAAGAGAGAAAAGAAAAGCCTGTTTTGATAGTTCCATTAGCATGGATTTCTTCTTCTTCTTTAGCTCCAAAAGACTCCTTCTCTTGCTCCTCTCTAGCCTCCAATATAGCTCAAGATCTATTCTCTAATGCCCAAAATATTCCCCCTTAAGGCATATATATAGGGGTTAAAAGAAACCATGAAACCCCCTTCCAAATCCGAGTCAAACTAGGCCTTATTTCAGTTCTGCGTATACGGCAATCGATCACTTTTCTGGCCGATCGATCACTTCATTCCTTTGTTATTTCTTGCGTCATGCCGATCAATCAGTTGCCGCTCGATCACTTTGGTGCTGATCGATCGATTTTCATCAATTCGTAAACTCCAGTAGATACGATCGATCGCGAAGTGGTCCGATCGATCGGTTACTATTCATTCTACCGCACAATTTTCTAATGGTCATAACTTTTTGCTCCGAACTTTGAATTGCGAGCGGTCAGTTGCGTTGGAAAGCTGACTTCTTGAAATTCAACATGAAATGTGAATCAGTCCAATCAAAATGTGTACACGAAGTTATGAAGATTTAACCATTGAAGTTACTTTTGACCTTATTTCTACATCGTACTCTTGTTTCCTACAAAAACCAAAAACTACATTAAACACTAATTCTAATCAAACACTAACATAAACATAAGCTTAGAAGATAATAAAATGTATATTTCATGTGTAGATCATGTATACAAACACACGTCTTTATGAGTAGTCATGTGTTCGAACACATGACTACTCATGATGGCATGTGTTTGTATACACAACCTACCTGTTTTCTTTTTTCTCCATTTTCAAATGCAATAGAAGGTCGTGTATACAAACACACGCCTTCATGCGTAGTAGTGTGTTCAAACACACGACTACTCACAAAGGCGTGTGTTTGTATACACGACCTGCCTATTTTCTTGTTTTCCATTTTCAAATGCAATAGAAGGTCGTGTATACAAACACACGCCTTTGTGAGTAGTCGTGTGTGACTACTCACAAAGGCGTGTGTTTGTATACACGACCTGCCTGTTTTCTTTTTTTCCATTTTCAAATGTAATAGAAGAATTTCTGAGTCTCTTGTGGTTATGTACAGGTTATAGACGAATTTCTTAGTCTATTACGGCAGCGCAATGAAAGAAACTGGATGAAGTATCCGTTCTATTTTTTTGGCTCCCATGCATTTAAGGAGATAATCAACAATATAAGTTCAAAATTCTGCAAATTCTCGAAAACTTGACTTCACCCTTTACCAAATCTAATGTAAATGCCATGGCCTGCTTTTGCATGAGTACAAAGAGGATGGTGATAATATAAAGTTGATACGTAAGCTTGGGAGGATGTTGAACGGATTGAACAGGAACATGTTATATGCCTTTTTCCCAATCCGCACCAGCTCTCACTTCTGCCTCCTCTATGTTCATTTCCCCAACTGCGTCTGGCGCTTGTACAACCTACTTTCCGGCATCCCCCACCTGTACCCACATCACAAGGTGACAGCAGATAAATTCAGGAAGTTCATGAACGTTGTCATGGCACACAACCTGAAGTGGTTGATAAGCGTAAAATATACACATTATATGCCCTATTTACTTATTTGCCAGTGCAGTTTTAATGATAAAACATGAATAAAATGGGTTATTTATGATTAGGGTAGTAATTAGGGGATTAATAATTAATTTACTCTAATTAACTAATTTAGATGCATTAATGAATTTAAGGCAATATATTTTTATTATGCGTCTAATTTTGGTTTGGTTTTATTATTGCAGGTTCAAAAATACGGATTGCAGATGCTTGCAGCAGAAGAGCGCTTAGGCGGGTTTTGAAGTGTCAGAGTAACCCAAGATTAGAGATCGAATGAAGAAAAAAATTTAAAACCGTTGATGATTCGCTTAATGGAAGACAGGCGCTTATTTTAAGTGCAAGCCGTCCAGATGATATCAGACAAACAAGATCGATACGACGGGTTTTGAAAAGGAAAAAGAAAAAAAAAACAGTCGAGCCGAAGCTCGGCCACTTGAAGAAATAGAAGCAGGCAACTTCAATTCTATTCCAACCAGGAAACCGAAAGAGGAAACTTAAGCTTGACTAGGATTGGATGGTCTTGGTCTAGAAGAAATTTCGATGATAGATACGGATTTGGATCGAATTGCAGGCTGGGATAAGCTCAAATTTGTTGAGTTCGAGTGTGAATCGATTTGGATCATGAATCTGATTCGATTCCATCTTCAATTTGGAAAGGCACTGCGTTGTATTGGATCTCTCAGATTGTCTATTTAAGGAGGACCTTTGGGCTGAAACAGGGATGGTTTTCTGGGAAAAAAAAACAGAGCTTTATTTGAGAAGTTGGGTAATGTTTTTCCGGGATTTGGGTGGTAATTTGGCCGGAAATCAAGAAGGAAGAAGAGGGGAATCGATTGGGGAAAGAAAAGGAAGAGATTTGAGGAAGAAAGGCTTGATTTTTGGGCTATTTCTGCACAGTGAACAGTACTGCTACAGTACTATATATTTGCTATAGTACCATGGTCGGGCTGAGGAAGACAATGAACAGTACTTGATGAACAGTGTTCCTGCTGCTATAGTAAACCCTGAATAGTAAACTGTGACCAGTGTTCCTGCAACAGTATTATTAATGTAAATCTTTTCAAAATTCGATTTATCTTTTCTCATGAATATGCATAGCTAAATCTTTTGTCAAAGCTAGAGGTGACATTATTTGATTAGTATTTTTATGTCTATGAAAGAGCTACTTATTGCTTATTTGGTTGAATACGATGTTTTGATAAAGTCATAATCTATATAATTATTTGATTTGTCGTCAACGTAAGGTACGACGAATGCTTATAATTCCCTGTGATTTGTAGACTATTCTCGTTAATGATGGATGTTTGATCAAATATTTATGAGAATTATTATGATGAGTTTGAATGCAATATCTTCCGATTAGGTCAAATCATCATTTGAATCTAATTGAGAATTTAAATAGACATAGAAGTATTAATTAAATAATTGATCCTTGAAGCTTTGATATCTCCCATCGATTATCTTTGCTATCTTTAGTTAGTTTTAATTGAATCTTTAATCGTCATTTTAGTAGTTAATTAAACTACAATTTCTGTACATAATTTCTTGATAAAAATTTTAATTTGTTGAGTTAAATAGTAGTGTTTAGATTAGTTTGGAGTAGATTAATTCTACATCACTCCCTGTGGTTCGACACTTGGATTCACCGAGTATATATTACAATTTGTCAACCTATTTTGGGGTTTGATCAGTGGTCGGGTTGCTTGGAGTGGAGGATGAGTGAGATCTCCAAAGCGCCATGGCAATCCAACTCAAAAGATTGTGGGATCTTCGTCATGATGTACGTGACGCACTTGGCATTTAATGTCAACCCTCCAGAGTTTGATCAGGATACAATTACACGTTTATGGCGCCCAATCATTGCTGCATGTATGATTTGCGGGGAGGTTGACTAGGAGTTCGATGACGATTCAACTAAAGATGAAACTCTGGAAGTGACAGTTCCGGGTTTTGTGTGGGAATCAGATGAAGACTACACATATTTTTTCATTTCTAATCATTTATGTTGTACATACATATTAAATACTCATGTATTTTTTCAAAGTTCTATAATCATTCTTGGTGTACAAATGTTTATGTCAATAAAAATTCTAAGTCTACAATTTTAATAGATCGGCAATTTTCGTCGGAACGATGTTTCTAAGAGTAGGTTCCATATGATCTACGTGAAGAATGGTGGGGGCTTTGGCAAGCCGGACCGATGTATCTGCGATGTCTTGTTTGTAGTAAGTTTGCCTTGTTGCACGATTTTTCGCTTCATGCACTTCCTCTGTTCTTTTTCAACCGTTGGGTTAGTGCATTTTTTCCGGTTGTGACCAATTTGCCGACAATTGCCACATTTCCTCCTCAAGGTTTCTGGCGGCTCGGGTTGTGACTCAATTCTCTTTGTCCTTTTCTTGGCTTTTTTTGAGCTTCAAGCAAAGACAGATCGCATTTAAATAAAACACCATAATCCCCCCATTGACTTTTGTCTAATGTTAAAAACACTACGTCTTCGTACATTGTGTGGTGCATGCTTGTGTAGTACCACTTCTCACAATATTTCGAGCGGGTCCAAACTCCTCTCATCAATGCATGCTACGGCGTGCTTGCAAGGAAGTCCCATGCTCTGGAAGAAGCCACATGTGCAGGTCTTCTTCGTAAGTCAACAACATCCTTAGAAACAAAGATAATGATTGACACTAGCTATGCGTATGCATGAACATATTGTTGTGCATAATGACATTATAACGGTCGTGGAAACACACACGTTGATGGGTAGTCGTGTGCTCGAACACACGACTACTCATGAAGGTGTGTGTTTCTATACACGACCTGCTGTTTTGTTTTTTTCCAAGGTCAAATGAAATTGTTGGTCATGTATACAAACACACGCGCTGATTAGTAGTTGTGCTTATGAATGCACGACTTTATAACGGTTGTGTGTTCCAATGCACGACAGTTTAAACTCTCGTGTCCTCGTATACACGATTACAAAATGTCGCGTATGTACATACGACATTATGATTGTGGTGTGTGCGAATGAATGACAATTTTAAAACGACTTACCACATGGTATAAAGATGTCACTTGAAACTGCCACAATGATAACAGTAGCACTCAAGCTGTTCCAACACTCTTCTCTCTCATGTCATTGATATGATTATGTGCATACTTTCTTAACGGAGTTGTTAGCCCTTGGGCTTCAATTCGGCATCTCTCAAAATGGGCGGTTGTCGTCGTACGTGTTTGTTCAATCAACTGAGTTATTGGTCAAAACCTTGCCTTCAGAAGCATATTATTTACACTTTCTGACCTGCTTGTTGTGAGAGTACCATATCTTTTACTGAGATATTCCATGATAGCCCAATATCGTTTATCAATCTTGTCAACATATTTCCAGGCCTCCTCATTGTGTTGCTTCATCTTCTCCATGATCTCATCAAATTTTGGTCTCTTGAAGCATGCAGCAGCTCTGAATAACAGCGCCTTCAGGTACTTGTCATTCTACTGACTAAGCATATTAGCTACCATATTCCACAGGCAAAACCCCTGGTGAGCCTCAGGAAACACACCAAGAACTGCTCTCAAAGTCCCTTATGTCTATCAGAAACAATTGTGCCTAGACTGGCTGGGGGGGTCTATAAAAAGAAAAGATTTTAGTAAGCCGAGGAACCACATCCTGCAAGTAACAACTGAGAGTCAAAGCATATTACAAAAAGAAGGCGTGTGTTTGTATACATGACCTGCATGTTTTATTTTTTTTCCAATTTACAAGGATGTGTATACAACAAAACAAACTCCTTCATGTGTATACAAACACACGACTACTCATGAATGTGTGTGTTTGTATACACGACCTGCATGTTTGTATGGTCTCTTTCTTGTCCATTGTATGTGCCACACACATTAATTGTTGATTCCCATCGAGGGCTGTAGCAACCAATAAAACTCCAGGATACTTTCCTTTTAGGAATGTTCCATCAACAGTGAGTAGCGGCTTAAGTGATCTTTGGAATGCTCTTGCAAGAGGGCCAAACATCCAAAACACACGTCTGAAGTCGTATTTGCCTAACTCAATTTCAGGTATATCATAAGATCTAACTCCCTCCCGTAATGTGGCAAAATGTGATATGCGTCTTCAGGGTTGCCATCGATCAATCGGATCAATTCCTCTTTCGCCTCCATGCCCTTTTATAGTTGACTTTGATGGCCCAATGTTTCTCAATGTATTGTTGTATATTTTTCGTTTTGATGGAATTTGAATCCTTATGGAGGCCATGACACTTCCTTGCAATCCATAGGTTTGAAGCCAAAGGATGATCTTTCGAACTTATCTTTGTGTCAGATATTTGCCTTTCTTCCCTCCTTGTCATGCTTGCTGTATGTACCACTTACACCCTGGAATCTTGCACGTTGCAGCAAATGTGTCCTTGTTCTCATCCACCACTTTGAACATGAACTTTCTCTTGATTACTAAATCAGTAACAACCATCTTGACCTGCTTGATGCTTTCAAACCTAGCCCCTAATGCAAGTTGTGTCTCGTAATCGTCTAGTTGCAAATTGCCGCTCAACATCATCTCCTCCTTATAAGGTTTTGAAGGACTGGCCAAAGCAGAATACGTGACCCAATCCCAACCACCATCACTTTCCATATGAAGGAACTCATCGTCCTCTAATTCTTGCTTATCAGACACGACAGACTTCCTTTTAGATGTGTCTCCTCTTGGCAACTCTAGAAGTGGATGGTTTCGCCGCATATTGGAGTTCTATCCTTGAGACAAAGGGGTCTCTTCCCGTGGGATATGCTTGCAAAAGATCTGATTGTGTAAGAGGTGTGCCACACATCCTCTGACCACTGTAATTCCTCGTCATCGAAGCACTCTTCATTTTCAATTTGCTCTTCAGATTGATGGCCTCCTTCATCTTCGTCTCCATCTTCATATTCATCTTCATCTTCTTCCCTATTCAATCCATTGATTTGAAATTGCTCTTCGTCTTCATCTGGAAATGCATCCTTCAGAATTTCATTACCTTCTCCCAATCTGCGAGAACAAATGGAATGAATGGAACACATGAGAACAACTCGTGCACATGACTGGAAATCAGGTCGTGTATTCTAGAAAATGACTTTCAGTCAGCGTGTGCGTGTGCACACGACTGGAAATTCAGGTTGTGTATTCGAGAACACAACTTTCAGTTAGCGTGTGCATCTGACATGATTGGAAAATCAGGTCGTGTATTTGATAACACAACTTTCAGTTAGCATGTGCATGTGTACAGGACTGGAAATTCAGGTCGTGTATTCGAGAACATGACTTTTAGTTGGCGTGTGCATGTGTCCACGACTGGAAAGTAAGGTTGTGTATTCAAGAACACGACTTTCAGTTAGCGTGTGCATCTGTACATGACTGGAAAGTTAGGTTGTGTATTCGAGAACATGACTTTCAATTAGCGTGTGCATGTGTACACGACTGGAAGTTAGGTCCTGTATTCGAGAACACGACTTGTATAGTTAGCGTGTGTGAATTTGTGCGAATTTCAAATCTTACCTCGTAGCTTAACGTGAAAAATCTTCATCTCTTCCTCCTTCAACAGCTGATGCATTAATGTTCAGGTTGGAAGACCTCTCCTGTGGTGTCTTACTGGCCGGCCTCACTTCTGCCTCCGGTATCCTCTCGTCCTCCTTATGTGCACTGGAATTCATTTCCTTATTGCCAGTGGAAGTCCTCTCCACGTACAGGTCCAGTACTCCATTTGCGTATCGCTTGTGAATGAGAAATACTGTCTCCAGGTCTTTATCCTCCTCAAGGATGTATGGGGATGCAAATGAAACAAGATATGACAAAGACAATGTACCAGATGCAGACTTCAGCGGTAATCTTTCTTCCACTTGCTTCAACAGTTCCAGGTACTTTACTTGTGTATCAATAGTTGATTGATATGAATTTTAACTCTTTTACTTGCAATCGCACGAGGCTACATATAGGCTAGTGGAAACGAGGTCGAACCCAAAGGACTTGTTTTGATTTAACTAATTCTACTGAAGAAATTGAATTTGAAATGACTTAATTAACTAAAGAAATAAACTTTAATAAGAAACCAAATTTATGAGAATATCAAGGCAACGAATCCACCACTAAACATGCAATTACTACTCTCAATTATTATTTCCACAAATTGATATTACACGATAACTCATGTTCTTGGTTGAACACACAAATTACTAGTGAATGCACCACACGTTCTTAGTCGGACATGAAAAGTTCATTCACTAGAAATTAATGTAATTAATTCTATCCTTGGTCGGGCATAAAACTAACGCAATCCTGTTCTTGGTTAGACATAGGGAATATCAAGATCAAATTTGATTCATAATCAATTAAGTCTATGATCAAGCACTTAAAAGAAAAACTCATGAAATCGCATTAAGCATAAAACATATCAATTCTATTAAATTAAACAATCAAGAGTAGCAATACACATCTAGGGCTTCATCTAGCCTTGACAAAGAGTTTAGCTAGACATAGAAATAGAGAAAGGAAAAGCCTGTTTTGGTGTATCCATTAGCATGAATCTCTTCTTCTTCTTCTTCTTCTCTTCCTTAGCCTCCAAGGTATCTCTAGATCTAATCCCTAATGCTCAAGACGTTCTTCCTTAAGACATATATATAGGGGTGAAGAGAAACCATGAAACCCCCTCCAATTCCGACTCAAAATAGGACTATTTTTTAAGTTTGCTGACTACGGCGATCGATCGTTTACCATGTCGATCGATTGCCCACTGTTCATGCAACAATTCCAGTAGATATGATCGATCACGTATATCTCATTTTCTGCTTCGGCGATCAATCGCGTCAATGTGCCGATCGATCGGTTACTATTCATGCTTTTGTATCAAAATCTTTCAATGATCATAACTTTCCGCTCCGAACTCCGAATTGTGCGGGTTGGTGGCATTGGAAAGCTAACTTCTTGAAGTTTAACATGAAGCTTGAATCAGTCCAATCAGATATATGCACACGAAGTTGTGAAGATTCAACCATTGGAGTCATGTTTCATCACATTTGCAGCTTACGTTTATTTTCCTACAAAAACTAAAAAAACTACATTAAATAACACTATAATATAATCAAACACTAACATAAATAAAAGTTTAGGAGCTAATAAAATGTATAATTAAAGTATAGATCAATAGTCATGAGCTTAAGTTTTCCGCCCACATACCCATCAGAATTTCTAAACACTTTATCGTAGTGTAAGCACACAAGTATCTTTTCCATAACTACATAACAGTACGATCCCCAAATAATTAAAAAACCATAAAGTTTTAAACCGTATATGAGTGAAAACCATCGTGTATGAGCCATGTGTATGGGCACACAACTTTCATTACAGTCGTGTGCACGCACACACGATAACATACAAAGTTGAAAACTTGGCAAGTTTTCAACTTTCTTCTTTGGAACCAATTTTCAATGTAAAAATTGTTGTATTTAAACTTGACGTACTATTTTCATTGTACAATGTCTCTGTTGCAATTATTTTTGCGTACAGAGCTCTTTCCCGGTCTCTTCCGCTGGTTTTGCTGCTTTCTGGCATGAAATCTTCTTTTTTGAGTTGACAGCGCCGGCGGTGATATGGACCGTGATGCTGGACGGAGCTTCGCCGGAATACTTTCTTCCCCAACTGGGAAAGGAGGAGTGGGATGCTCGAAGGGGGTGCGAGGAGGAGGGATCAAAAGAGGCCGATCGGAGGCCATGAACCAGAGAGCAAAGGCTTCTTCCCCCCACTAAACTCTAGCTTAGCTCAGGTGGATTTGACAACATATGCGACCAATTAGCTACACAAAACCTAGAACCCAAAAATCCAAATATGTAGAAGCGCCAACTTCCTTGTGGCGCTTGAGAGACTTCGAGAAAGGAAAGAGACAAAGCTTCGGCTCGGCTAGGTGTTTTCGTGGGACGGGATATCAGGCAGAGAGGAAGTCACCTGACTTTCTTGTGGGCCCCAGGTCCAATTAAAATTGTAATTTTCTCAAATATGCACACTAATTCAGAACGGAGGGAGTACCTTTTTTCCAAATGAACTGAAAAAGTAGTTCATTTTTTTAAAAAAAAATTATCTATTAGACCGAAGGGAGTATATGCATTTTTGCTAAAATTTTGTGTTTAGTATATGGTGTCCTTCTGGAATTATTTCAGGACTAACTTCTTGAACCTTTTTGTTTTTCTAGTTTTGTCTTTGTAAACATGGCCGATCTGAAGCAGCTTCAGTATCCATTTCTTTAATATGTTAGTTGCTTGGGATAGGGGAGTTTACATAAGATTCAGATTTATGGTTACCTAGTGCAATCTCAAAGATCATCTTAATCTTTTCACACAATGATACCATTTAACATGTATTGCTAGTGCGACCAAAAGAGTTGATTTAGGCCGATATAAATTAACAGTTAAACTGTAACACCTGGCTGCCTGGATTGCCAGGTGTTTTGCAGTGGCTACCAGGTGGTCGCATGGACCAGATGTTTGCCAGTAGCAACAGATCACTGAGGGGGAGGGGGAAATCCTAGAAGGGGTAATTCTTCCCTGGGCATAGCTCACCAGAGATCAAAATTCACCAGACAAGAGGCGACCTCTGGTGGAAATCCGGCAATATTCGATGACCCCCGACGACCTCCAACGTTGAGCTCCGGCGATCCTCCGGCAAACGGCAAATCGACAGCGCATGTGCACGAGGTAGGCTCCCATACCCCATTCTTCAAGTTTTATTTTTGGTTCCTCTCGCCCATGGGGGCGATGACGGCGCCAGTGTAGGAAGCGGCCGGTGCCAGCCAAGTCGGGGAGTCAAAAGGGGGTGACGCGGCAGTGGCGGAGGTCGAAAGGCACCGACTTTGCCATCGCCGTTCTGTTTTTTCAATCAGCCAAACATCGAGCGAAAGGGAAGATAGGAGGGGAGTTGGAACACCGGGGCGCAAGTTGCCGCCATCGACTAGGCGGCGGCAGCAAGAGCTTGCCGTCGCCATAACCAGAGGATCGACTGGTTGTCTCAATGGAAGAGATGACCGGTCCGGTTTAGGAACACGACAGACCGGACCAGTTCATTGCCAGTTCGATTCAGTTTGATAAATAGACCGGTTCAAGCACAAGTCGGATCAGACCGGCCCAATACCAAGTTAAACCGATTTAATAAATAGGCCCGGTTCGGTAAACCCAGTTCAATCCTAGACCAAACCCGGTCCACTTCCAAACCGAACCCCAGTTCAATAATAAACCCGGTTCATAAGCTAGTTTTGATTTTGAACTGCCGGTGAACTTCAACCGACAGTTATAACCATGGTTTTCAAAACCGGACCGGACCGGCCGGTCCGACCGCAGAGAACCGGAATCGGCCGGGAAACCGGTTCGGTTCACCCTGTTTACCCCAGTCTGGTAAACTGGCCGGTTTTTTTCAAGCCGGCTGGTTAAACCGGCCGGTTTATCTTAAATCGGACCGGTCCGGACCGGTCACGGTCAGAAATTTTTCTTTTTTTTTTGAAAAAATCTCTTGTTTGAGGGGGGATTCGAACCCCCCACCTCTAACAGCATGCCTTAACCACCTGGGCTACCTGTTCTCTTGTGTTAATATGATACAAAATATTTATTTAATATATATTTACCACTTATACTTCAAAACCGGGTCAATCCGGTTTGACCCCGGTTTGACCGCGGTCCAACCGGACCGGCCATCAATCCGGGTCGATGGCCGGTCCGGTTTTGAAAACCTTGGTTATAACAACTTACAGCTGACAGTCGAACTTGACCATCTGTGTATTTCTGTGCAGTATGGTACATATAGAGCCAGTATGGTACATAGGCTCCTTTTAATGATTTTGGGCTGTTTGATAAATGATTTCAAGCCCTAATTAGCGTATTAGCTTATGTGTTGGATGTTACTGTATTAAGGGCAATTGTCCCTCTTTTAATGCTGACTGATAGCTGAGGACTTAAATGATAAGGAAAAACCCGACTAATAAACCTAGTTAGTTTAGAGACTTAATCATTTTATAAAGATAATAAAATGATGACTTGAGGGCTAAGCTTGAGGGTTGGAAGAACCTAATCAAGATAAAGACTAAAATACCCTTGGGATTGAGAGTCAGTGTGTGAGTGTGAGTGACTTCCGATCATGCGACCGAATGACTATTAAGTCAAAAGTCAGACTATCTGCTTAGCTATTGAGCCAGCAGTTGTGAATTGTATGCTATAACTCTAAGAGGGGTTCATACTAGTGATACATGATACCTGTTAAGGATCACAAGGTATAGCTGGGATGGTGTTGCATCTTCCGACTGTTGTAAGCTCTGCCGTCTGTATCTTCTCTATGGATTTCAGAGAGCATTCATATCTTCCCATTGGTGAAGCTCTGTGTTATGGTACCTGATGAGGACCAACTTCTATTGGCCCGGCTTAAGCTGTTGTATCTTTCTATTGATTTTAGAGAGAGCATTTACATGTTATTTTGGCCCATATTTACATCTTTCTATGGATTTTAGAAAGAGGATTACATATTCTAATGGCCAGGCTTAAGCTGTTACCTCTTCTCTATGGATTTTAGAGAGAGTTTTGTATCTTCCCTTGA
Source organism: Houttuynia cordata (assembly GCA_039654745.1). NCBI lineage: Eukaryota > Viridiplantae > Streptophyta > Magnoliopsida > Piperales > Saururaceae > Houttuynia > Houttuynia cordata. Next base: position 62,312,260 of record CM077502.1, on the reverse strand, counting down.
TGGAAGCTCTGCACTCATCCTGAGCCATGGTTGCCAGGTGGATTACTGTGCACATTGGAGGCGCTAGCATCCTGGAAGGCTGCGTTCTCCCTACCCACATCAAGCCAAGGAGCTAATGTGGAGCCAAACCCTTCCGACGGTCATACCTTCTACGGTAAGGAATGGGTGAGGCAGTCACCCTTGAGGGATTCAGGGCGTGCCGTGATTACCGGTATTAATCGGAGTGATAGTCACCGTGTTTTCGTGCTGTCTGCCATGTAGGTATGACGTTCAGTGAGTCTGTCTATATGGGATAAAGACTTAATTATTGAACTTGAACTTGGGAAGCAATAAAAGGCTTTGGTTGAAAGATTAAATAAAAGATTCAAGTGGAATCCTGTAATAGGATGCATAATATGTTAATGCAAATCCTAGTTTATTATAATATTGATGATTGTGTTAAGGTATCCCACTGAGTATTTTTATACTCAGCATCCTGATGTGATGTAGGTGCTACTGTGGAGGATTGACCTTACATGCACTTGGGAATCTGGAGCTTGGTAGTGACGGTATTCAGATAGCTGCTTAGCATATCTTCTCCCAGTTTGTTCTAAACCTTGTAATAGGGCGTGAGCGCCAACTATTTTCTAGTATATTTTGAGTTGGAATATAGACTTGCACTTAGAGGACTTGCATTGATTTAATCGACTTTGCATCTTGTAATACTATATGTATATATGGTTTTGTATCCATATTTGTGAACCCCAGTTATCACGGCCTTGGTGCTTAGTCGAAAATTTTTCAGCATGATTTATCGCATAGAGGAGTAATCCTCTGATTTTTTGCTACTACTTTGATTTAAAAATAGTTTTTAAAATACGGGCCGTGACAGTTGGTATCAGAGTATAACCTTTATCTGCAAGTCTGAAAGTCCTCTTAGGATATATCTAGTTATAGTTGTGGTTGTGGATAGAAGTAGTGATAAGTGTTATCCTGTAGGTTGAGATGGCACCACGTAAGAGAAACATCCAGAAAGTGAAAATTTCGGATATTGGCAGAAGTAAAGATAAAGAATGCCAGGCAGAAGGATCTCTATCTCCTCATCAGATGTCCCACGAGGAGTCTACAGAAAGTAGTGGGGGCCAACGGAAAACCTTCCATGGCGCATCGTCATCTAACTTGGGAGGTGAAGGTGATGGAGATGTAATGGAAATGATTAGAGGACTGGCACAAACAATGCAAGCTCAGGTTAAACATCGTCCTGATGCCAGGAAGAAAGCATAGTAAGAAAAGATAGCTCATCTCAAATTGTTCCAGGCAATGGCTCCAGCTTTCACGGGGAAAGAAACTCCAGAAAAGGCTAGGAGTTGGATAAAAGCTATTGAGAAGATTTTTTAATCTATCTCGGCCGAGGATGATAGTAAAGTTCGAATGGCAACTTTTATTTTGACAGAAAATGCTGATCACTGGTGGAGTTCTGTCAAATGCACCTTCTTTAAAGATCAGAAAGTTGAAGAGATTACATGGGAGGAATTCCTAAAAGTTTTTAATGGAAAATATTTTCTGAGCCACATTAAGAAAGAGAAGATACGGGAATTCTCGGGTCTCAGGCAAGGAAATATGTCTGTGCAGGATTATGACAATAAGTTTGTAGAGTTGGAGCGTTTCACCACCAAGATGGAGGATGATGGTGAAAGAATGGAGAAGTTCATTTATGGACTTAGAACTGGACTGAGAGAGAAAGTCATGGGAGCTCGAACTACTTCTTTTGCTAATGCTGTAGAGCAGGCCTATATTTTTTAGAAGAACCATGACAGGAACAGAGAGGAGCAAAAGGCTAATGCTGGAGTGACCAAGAATGGCTATGGATCGAAGGCTAAGAGATTAAGAATGGACGCCTGGAGTAGCAAGTTTGGTCAGAGGCATAACTCCCAGGGTAGACAGCAGAAGGGTTTTGAGCCAAGGCGAAAAGGCTCAGGACAGTATAATGCCAGTTAGCAGAGGCCTCAACAGCAGGGGGCAAGTGGTCAGTCGGAGTGCTACTCTTGCGGAAAATTCACCCCGGGCAGATTTGTGAGGCAAAGGATCACATCTGCTTTTTCTGCCATAAGAAGGGGCATATTGCCAGGTTTTGTCCTGAAAAGCAAAAGAATGCACATCAAGGTGAAAGCGGTAGACATGCATAGGCTCGTGTTTACTCTATTACTTCGGAGGATGCTCAAAAGAATGCAGTTATCGGAGGTATGGTTTCTATTTAGAATTTGGATGTAAAAGTTTTAATTGACCCTGGTGCAACTCATTCTTTTGTATCGGGTGTGTGTGCTTTAAGTTTAAACCACCCTTGTAGCATGCTAGATTCACCTTTGCTTGTGATGACCCCTGTGGGTGACACTATTAGAGTGATAAGTGTCTTCTAGGAGTACCTATTTGTTTTGGAGATAAGTATCTTCCAGCTGATCTTGTCGTGTTAGACATGTTTGACTTTGATGTAATCCCAGGGATGGGCTGGCTTTCTGTATATACTGCATTAGTGGATTACAGAAAAAAAAGAGTAACCCTTACCATTCCTAGGGAGGAATCTTTTATTTTCCAAGGAGTGAAGTCAGAAGATAATGCATGTATAATCTCAGCCTTGAAGTCGCATAAGCTTCTGATGAAGAGATGTGCTGCCTATCTAGCAAGTGTGATCACCTTGGAATCAGTGCAACCAAAGTTGGAAGATATACCGGTAGTGTCTCAGTTTTATGATGTGTTTCTTGAAGAACAACCCAGCCTACCTCCTAGAAGAGAAGTTGACTTCACCATAGAGTTGTGTCCTGGAACAACACCAATGTCCAAAGCACCGTACAGGATGGCTCCAGCAGAGTTGAATGAATTGAAGAAGCAATTACAAGAGTTGCTTGACAAAGGATTTATTCGTCCAAGTGTCTCGCCTTGGGGAGCACCAGTTCTGTTTGTCAAGAAGAAAGATGGTTCTCTCAGGTTGTGCATCGATTACGGGATGTTGAACAAGGTGACTGTTAAAAATAAATACCCCTTGCCTCGGATAGATGATCTATTTGACTAGTTGCATTCAGCCAAAGTTTTCTCTCAAATTGACCTTCGCTCGGGTTACCATCAGTTGAGGATTCGAGATGAAGACATCCCTAAGACTGCCTTTAGGACCAGGTATGGTCATTATGAATTTCTAGTAATGCCCTTTGGAGTAACCAATGCACCTGCAACCTTTATGGATTTGATGAACAGGATTTCTCAACCTTGGTTAGACCAGTTTGTCATTGTCTTCGTCGATGACATCCTTATCTATTCGTCATCCTTCGAGGACCATGGAAAGCATCTGGAACGAGTATTAGACGTGTTGAGGGGGCATCAGTTATATGCCAAGTTTAGCAAGTGTAACTTTTGGCGGGAGAGTGTTAACTTCCTGGGGCATATTATTTCAAAGGATGGCATATCTGTTGATCCATCTAAGGTCAAGGCTATAGTCAATTGGGAGAGGCCAAAAACAGTCACCGAGATTAGAAGTTTTATGGGTTTGGCAGGGTATTATAGAATATTCATTGAAGGTTTTTCTACTCTTGCCCTACATTTGACCAAATTGACAAGGAAGGATGTGAAGTTTATTTGGGATGAAAAATGTGAAAACATTTTCTTGGAGTTGAAGAATAGATTAACTAGTGCACCAATTCTTACTCTTCCTTCAGGAGAAGGGGGTTTGGTGGTGTACAGTGATGCTTATGGAAAAGGTTTAGGTTGTGTCCTCATGCAACATTGCAAAGTTGTAGCTTATGGCTCAAGACAACTAAAGCCACATGAGAAAAACTACCCAACACATGACCTAGAGCTAGCTGGTGGAGGCACTATCTTTATGGTGTATAGTTTGAAGTCTTTACAGATCATCAAAGCTTGAAGTATATTTTCTCTCAGAGAGATCTAAATTTGAGACAAAGGCGTTGGCTCGAGTATCTCAAAGATTATGACTTCTCTATAGCTTCTCACTCTAGCAAAGCTAATGTGGTGGCAGATGCACTTAGTAGAAAGTCAGAAACCCTTGCTGCCTTTATGATGGTCAAAGAGTGGGAATTGCTAGAATCTATGGCAAGACTACACCTAGAACCTTCATCCAAAGGAGGGAAGTCTTTTGTGGCCAACATTATAGTTCAATCTGGAATTGTTGAGAAGATTATTTTAGCGCAGGCAACAGATTCAGAAGTCCAGAACTTACTCAAAAAAACAGGTTCTATTAGAGGAGCTGATGGGGGAATTCGATTCAACGGTCGATTGGTAGTCCCAGCTGTCTGAGAACTGCGCAAAGAATTATTAAGTGAGGCTCATCCAAGTACACCATTCATCCAGGTGGGACAAAGATGTTCAAAGATTTGAAGCGTAATTTCTGGTGGGATGGAATGAAGAAAGATATTGGTCAGTTTGTAGCAAAATATCTCACTTGTCAGCAAGTTAAAGCAGAGCACCAAAGACTCGGAGGACTTTTGCAGCCACTAGAGATTCCTCAATGGAAGTGGGAGTACATCACCATGGATTTTGTAGTAGGCTTACCTCCTACTCAGAAGAAGCATAATGCTATTTGGGTGATAGTAGATCGGTTGACCAAGTCTACACATTTCTTACCAATTCGGTGGAAGCAGACTCCGGAAAGCTTGACTCAGCTCTATATCCGAGAAATGGAAAGATTGCATGGTGCCCCTCTCTCCATAGTGTCTAATAGGGATCCTAGATTCACATCACGCTATTGGAGGAGTATACAAGATGCTTTGGGCACTGCTCTCAATTTCAGCACAGCGTATCACCCTCAGTCTGACGGACAATCAGAAAGGACGATTAAGACTTTAGAGGACATGCTTAGAGCATGCGTGTTGGATTGGAAAGGTAATTGGGATGACCATTTACCCTTGATTGAATTCGCCTATAACAACAGCTACCATTCTAGTATTGAGATGGCACCATATGAAGCTCTCTATGGATGTCCATGTAGATCTCCGACTTGTTAGAATGAAGTCGGTGAGAAAGTTATGATCAAGTGAGAGATGCTTCAGCTGTGTGCTGACAAGGTGAAATACATTCAGGAAAAGCTTCGTTTGGCCCAGGAACGGCAGAAATAAAGCCGATCAGGATTAAGGCCCAGGAACGGCAGAAATAAAGCCAGCAGGAAAAGCTTCGTTTGTCCCCGCACATGTGGTTGACCATTCCATGCTGGAACTAAAACCTGATTTGACCTATGAAGTAAAGCCGATCAGGATTAAGGATCGACTAAATCAGGAACTCAGGAATAGGGTAATTCCGTTAGTCCTGGTTCAGTGGGGAAATGATAAATTTGAAGAACTCACTTGGGAAACGGAAGAAGAAATGCAGTGTGCATACCTAGAGTTGTTCGGGGAAGAATCTACCTGAATTTTGAGGTCGAAAGGCACCGACTTTGCCATCGCCGTTCTGTTTTTCCGATCAGCCAAACATCAAGCAAAAGAGAAGACATGGGGGAGTTGGGACACCGGGGCGCAAGTTGCCGCCATCGACTAGGCAGCGCAGCGGCGGTGGCCAGAGCTTGCCGCCGCCATAACTAGAGGATCGACTGGTTGTCTCAATGGAAGAGACGACCGGCCCGGTCAAGGCACAGGCCGGACCAGACCGGTTCATTACCAGTTCGATTCCGTTTGATAAATACACTGGTTCAGGCACGGGTCGGATCGAACCAGCCCAATACCAAGTTGAACCGATTTAATAAATAGGCCTGGTTCGGTAAACCCAGTTCAATCTTAGACTGACCCGGTCCACTACCAAACCGAACCCCGGTTCAATAATAAACCCGGTTCATAAGCCGGTTTTAAAATACGGGCCATGACATAAACCATCTCAATTAAATTGCCTTTCACGAAGTATTTCTTTTACAGAAACCCGGTCCTAATAGTGATTAGCCATTACGGTGAGACATAAGGACATATCCACCAAAAGGGAAGATATATAGCTAACATATCATTATGGAACTTCAAAGTAAAAAAATGGGATAGTGCCCATGGGCAATTTCATGCTTATTAAAAGACTATCGTTCCTGGACAAAACAATGAGAAGAAGTTCCCAGCAAGGGGGGAGACAAACTATTTCGGAGGTGTGATAGGTTGACGGAGAAATACATAAGACAGTTACAATTTGGATTCACAACAAGCGTCTTCCCTTTCAGACTAATTAAGAAGATAATATTGCCTGTCTAAGCCCACCTAACCAATCCCAATGACGCAAAATTAGAAAAATAAACAATGATTGAAGAACAAAAAAAAGAAAAACGGCCTAATTTTATAGTGTATTATTTACACAAGCTGGCCGTGTGTATCACCATTCATGGGCTGACACATTAGACAACAGGGGTCGTGATTATTAATATCAGGGCCCATATGCAGCCTCTAACATGTCGGCCCGGGAATGGTGACATACACAGCCAACCTGGTCTAGTGAATACAATAAAAATTTCATTAGTTAGGGTTTCATTTGTAGGTAAGGAAAAGAGGGGAAAACAACACCCCCTTTTGGAATTTGGTATTGGCTTTAGGGTTTTAAGTCCAACCCAATTCCATCAAGTCTTTTCTTTATTTATGGGCCAACCTTCCTCCTGAGGAGCATTAAGAAAGGGTGCTTAGGCTTCAAAACCAACCCGAAAGCCAACCAGGCCCAAATATTCCCATTTCCACCTATACTCATTTCCGAATTTTCAGTACCCAAGTTTTTAGTGGAACTGTGGAAGTGACCCATGAAACATAGGTGTTCTTAGAAGGGCCTTGTAAGGATCTTAAATGGGAGGGGAGAAGGCGTTCCGAAACATCACCTGCCAGTCACATTTGTTAAACACAGATTGAAAGCCACAATACAAGAATGTAGGTGTCAATGGAGCCATGACCACCAGTGTTCTGAATGAAAAATATGTCCACAAGTTGTCAGCCACAGGTCAAATACTACAGCCTAGAAGCTCTTAAATTATGCAAAATAAGGACATGTAGTGCCTATGACAGAGATATGCAAATGATAATAAATGCAAATTAGGATGGCATTGTGTTGACGAGAAGCCAGATATATCCAAAACCAGTGAATTTATTCATTCGTGAAAAGAGTAATAAATCAATCCATGCGTATCATGTCAACCTGAGTTTAAGTTTTAAACTTCACATTGGCTGCGCTGGGCTCCATGACTAGATCATATAAATAACAAAGTTTCCAAAAACCTCAAGTTGTTAGGAAACAAAAAATTTTATTCATTTATTCTATATTCTAACTAATGCAGACCGATAATGGGCCCAATTAGAAATATTTTTTGTATTTATTATGGAAAAAGTTATGATGGACTATTAAAAATTATGACTCAATTTCCAATTCAGTAAAGCATCAATTTATTTTGTGTTAAACTACCACATTAAAGATTTCTTAGACTTGAGAAGTTACTAAGTACGTTCGGGAAGGGGAAAAAGCTATGATGGACTATTAAGAATTATGACTCGATTTCCATTTCAGTAAAGCAACAATTTATTTTGTGTCAAAACTACCACATTAAAGATTTATTAGACTTGGGAAGTTACTAAGTACGTTCGGGAAGGGGAAATTATCGTATGATGTGAAGTGTGTAATTAAGGATCTTAAGAGGTAATAACCATCTTCTAAATCAATTCTATGACAAATTCGGTTCGCCAGACACAAATATCAGGTGGGACCCTTTTTTTGTCAATCCGGCCCCACACATTATTGTGTCTAGGTCTTAGAACTCGTCAAGATTCTGTTGTCCCCACTTTGAAGTCACAGTAAACCGACATTGCAGAATGTCTCTTCAATAGGTCATTTAATTTATAGCCTATAGGTGACAATATATATATAAAAAAACTTATTGGTGACAATAAGTCACATGGAAAGCTTCATTGCAGCATTCCCCTCTTACGACATTGATTCCTTAAATCGTTTTCTGATGCAACGAACCTTTGTATTTGCATATAAGCTATGTTTTGTAAGGTGTGAATCAAGGTGGGAAGAGTCTTTTGGTCCTCTGTGATATCCTCCGCTTACAGGATTGACGGCCCACACCCAGTGTTTGTGCACTCCAGAAAACATTACATGTTTGCCAAAGCGCACATGCTTTGTATGTACGCCGTTGATCTTGATGCTTGGCGGCTCCTATAATGTGGAGGATATCCTGGAGGATGTATGTGGGAGGACAAAGTTTTCTTCCATCAAGGTGGGGTCGATCAGCCATTCCATGTGACTTCAACTTAGCTAGAATATGCCTGAAGTCTATCAAAGCTAGAGTAAAAGGCTAAGGTTAGCTATGCTAAGTTTGATTCACCAGGCTGCTGCAACCGCAAGCCTAAACCCTATATATCCAGACCTAAGTTTAACCTAACCTTAGTTTTTTTTCTAGGTAACCTATCCTAAATTTAACTGATTCCTGGTCTTCAAAATTGTGTGACAGGTAAACTTCAATCAACTTTACCTATTTGTGCTAGTTTTGTTTCCATTTGATACAAAGATTGATGTCAGAATCTTAGTTTAGGCAGACATGCTTGTCTTTGTCATTTAGATAGTATTTGATGAATACTTAAACACATTCACTCTTCTTCGGATGGAATTTGTTGTGACAATAATACACTCTTGGTCGGCAAAGGAGTGTTTGATCATTCGGTAAGCATCTAAATATTGAGCCGAATTTCGGTTCCTTTTCTTAAAAATAATAATGGCTCATGAACTTGTCCAACAAAACCCTCCAATTGGGACGTGACAGATTTTGCTTGGATAGGGAAAGTGAGCGTCACATGATCAAAGGACTCCTTGTACTCCCTCCGTCTGGAATTATAATTAGCATAAGGTTTTCCGAAATGAACTAAAATTAGTTGATTTGGAAAAACCTTATGTTAATAATAATTATAGACGGAGGGAATATCACCTTTTTTTTATCCGTAATTACTTGATGAATTAGGTTCATGTTAGTGTCTTCAAGATGATTAGGCCATCGACCCGGATTGATGGCTGGCCTACGTTTTTCGCATTGGACCGCAGGCTAACCCAATTCGACCCGCAATAATCAATAGAAGGGCCAGCCCCAAAAATAGACCGTGCCCGGTTGAATGCGATTCAATCGGTTGGACCGTTTTAAAAATTAAAAAACAATGGTTCACACTCAGCTCATGTGGAATCAACTCTAACTTGGACTTCCTCTAGAAAGACCATAAAACACTATTCCACTTATTTTCCAGAAGAAAGTTTGATGCATGTTTTTCACCCCACATGCTTGCGACAATCTTGCCGATGGTTAGTTGAGAGCAATGTTTGGTTGTTTCGGTTAGGAAACGGGAATCAAACATCTATTGTCATTCATGACCTCATTGGATTGAAAAGCTAGGCATCTTCATCTTTTTGAATGAAACATAATCAAGTAAATTCAATATAATAGTGTTTAGATTCGTTTTAGATATTTGGGCGGCTCTGGCCCTAATATTGCTAAGATTAAGGTCAACTTGAATTCATGTGAATCCACACTAATTAGTTACAAGAGAACCTGTTTGCATGTGCCCCTCCCCTACATACCATTGCTAAGATTACAAGACATGAATGTATATTCTTTGGTCACAAGGCATGTATCTTTCAAAGGTGCAGTTCACATTGCTTGACTTTATTTTTCTTCGTCAGACAAAATAACTTAACTTTGTTCTTTTCCTAACTGCCCTGAACACTATGATATTCACTTCTGCGGCTCTAGCCTTTTAAAATGCATGCTCTTTTGATTTGGAATGTTCAGTATGGATATGAAATCTTCATTTTTGCTGTTGACTTCGCCAAAGTTTATTCGTTTCTTCCTCTTGTTTGCTCCAAACTGACTTAATTTGTAACTGCAGAAAGCAATGTCTTATAAACATATAAGTGTTGTATCTAATTTTGCCATTAACCTAGTAGCTTGTTGAAAAATTGTTTCTAGATATATAATCTTTGTTTCCATTTAGTCTAAATCCATGCCCCTTATAAGTTCTGATAACATCCATCTGCGCCTGTATATGCTAATGAGATTCTCCATATTCCCATCTTCCTATATAGGGGAATATCAATTAGCAACTTGAACCATACTTTTGCATACATAGTTATTTATGGGGAAAGTCAGTGTCCTTGTAAGGGGACCACTTTTTTATGATAGACCCGACAACATGGGCCAATCAAAGCCCGTCGAATTAGGATTCCAAAATAAGCTTTCCATCTATCATGGTACATAGTTTTGATACACAGCACTGGGCTAAAATCCAACGGCCGGCATTTCACACGAGTCCACTTGAAATGCTATCTACTGAATTTCAATCCAATTCGCTAGCAGGCACTAGACGTTAATAATCAACAGTCTTATGTTATATAGTTGCAAACATATCTTCTTTGTTATAACGTGGGGTGTCTGAGTCCGTAGGACCCAAGTAAGGACTTGAACACCCCTCATTACAACAGTGGAGGGGTAGGGAAACCAATGCATTAGAGCAATATATCTCACTGCCAATTTTCTTGGGCACGTACTGGTCCACCCATCAGGATATGTGATCCCGGGTGGGTGCCTAACAGAGTTGGGTTTTGCACTCACGACCTCCACTTCATGAAGCGTGTCCTGGCCATTCTACCAACATCCTGTTGTTAACCAGTTCTAACCATCGAATTGTCAAGTAGACTTTCATTTGGAACGATGGACAATTCTGCTCATGGAAATGTATCACAGAAGAATAGATGACTTCATCTTTCGTCCTTTCTTGTCTTCATTATGTTGTCAAAGTAGCATCTAATTTCCATCAGGAAATATTTTTGCTCCTTGTTAGAACCAACTATATGTATGTGCACTGCCAGAATGTTTTTGATATGAGGGCCCTAGAAATCAAGAATGATGATGTATATAGCGGGTTCTATCAAGATTTTTGAAGGATGGATTAGCCAATTTTGAACTTGATAATTAATCAAATGCATGCAAGATCAGATTATATAGTTCCACTGTATCCAAAAATGAAACAAATCATATAGCTTCATCCATTGTTGACAAATGGAGCTTGATTCATGCATTGTTTCTTATGCAAAAGGCAAATGCATATTTATCTAGCAACTTTACTGCCCATATGGACTCATTTGGATTTGTGAAGATGATGTGTGAATAGTAGTCAGAGAGAATTAGAAAGGAAGCATTCCTACACCAAATGTGGGCTCCAGGGATCTATCTTAAAACCTTGCCGACAGGAAAAAGTCAGGAAGAAAACAAACATCTCTTATCCAATCTTTTCATCAGCAAAAGGTAGTTGCATCATTGTTCCTATTCATGACAATGTTTCAGCCGACGGTATCCACAAAAACCACGTATTGAAGCGCGTCCCATGACTGCTACCTCCATAATGTTATTGTTGGTTCTAATAATTGAAACTTAGAGTAGGCTTCAATTTCATATATACTTGAGTGAACTCACGTATGAAACCATATCAGTCGCCAACCAACCTTTGGTGACCTGGCTGGATCTCTCCTGGTTGTGGATGTGTGTCTTACAGGAGGTCTTTATGGTCCTCCTAAGGATGTCTGCCATCCTCCATCAATAAGAGCCTTTGGTCATCAGGATCGACAGCGCACACGCTAGGGCATGATTAGCGCCAGTATTGAGCATGTGCACTAGTGCAATATTGGCGCTTACATGCACTAGTTGTGCATAGTCGATCTTGATGGTTGATGGAGGATATGCTTGCGTACATTGGGTAGGAGGACCATAATACTTCCTATCTTACACGTAAAAAATAATAGTTGACGGAAACCAACGGCTGCTCTATATCAGAAATCTTTGTGCCTTTCCAACCTAATTTAAATCTTCGGGGCCTCTATAGGCTCCAATGGTCGAGTACCCCTCATTCGCAATATTCCATCTACGTATTCATCTGCCTTCTGTAGGCATAGCCCAAGTAATTTGAACAAGGAAAAGATAAAGAGTTAGATGTCTACGCAGTGAGCAGGTTTGGAAGTTCTTTATTATGGTTAAGCATAGCTCCAATCTGTTTCTAAAGTAAACAAAAGCATAATACGGACACTTAATTCTTTTTTAAGTGTGATATAGATGCTTGATGATGCCATTCGGGGTTTATCTGCAATCGAAAGATTCTTGGAATGGCAGCCGTCCATGTTCTGGTCCCACTCCATTTAGATATACTACATAGGATGTTGACCAATTTCCCTATTTAGTGTGGTCCATTCCATGTCCACATCTTTGATGCATGAGGAATTATGTAAACTTAGCCAATGAACAAGGCATATAAGATCTAACATAAGATCAGCAAAAAAAAAGCATATGATCAAGCATGCCCCATAGTGAATTAGATTAAAAAAACACCAAATTGTCAAGTATGCTCTTTCATACCCTCATAAAGACAAACAGAGATACTCCAGTGGCATGAACTTCGCCTCCCTTTGGCATAAAACAGACCTCATATCACGATACTGATGACATGATAATACACAGCAATGGCTACTGTCCTCACTGACGTGTGGCATATTAAGCTTGTTAACCTTGATTATTTGTTGAGGAGCGTCGCCGTGCTTTCCGATTAAGGTGAATGTCTAATTATTTAAATAACAAGTTATGATTAATAGAACCTCCATATGTTAATCAAGGTTCCACTAATTTATATAGCTAAATAATCCATGAGAGTTTTGCATTTTAATTGCAATTGCATTGTCATGATGAAGCCAATGCTGATACTAATTAAGGGACCCATCAATGTCATTAATATAACAATAACTCAAAGATGTTTACATCTTTAACTATACGTCAATAATATTGCTTGTTCAGATTGGTGGACCAATGGTCTGAAGTGAATTCAAGTGTCCAAGCACTCATGCCCAATTGGTGTTTGACACATAACTCTTCTGTCTTCAATAGTTTGAAGATTAAATTGTGTAAACCTATTATTCTGCATTTGGCCATTATCTATGCTAATTTTTTCATTTATTTAGGGGCCATTTGGGGCATGAAAAATCAGCACCATCCAGCTGAAAAAAATCCAGCTGATTAGGATTTTTTGGATAATCCACTAACCAGCTGAAACACCTCATGTGGATTTTTGGAAGTGGATGAAACTGATTTTTCACGCCCCGAACCGCCCGTTAATTTCCAAAGTTTTGTAGCATATTACTCCCTTTGTCCCATATCAATCGTCTAGATTGGAAATTAGAAATAAACAAGGTTTGAACTAAACTTAGTTCATATTTGGATTTTGAATTCAAACAATTACTATGGGATGGAGGGAGCACTTTTTATTAGAAGGTAATATCCATAAGGTGATAAATCAGACTCCATTTGCTAATTGAATCTATAATAACTTGTTGGACCAGGCTTCCGTTCGGTGCCCAAGTACTAGTTTAAATCCTACCCCATTAGCAATTGGCACCCTCCGAGGAGCGTTTAAGAAATTATTGGGTACAATGGTCTGACCATGTCACTTTTATGCCAGGGAGCAGTCGGTCTTCTAGATCGACGGCTCTAGCTATTGGGCACCAAAAGTTGAGTGTGCACCGTCGATATTTAAGATGGACGGCTTCCCGGCTCCCTTGTGCCCTGGAGTAGACAATAATTTCTTCCCTCTGAGGGTAAGTTAAAAAGAAGAGTTATCTTGTGGGCCATGGAATGCTCAGTTAATTTGACACATATGAGTGGGAGGGAGCTACATGATTTGCTGAGGTGCAGTAAACTGTGAAGGTAAAAAATCAGAACAGTGGAGAACGAAATCATTGATTGGATGGCCATAAACGGATGTAGAATGGGGAAGTGGGGTTGTTCGCTGACAATCATGGGAAATCCACAACACTTTTTTTATTCCTAAGTGAGAGATTTGGGAGATAAAAGGAGAGATAGAGATGGATTCTTCTTGGGCTCCCTTCCAACACAAAGTACCTGTTGTTTAGCAGACAGAAGGGGTGCAAGAGAGAGAGAGATTTTAAAGGTGTAAACGGAGCTTCTCTAGACTTGAGCTTGCTCGCCTTTTACCCTGTTGTTTTGCTTTCTTTTGCTTCCATTGCTGAAATTGATTTCTTTGTTGACTCTGAGGATGGAAAGAGAAGGAGAGAAAGTTTTAGGCAGTGGAAACAGGGGAAGATTTAAGAGAATTTGTGTCTTCTGTGGCAGCAGATCAGGGTACAAGCCTGCATTCAGAGATGCAGCTCTTGATCTGGGAAAACAGCTAGTAAACATATATTTTTTGTGCCAACCTTTTTAACAAATTGACATTCTAGCATGGAAAAAAGCTTAATTTTGGACAAAAATATCGTAAGTTAATTTCTCTGATTGGTGCCTTTTTCCACCTCTTTTACAGGTCCTGAGGAAGATCAACCTGGTTTATGGTGGTGGAAGTGTGGGTCTGATGGGTCTCATCTCCAAGACTGTCTTCAATGGTGGTTGTCATGTTCTTGGGTAAGTCTAACTTGCTATATTTTATATCTTTTTAACTATCTTTAAAATTTTCTTAGATTTGTTTTTTCGTTGGTATTTTCTATTCACTGTTTCTCTTTTGGCAGAATAATTCCCAAGGCTCTGATGCCTCAGGAGGTAACTCTTTGGCAGTTGGTCAACTGTACTAAATGTCATTTCCTCCTTCCTACCTTGTTTTCAAGGAAGACTGAAATTCAACATTCTTTTTTTCTTTTGCAGATATCAGGGGAGACCATTGGAGAAGTGAAATCCGTTGCACACATGCATGAAAGAAAGTCAGAAATGTCCAAACATTCTGATTCTTTTATTGCCCTCCCTGGTCAATTCAATCACATCAATTGCTCTTAATCATGCACACTTGCTTTTTGTTACATTAATCAAGCCAAAGTTCTAAGATTGTAACCCTTGCTTCACTTTAACCCTTCAGGTGGCTATGGGACCATGGAAGAGCTTCTAGAGATGATAGCATGGGCTCAACTGGGCTTTCATGAAAAACCAGTAAGTTGGTAGCTTTCAATTTTTTAAAACAAACTTATTTTTACTCATTTATAAGTAAACTTGTCATGTGGAGGTTAAAAAACAAGAAAAAACAAAGGGAAAAAGGATATGGGTCTTCATGTTTCTTTATGTTTTTTTACTAATCTACAGGTGGGGCTCTTGAATATTGATGGATACTACAACAGTCTACTTGCATTGTTTGATAAAGGGGTGGAGGAGGGCTTCATTGAAAAATCTGCCAGGCAGATTGTCGTTTCTTCAGAAACAGCAGAAGATCTACTCAGAAAAATGGAGGTATTTAATAGAGAGCGAAAGAGAGTGAGAAGAGAGGGGAAGATTTCAGGGTGTGTTGTCTTGTAGATATGGTTTGATTGGTTGTGAAGAATTATTGGATGGAATGATGCAGCAAAGCAGGAGGAAAAGAGGAATTGAAATGCTATGTTTTTTGTTTTTGCTGCAGGAATACTCACCAGTGCATGACAGGGTTGTGCCCAGACAAAGCTGGGAAGTGGACCAATTATTAGACCCTGCTGCAAGTAGCCATGCTTCAGCATCATAGTTTCCACCAGTCTCCTTTGTACATATGCATTAATTGTTGTCTCAAATTTCAGTTAGTTGATCCATATATTACCCAAATTATCTCTTTTCCTCCCTTCCCTCCTTTACCCTGCTTTGCAAGTAGAAAGAAATCTGTGTACATATCTAAGATCTCTATTGATTGGATGATGAGGGTACTGATTGCAACCATCTTGTTTGGTAGACAAGGCCAAATCGGCGAATATATTTGTAGCTCTAATGGAAAATTAGGGGCTCTTTGGCAAATCATTTAGATGATTGGCTTGAAAGATGATTTGCAAGGTAAAGGGCTGTTTGACAAACTCATTTATCTAAATAAATGAAGGCAAATGAAGGAGTTGTCTCTCAGAAAAAGAATTCACCTTAAATGGCCTTAGATGACCTTTATGTAAATGATAAACGGTCATCCAAACAGCTCCTTAATATGTGCATTTGACAGGAAAAACATTTTATGGAGATCATATTCATAGAGTGACTTTTTTTTTTGTACACTGGCCATTTGGATGCCTTTTTTTTTTTTGCAATTTGCCATTTTGGACTTCATTTTATTTATCTTGTTCCTTGTCATCCTAGCCAATTAGTAATAAGTGTCTAACTTTTATAAAAAAAAAAAGTGTCCAATGGATTTTTCTACCAACGCGAACCATTGCCATTGTGTAAGAGTATTGCTTTCGGAAAAATCTATTGTATAAGAGTCTTGTGGTGCACATATGCTAGTAAGAGCTTCTCAGTACTAATATAGAGATATATTTTCTTTCTTTTTCATCAAGTACTCGGCGGCACTGAACCTAGTCGAGTCCAAACTCCACCGCTTACTAATGCCACTAATATGCCAAAGTTAGGACTCGAACCTCGGATTATCGACTCAATACAGGGCTTTATCACCAACCCACCATGCACCAATCTATGATGTCTTACTATATGCTTCTTTCATAGGGTAAAGAATGACTAGAGGAAAGTAGATGTTGCTCTTTTCTTGCTTTTTTTCCTTCTGGAGTAATGCTAACCTACATTTTTCCATCCACTAGATGAACTTACAGGCTGCTAAAAGGAAATTAATTACATTGAAGAGTAAGAAAACAAAAGTGTTCTTTATGAGGCTTTCACCGTATTGATCCTCCACCACCCACCAGTATCACCACCACCAGCTCCTCCTCCTCTTTGTCGCTGCCTCCTCTTCCTTCTCCTTCGTCGCCTCCTCCTCCTCCACCACCACCATCACGTCCTCCTCTTCCTCCATCTCCTCCTCTTTTGCCGCCGCCTCCCCCTCCTGCTGTTGAACCACTAGCGCTGCACTATTGCCACCCCTATCATCATTGCCGCCGCCACCACCACTATTGTCACCGCCAACATCACCACCACCAACTCAACCTCCTCTTCCTTCGATGCCTACTTCACAACCACCTCCACCATCTCCTTGTCCTCTAAGGCCACCACCACTACCGTGTTGGGGTTAAAAATCCGATTTTAAAACCACCCTCTTACTCGCATCGACCTGAAGGACAAAATCTCACACTGTTACCAAAGATCGAGGCCTTCTCCAGTGTCAATTTGAGCAATTTCTGAGTCAGAGGCGTTCGCATCAAAATCTCACATGTCACCTTTGAAATCTCAAATTTTAAAACCATAGTTTTTCCCCCTTCATGTCAATCTTACACGCATCAATCTAAAAAACAAAAGCCCACAAATTTTCCCAAGATCGAAGCCTTCTCCGGTGTCGATTTGAGCATTTCCCACTTGGAGACATTCATATTGTAGAGCAATGTGAATAGCAAAATGTGAGAAGCAACATGTGAATAGCGACAAAATATGAGCTAAAAGGTCTCCAAGTGAGAAAATGCTCGAAGAGACACCGGAAGGCCTCAATCTCAAGAAAAAACATGGCTATTTGTTCTTGAGGTTGACGTGAGTAAGAGGACGGTTTTAAAATCAAATTTTGGACCCTCAACACAAAGGTGGTGGCAGTGGCCTTGGATGAGGAGGAGGAGGAGGTGATGGTGGTGGAGGAGGCAGTGGAGATGAAAGAGGAGGCGGAACTGGTGGTGGTGGGGGTGGGGGGAGCATTGCCGGTGGTGGCAATGGCGGAAGAGAAGGTGGTGGAGTCGGAGAAGGAGGAGGGACAATGGCAGAGGCAGAGGCGGAGGCCGGAGGCACCAGATGGGCAGTTGAGTCATTGGAGCCAGTGGAGGGGCAGACCTAAAGATGTGGGAGGGAGTTAAAAAGGAAGAGAAAGAAGAGAAGGGCACTTAAGACTTTTTGCTCAACATGTGTAGGTATTCAACAATCTTCCTTGTAATATATCAATGATGAGAAGCAGGGTTGGGGCCAAGAAAATGGCTAAGGAGGGCCACGGTTAAATCTATTAGGGAGGCCATTTGATTGACTGAAAATGACAAATCAGGGAACTATGCGGTCCACCGAAAAAACTAATATGAAAATTTCATTGCTCCCCCTAGCTCTATCCCTATTGAGATGTGTCTCCTTCCCCAACAATATCGTGAGCTTGTACCATGAGTGCAAGGAAACTTTCATCCCTTCTATGCATAAATACATATCGGCTGTAAAAGAGGTGCAATATCCATCATCATGAAGGTTAGCTACCAACATTAGGCCCATGGTGATCTCTTTTGCCGAAGCATAACTAGGATTCCAAGACTTGATCTTCTAATAAGAGGTGTCCATCTCACCAAATTCTAGTACTTTTCAAGCCCCTACGTAACCTTAGATATCTGATGCCCATGTCTTCAACAATGTTATGACTTATGATTAGCCATGGCAATAACACTCTTTCACACACAACCTAAGCTCCAGTGACTCAACTCCCCCCTTGTGATTACGATTAGCAATGTTATCTAAGATGAAGCTTACCTAAGATCCCCCCTTGTTCTTGGGTTGAGACAAACTCAATTACACTGGAGCTTGAAGACCAACACATCAAATGCATCAACGGGGATATTTTTTCTACATTCCTATGGATAAGAACACATAGGTATCAGCTTTCTTCTTCTTTCTTCCAAAGAAATAACAAAGTTAATTATTGGAGAGTAAAACAAAGCTTATCTAAGATCCCCCCTTGTTCGTGGGTGGAGACTCGAACTCAAGTTTGCTCACTTACACTAGAGCTTGAAGACCAACACATCAAACATGTTTAGGGGGGATATTTATCATATATTCCTATGGATAACAACACATAGGTGTTGTTGTTTTAATTAATCTTCTTAATTTTACTCACAAGTGTACGAATCGTGTTTGGAGTATAGTCGCGCAATTCTTACGAGGTCGAACCCACAGGGACTTGTGTTTTTGGAATACTAATTCGAAGATCAGATTATTACCCTTGTTGAAGAATTAAATTGATTTGATTCACTACAACTACGACTAATCGAAGACTCAATGCAACTAAACAGCTTTAACTAACAAATTAATCTAAAGGCAATTAAATAATCTATGAAAAAGAAACTAATTGACAAATAAAAATTGAAACTTTAATCAAGAATTTAAAACACTAGGGCATAAGAATCAGCACATGACAATCATAGGAATATTTCTTTTAAAATCAGCAATTGTTTTAACGATTATCTCGTAGAGAATTGGAATTCAATCTATTCTCCTACGGAAAATTTCAGCATTAAAGCATATAGATTTAAATAGAATTTTGTATTCTCTTGCATATCAACAGATGAAATTCAAATCATTACATGTATCCATCATTTGATAAATCACAAATAATATCTAAATAGCATGTTCAACATATAGCCTAATGCAATTAATTTGAGAATAACAATCGTTAAAACGCATTAATTTAGGCAAAGCAATTGCATCACATGAGTACCATTCCTACAACTAATCATGGCTTCATCTCAGCCCTAGACAAGGATTTAGCTACTCATACTAAGGAAATTAACTGCAAAAATAATGAAATTCATTTCGATATAACAAAAATCAACTTATAGGAATTGTTTGAATAATAGAAAACAAGCCAGAAAGTACTGTCGGGTTACTGTTCTTCTTCTCGGATTACTGTTCACAGCTCCAACAACAACAGGACAATTTGAATGAAAACAGAGGAATACAAAGATCTTTTGCTGGAAATTACTCTCAAAATAAAAATGAAAAAAACACAGAAAATTTGAACTCCCGGTCGTCTTTTCTCTCTCGGCCCGTGTTCTGCTCTTGTTTTTTTTTCTTATATAGACTGCAAAGCAGCTCTCCTCTTCTCCCAAAACAGAAACCTTTTCCAAAATTAATCTCGTGTAGAAGACACTTCCATTCTGCTGCCTTCCAAATCAATTGTTTGCCCTTCGAATTGCATCAAACCCGATCCAATTTGTACCACATATTCCAACTTTAAACCACAAAGCAGAGCTAAAAACGCCCAAATGTGAAGCTTTCCCATTTTAAACAATTCAAACACTCTTTGTAATCTTCAATCAAATCCTAAATGGCAACGTACCATTCTGATTCCAGAGCAGACGCTTGATTTTCCGATTCGACTTTGTTGCAGGAGATTTTTTTTTCCAAATCTAAAACTTTCCAAATCGCGACCATTCCTTCTGTTACTGCTGTTTCTCGCCGTCGTCATGCTGTGCCGCCGTGCACGATCATCGTCTCCGCCGTGTTCGCCGTTCACGATCTGCTGGTTCACCGCCGTCGTCGCCTTCGTATGACCGCCGCCGTCAATCGCCTCTGCCATCGGCCGAAACCCAGCCGTCGCCCTCTACCCATGGCCGCCGGAATCGAGGGACTCCACCGCCATGAGTGCTCGAGCAGAGAGCTCGAGCGCTCTCTGTTCTGAAGAACACCCGACGACACTCTGTTTCTGTTTCTTTTTTTTATTATTATTAAACCGAGCCATTGAACCGGCTCGGTTCAATCTTTCTCTGAAAACCCGTCGTATCAATGTCATTCGTCGAATCAAATCTGAACACTCATCCATTGATTTCACGCCCGTCTTCTTCATCAGTGAACATCAACGGCTTTGATCTTCTCTGCACGTGATATCAGCTCTTGGGTTACTTTGGCACTTCAAAACCCGTCTAATGGCTTCACTTTTGGCTGTTCTGCAGTACGAGAATGCGAACCTATACAAAATAAAACATGTCCCAAATTAGATGTACCAAATATTTATAAAATTACGGAACAGTGTTAAATTGAGCAATTTAGAGAGCCTTATTTGTTTAATTCCTAATTACTAAACAAATGACTAAAATTCACTTTATTCCTTATTTTAATTAGAAATTATGACTAACAAATAGGTAAAAAGGCATATAAAAAATGTGTATTTTTCATGCTTAACAATAGGTACCAGCTTTCTTCTTTTTTCTTTAAGAGAAATAACAAAGTTAATTAAAGGAGAGTAAAACTTGGGGTTTACTCCAAAAAATGAAAAGCTATCACCGACATGCTTTTATCCACGGGATAACCTACAGACTCATCCAAATGGTCGCGAGCTTTCCTTGAAAACATGAGCCCACATATATACGATTCTGTGATCGCCTGAAAATCAAACTCCAAATGTTTACTGTGAAACATTGACATAAGAGGCAGTCTCATAGTAGGTTGATACAAGCATCCAAAAAAGAAATGTTGTGACGACCCCAAAATTTGTACAAAAAAAATGTTTTTCGTCGACCTAAACTAAGAATTGGAATTGATTTGGCTTCTTTTATGTGCTGCATGGATAAGTTTGATGGGAGTTATCATGTTTTCCGACTTGAGTTAGAATTAGATGGAGTGTGTTGATCTATACTTGAATTATGCATTTTATTAGCTCTTAAACTTATATTTATGTTAGTATTTTGATTATATTTACTGATATTTCAATATAGTTTTTGGTTTTTGTAGAAAAATGAGAGTAAGATGCAAAAATATGGTGAAAAGTAACTCCAATGTTAGAATCTTTATAACTTCATGTATATATCTCTAGACTGATTCAAGCTTCATGTTAACGTTCAAGAAGTCAACTTTCCAATGCCACCGACTGCGTGTAATTCGAAGTTCAAAGCGAAAAGTTATGACCATTGGAAGATTGTGATGCAGAACATAAATAGTAACCGATTGATCGGCCAAATTTACGCGATCGATCGGCTGAGGAAAAAACCGAAATTTTTGTGATCGATCAGCACCTCTCGATCAATCGTATCTACTGGAGTTTATTGATAAACAATGTCGATCGATCGGTGAACAGTGCCGATCGATCGCCGTATGCGGAAAATTAAAATAAGGCTTATTTTGACTCCGATTTGGAAGAGGATTTCGTAGTTTTCCTTCACCCTTATATATATGCCTTAAGGGATAACGTATTGGGCATTAGAGAATAGAGTTTTGAGTCCCTTTGGAGACCTTGGAGGCTAGAGCAAAGGAGAGAAGAAGAAGAAGAAGATGAAGAACATGATGATGGATTCTCTTCTAATGCAAGATTAAACTCCTTTCCAAGGCATAGATGAAGCCTAATAATCTGGTTGTATAGTCTCTTTTCTCTCATATTATGTTTTACTTTAGTTGGTGTATGAATTTTATTATATAATCACCGTTAATTCATTAAGATTTATTCTTTGTACTCGAGAGAGACAAGAGTGAATTCTTGTGAGTTTCAATCCGAAGAATACTTGCGTGTCCGAGAGGAACGTGAGTAGACTGAGGTGTTATATATCAATAAAGTTTCATTGGTTTATACTCGAGAGAGATAGATCACAATTCTATGTTTTATGTGCTACATCCGAGTGGATAGCATTATATTTTGAGT
Source organism: Houttuynia cordata (assembly GCA_039654745.1). Lineage (NCBI taxonomy): Eukaryota > Viridiplantae > Streptophyta > Magnoliopsida > Piperales > Saururaceae > Houttuynia > Houttuynia cordata. Next base: position 62,290,001 of record CM077502.1, on the reverse strand, counting down.
TGACAAGTGTATGTCTGAGAGGAATATGCTAGCCAATTAGAAATCTTTATTCAAAAGAAGAGAGAGAGAGACGATACACTAGTTTATTGTGGTGGATTTGAAGCCTTGGTCTCTTCCATATTGATTAAATCTCAGCTTAGTTTAGTTAAAGTTCACTGCTTTCCTTAGAGTAACTAAAAACTACAATTTTCTCTTGAATTTGTTAAATTGTTTAACTTTCCCTGAGGTTCGACAACCCTTAATACTCGTTGTAGTACACAATTGTCTTGTGCACTTGCAAGGGTTTAATTTTAAACGATCATGTGTCACGAGGGGTTAACCAAGAATAGGACTCCTCATGAAGCTGGGAATCCGATCGACTAAACATGGCACTGGAGATATGCCTGGTGCCAGGGTTAGGTGTGAGGAGTGGATTGATTCAAATGTTTTGTGAGATATACTTCTAGTTGGAGTAAGATTACAGGAGGAATTAAATGGACGGTGGAAAGAATCCCTGCTGGCTAGGACTCTTAATGGGCACCAGGGATTTATTATTGGAGTTGTTTGTTTTAGATAGACCTAACTTCTGTTGAGGATTGCCTCAAGTAGGTTAGGTCGGTTACACTCCAACGTGGAGTTGGAAAACCCTAGGGTGCAGGCCGGCCTCCCTCTTCTCTTTCTTATTATCTCACGATTCTCTCTCTCTCTCTCATATCTCTCGACTCTATTCTCTCTCTCTCATCCCTCTCATTGTTGGCCGACCAGAGATAAGGCAAGGAGGAGTTGGGATGCAGGAATTTAGGCTAAAATGAGGAGAGTACGACAAACGATTAAGGTAGGTTGCCTTTACGTAATTCTTTCCAAGGTCCTATTTTCTACAACGCCTAGATTCTTTTGCGTTTAAAGTCAAATAAGAATATTATTCCTATTGATGATGTGTTCAATTATATTCTAGTTTATGCTCTTGACAATTACTTCAATTATATGCATTGCTGTCATGCTGAAAGTGTAGTAATCGATTACGATCGTTTACTAGATTTGTGTTTCCAATACTCGTATCGAATATTGATAAGAACCTTGATTTGCTTGTTATTTCTTTGTTACTACCATCTCTATATACTCTCTCTTGCTATCCAGTCATAATAGTTCTAATTCATGAAGTTATTATTCATATATATGAAAGTAAGCGACCTGATATGTGCTTAATGTTAACTGAACCCTGTAGATCTAAAGAACTGCAGACCAAAAACCCTTATGCTCAGTAACGTACCTTTTCGGTCAGTATATGTGTGACATGTTGTTCATGCCTTTATTGCTTGTTGTCTATGTTGAGGTATTGTAAAAACATTATATGAAATCTAACATATAAGTTGTTCTCTGTCGGGGAACAAAATTGTTGTATGATATGTCTATTACCCTACCGGCCTTTGCATAATCTCAAATCCCTATTATGAAGCATCCATACCATGCTGATATGTCTCTAAATAGTTATAAATGCAATATTTTATACTGATCGTTCAAATATTAAACCCTTACAAGTGCACAAGGCAATTGTACTACAGTGAGCATTTAGGGTTGTCGAACCTCAGGTACGGATAAATAATCTACCAAACTCAAGAGAGAAAAGTTATTGTTTTAGTTTAATCTAAGAAAGCAACAATAAACTTTAGCTAATTAAAACGAGTTTTACTTATATGGAGAAATATCAAGGCGGCGAATTCACCACTAAACATGCAATTACTACTCTCAATTATTATTTCGCACAAGTTGATATAACACGATAACTCGTGTTCTTGGTCAGACATACAAATTACCAATGAATGCACTACACGTTCTTGGTCGAACACAAAAAGTTCACTTACTATAAATAATATAATTAACTCTATCCTTGATCGGGCATAGAATTAACACAATCCTATTCTTGGTTAGACACATGGATTATTAAGATCAAATTTCATTCATAATCAATTAAGTCTATGGTCAAGCACTAGATGAAAAATCATGAAATCGCATTAACCATATAAAATCATATCAACTCTATTAAATTAAACAATCAAGAGTAATAATACACATTTAGGGCTCCATCTAGCCTTGATAAAAAGTTTAGTTAGACATAGAAATAGAGAAAAGAAAAGCCTGATTTGATGAATTCATTGGCGAATAAGGCCAATGAAACCCCCTTCCAATTCCGGTTTGAAAAAGGACTATTTTTACGTTTGCAGAATAAGGCGATCGATCGCACTGTTCACCAATCGATTGCTTCCCAATCGATTTCATCTTTCCTTCGTTATTACATTCTTTCCCGCGATCGTTCGGTCGGTTCTCTTCATACGCCGATCGATCGCAAACTTTTCATTCAAAAACTCCAGTAGATACGAACAATCGATGAGGTGATGATAGATCGCTTCCTTCGTTCGCGACTCATTCTGGTTCTGGCAATCGATCGCGTAAGTCTGGCGATCGATCGGATACTATTCATTCGCTAAAATATTTTGCTTCTTTTCTCTTCTTAAGCCAAAAGGAGAGTATGTCTTCTCTTTCCTACAAAAGATAAAAAACTCATTAAAGCATCACTAAATCTAATCAAATTCTAATATAAACATGAGTTAGGAGCTAATAAAATGCATAATTCAAGTACATATCATATACCTCTATAAATCGAAAACTATAAAAAATGCAATAAGTTTTGGCTAGTATTTTGTTGATCCATAAGGAAACGCTCATTCTCTAATATTACAGAGTTGACCATGGTAATACAATGATGATGTGAATTTTAATTTATTGCTCACAAGTGCACGAATCCAATATAGAATAGTGGCTACGAGGTCGATCCCATAAAGATTTGGAATTAATTCAACCTAATTCTAGACTTTACTTAAATAATTCGACAGAAAGAAACTTTAGACAACTAATTAGAACTTTGGAAAAATTAACTGCAATCCAATATATAGAAATTCCAAAGCATCGATTCCACTACTAATTAAATTAATTCTATCTCCTCCCACTTTAATAAATTGTAGTTGATTTAATTAATGTGTTCCTCTCAGATACATGCTCAAAATAATCATGCAGGCTCTTCTCAGACGTTTGTACTTAAATAATTAAAGCAGTGATCAATAGAGATTATCTTTTTCGAGCATAAAAACTATATGAAAATTTAAACTTTATTCAAAAGCACCTCGGAGTGCACATGTTCCTCTCGGACACGAGCATTCTTTGGTTTAATTTCATACAAAATTCTACTCTACCCTCTCTTGAGCACATAGAATAAAAAAATTGACGAAACTATAATTCAATTATATGGAATAAAGTTGCATACGTCAAACTAAAATAAAAATAAGATAAGAAGGGATAGAACCAATCTAATTAGGGCATACATATTCCCCAATAGCTTCTTTCATTGTTATTCTAAAAAGAAGTTTTTTAGAATGCTCCTTTGTCTAGAAAAGATAAAAAAACAGAGTTTAATTTTTCTTGTTAATGTCATAGTTAAATTTCCTAATTATGTTTCTCAATTTGATGACCCATTTGTAAATGTCTTAAAGTGGTAGACTAGTTTAAGGAGAGCTCACTCCAAAAGAGGAAGAAGTCTACTCAAGATAAGAGTTACTTCAAAAAAACCCACTACAAAAAGAAAAACCCACTACAAGAATGAAGAAAACATATATCAATGGACAAGACTGAAATATGTGTATTTAAGGCAAATCACTTCGAATGAAGACAACAAGGGTCATGCTCAAAGGTTCAAGACTTATGGTGATGCGTCATCAAGCCCTCTCCCCTTGATTTGCAAGATTTATTGCTTGAACCCCCATAAATAAATCAAACCATAGATTAGTGGATATAGGGTGAATGTGTGCATATAAAGAATCCACTCATGGGTGTGTTTATGTAAAGGAACCACCCACAAATGGGTTAATATGACACAACCCACATGAGGGAACCACTCATGAGTGGGTTGATATGAGGTATCCACCCATGGATGGGTTGATACACACCTCCCTCTCCCTCTATAAATATCCATCTCTTGTTTCGTCCTCTCCCCAAAAACCTCTTGGCCTTATTCTTCTCTTTGTGAATCATGAGAGAGTTTTGAGTGTTCTTGATTATTCGTCCTCTCCTTTCTTGGAAAGGGGCTCAAGATCTTATTACGAGATCTTAGAAAGGGATTCAAGTCATCTTGGATCATGGTTTCTTGGAGCATCTAGAATCACCCTTTAGAAACCAAAACCTCTACTTGACCTTAAACCAAAGACTTGCAAATCCTCTCAAAGGTCTTAGTTACTTTGATATACTCTTCGGCCCCTCGTTAGTGATTTGATGGGTTCATACCAAGGTTTTCAAAACCAGGCCAGCCATCGACCCGAATTGATGGCCGGTCCGGTTGGACTGCGGTTTGACCACGGTCAAATTGTGGTCAAACCGGACTGACCCGGTTTAAGAGTGAGGAATGATAAATATATAATAAATATATATTTTGTATATTAATAGCATGAAACCTCTCGTAGTTGAGGTGGTTAAGGTGTAAGTACCCCTCCCGAGGGGAGGAGGTTCGAAACCTCCTCCTAGCAGAAAATTTTTTCAAAAAAAAAATATTGATTTCGACCGGCCCGGTTTAAAAAAAATTGTCCGGTTTAGAGAATCGGGGTGAACCGGCCGGACCAAACCGATTTACCGGCCGATTCCGGTTCTCCACGTCGGACCGGCCGGTCCGGTCCAGTTTTGAAAACCATGGTTCATACTCTTGACCCTTAAGAGTAGTTCAAAGTATCTTTGGCCATGGTTTCACTTAAACTCATAGGAAAATTCTTAGAAAAACTAATCCCTTGTCCAAAAAACTTCTACAACTTCGGAGCATCATTAGTTGAATCCAAGGATGGACAATGGAAGGTCATTAGCTCAAGACTGGTTTGAGCAAAACGGGTAGGATATCTCACATCCTCCCTTCAAGGGTATGTACTCTAGTCACTTCTCCATCCTAGAGTAAGTACTCTTAAATATCTTCTTTACTTGTGTTAGATTGTGGTGTAGGCCATAGGGTCGAACCACTCTTTTGAGAGAGTTTGTTCGGTGTGACCCATAGTGAGTGTGGATTCACTATTGTATGGTTCTCAGTTATCCAAGCAAAATTGGTAAGTGTATGATGTTGTGGGTGAGCTAAAAACCCTCACTTAGTGGATGTCAGAGGTTCCTTAGATTAGGTGCTCCAAGAGTAGACGTACCCGTTGAAGCGAGTTGCTTAGCGGCGAACCACTATAAATCTTTGTGTGATTGCTTGTGTTTGCCCGTCTTGCATACTGTCACACGCACACACATATTCCACACCTCTTAAGCTTTTCTCTCTCATGCGCTTCCATTACTTGCTAATAAGATAATGTTGTATTGAATGATTGTTTAAATTAACATTATCTGTTAGTAAAATAGAGTGAGAGTTTTTAAGTAGTTGTCCTATTCACCCCCCACCCCCTCTAGGACTAAAGAGCACTTTCATTTCTATGTCGGAATAAAATAGGGCAGTGAATTAAGCTTATTTTTCATCGACATAAGCTTTTCATAAAATTATTTTTTCGCCCTTAAAAAGTATCTATATGCATCTATAATTATGACACATTGTCATGGATAAGCATAAAATGAGTGTAAAACCACTATATGTTGTGATAGTCTACTTTATAGTCGAGCTCGACAAAAGTTTAGAGGAAAATTTTTTGCCCCCTTAGTCAAAATTCTTGGCTCGTCCCTGCATGCAATTAACCATGAAACATGCAAATCCAATATGAAACATACACTACTTCTAGCATGCAACAATCGCATACCGTATATTTGATAATCCACGCCAATTAGAAGGAGATATTGACTTTTATGTGTGATAATTAACTTTTTCTACCTTAAATCCGAGCAACTTGAAGTCAAATCCTTCTTCTTATTATCTCTCCAAAACCTTATCCTCCTTGGAGTCTTTTGAGTGTAGGGCATCCAAACATGCACTAGAAAGGGTTAGTCATATATTATACTCTTCAATAATGATACCTCAAAAGAGACCTAACCGGATTTTATTGTTGTATCCTACGACAAGTCATCCAATTACAACTCACTTGTCATAGGTTACTTGTCATAGAATTACATAAATGAACTCTAATGTGCAATTTGAATACTAACAGTTTGTAGGTCTTATATCCTTCCTCCCTTAAAAGGAATAGAACCCTCAAGATTCAAACAACTCAGGATGCGACTTCCACATTACTATATGCAGTTTCCCAAGTTTTTGATTCCACATTCTGATTCCTCCATACAACTCAAACCATAGGTATTGATTTCCTTATTAAGATTAAGAGCTATTGATAAAAGAATTTAACCGTTTCTTTGAATGTCAAATATGGTTCCAAGTTCAAAGCTTTGAATTCCACTATTGGAATTTCTTTGTTTCTTTGTAATTTCTTCTCTTTTCTAAACATGGAGACATGAAATATATTATGCACTTCTTCCAAACTAGGTGGCAATTCCAACCTATATGCGCAAAGTCCAATTCACTCAATAATCTTGAATGGTCCTACATACCTTAGACTTCGTTTCACTTTTAGTCTGAACATTGCTACTCCTTTCAATGGTGATACTTTCAAGGAAATTGTATCTCCTACTTTGAACTCAAGTTCTCTCCTCCTTTGATTAGCGTATTTCTTCTACTGATCTTGACAATCTGGAGGTTCTTCTTTACCTTTTGCACCATCTCTACATTGATTTCAATAAGTTTTTCCTTGTTCACGCTTTCTCACCAATCTCATTCCAATTAGTTGGAGCTCTGCACCTTCTGTCATATAGAGCTTCATAAGGTGTCATTCCAATACTTGCATGATAACAGTTACATGTAAAGTCTACCAAAGGTAAGAAGTCATCTCAATTTTCCCTCTATTCCAACACACATGCTCTAAGTATATCCTTGATTGTTTGAATTGTTCTTTCAAATTGTTCATCTGTTTGAGGATGATAAGTTGTGCTAAAGTTCAACTTAGTTTTCGAGGCATTCTGATTTGACCTCCAATACTTCGAAGTAAATCTAGGATATGTCTTATACAATAACCTTTGGAGTTCCATGCAACTTGACTATCTCCCTCACATACAATTCGGGTAGACTATTCGAGTAATCGAGTATCCGGTCGTGTCCCAGGATTCCTACCTCGACCAAATTGGTATTGATGAAGGCTTTCGCACTCCGATCGAGGTCAGGGATTTTGGGGCATGACAGCATGATTTTTGCCTCGCTTTAACACATGAACCCGCGATCATTCCGATTGATCTTCATATGATTAGACATATATATAATATTGTGCACGATAAATATTAAAAAGACAAGTAGCTTAAATAGTTAAGTCATTGGGATGATGGAAAAAAATTTGTTTGGTATGACCCATTGAAAATCCGAACCCGTCCGGTTCGGTATTAAAAACTATGTGTCATGCTTTCGGCTTTCCTCTTTGAAATCACACAACCAACTATTACAAGAATTAAGGAAAGTACCACCTCAAAAAAAATAAGAATTCAGAAAGTAATTACACCACCGTTTTTATACGTTTTGAGGGAGATTGCATGAAAGTTGATGTGCATGCCTGCCCTTGTTAATTTGAGTATATATATCATTTGTGCCACCATTGTTGTGTCTTAGTGGGCCATTTGGGGCATGATTATAAGCTAATATCTACACATCCATGTTTTTTCCCATCCAGCTGAAATACGACCTGAGGTGTTTCAGCTAGATAAAAAAAAAATGGATGCTATTGCTTTTAATCACGCCCCAAACGCCCTTTAATTTGTTACGAGTCCATCGGGTCATCTACTAGTCCTTTAATCTGGTATTGAAAAGTGGTCACCGTAACATTTCCCATTTTTTAGTGTTTTGTGTACGGTCATGCGCACGATGCGGACTTCCATCCGACCGTTTACGCCCCAATGGCGACCACATGCGATCGTGTCATTCATTTCCTGCAGGAGGACCTGCACAGAGAGAGAGAGAGAGAGAGAGAGAAACGCCGCGTCTGAACCCTGCCGGAGAAACACACCGAAGCCGGAGATGAACGCCATCAGAAGAAGCCGGCTTTCCCGTACCCTCTTCGAGGCTGCAGCTCATTCTCCATTGAGTCTTAGCCTCCCTCGTGGTGGCCTCTTCAGTCCGTGGTCTCCTGGCCAGCACAGAGGTGCCAAAGTACTCGGCACCGATGTAAGACCCTCCAAATATCGTCATCTTCTTTTATCTTATACTCTGCAATTTCGAACTGTTTGGCTCAAATTGTTACCTGGGTCTCTCTTTTATTTTTTGCCATCTTCTTTTGATTTGGCATAAAAATACTTCTTGAAATAAGATAACTGAATAGTTGATTTATGGTGGATATGCTAATGTGATTTATTAGTTGTACTCTCTCAGTCCGTAATGTGATTTAATGTGATTTATGGAGTAGTATACATTTGCTTTTCCAAAATGAATTAAAATCAGTTCATTTTGGAAAACCAAATGTATATATCTACTAATTATTATTCTATGAAAGGAGGGAGTATGTTTTAAGTAAGTTTGGTCCTTTGAGCTGATGGAACTGTCTTTTATTTCACTGATGTTTGTTCTTTGTGCTTTCATTTTGGAAAACCCAAGGTATCTGCGAATTCCGAACGCAGGGAGTGAGTATCTTTTAAGTGGGAATGGTCGTTTGAATTGATGGAACTGTCTTTTATTTCACTGATTGTTGGAGCTCTGTACTGTTTTTGTCTTAATTTCACTGATTTGTGCGGATTCTTATTAATGAACATCATACCTATATACTCCCATGGTCCCATATTAATAGCTCATGTGACTCAATGTAACAGTTTGTGGCTGGGTACCTAAAAAAGTATCTTAAGAGCTCCTCCTATTTTTAAAAGGCCGTGGGTCCCCACCGTTCAATAAAAATCACTATTGTTCCAATTAGAGCTAATAATATGGGACGGAAGCAGTAAATTCTTTTACTTGTAAAGGTTCCCTATTGTTGCTTGTTTGTGCACATTTCCACTAAAATGAAGGTTATGAAACTTTTAGTGTTTTTAATCTAATGTTTGAATTTAGTACGTTACCTTGGGCAAGTTTGCACTGAATGTTTCTGCTGTGAAACGCTGCGAACAGTCGTGCCTAGAACAGCTCACTGCGCTTCTTTATGATGAAGGTGTAGGACGGCATGTAACTATGGGGTCAGCTCATGGGACCTGCTTGTTGTAATGAGTGTGGGCAAGTGGTTCTAGGCGCGAGCATACTTAGCACTACTCGTTTCTTTTACCTTTATCTTTACAGTTTTAAATTTTGTAAGTGACTATGGAATATGTTGGTTGCAATACATGATGCCATTTTGGTTTATTAGTTTTCCATTATTAAGTTCTGTAGGGATAGTAACAAGTGGGTTGAGGCCATATAGTAATTGTTTTCTTTTTAATATGAGCATGTCTGATATATGTCTTGCCACTCGTAATGCAGGTTAGATATGGAATGTCATCCAAAGAAAAGGTTGTCTTTTGTTCCCTGTCTCTTTTGTTATATATGAGAAGGTTCTCGTTCAAGGGTACCACCAATTGATATAATTTTTAACTGGGCTGTTTCTTTGACGAGCATAAACTTTTTACAGGCGCATTTTCCAGGTAAGAACAGGAGCCAATGATATCTGTTCCGCACTAACATTCGTTACTTTTATCTAATTACATATTTGTTAATGCTTCAGGTTTTGAAAGCCCAACATACTCAACATGGAAAGAGGAGGTGAAATACAGGTTGATATGCTTAAATTAGTAGTTTTCTTTTTTCCAAGCTTCACATGTGAGAGATATGTACCATAATTTATGGGGAAGTATTCTTTACTTAAATCCATTTCTCTGTTTCATTTGTACATGCATTCTTGGTTTCTACTGAGCCGTATCAGAGTTTTATATTAGCAGCATCATAAATTTCTTTTGTGTGGTCATGTCCAGCTTCTGTCACTTGTCTATGCCCTTTTTGGTAGTTTGGTCTGAATCTGAGCTAACTCATGCTTTCATTCATCTTCCGTTTCCACTAGGAAGCTGATAACTGTACACTGGTGTAGATATACGAAGTCTGTTCATTGGACAGTCAAGGCCTCTGATGATCCACCTTTTCTCTATCCAACAACCACCCACCACATCACTGTTGTTATGTCTATGTCTACATGTGTAGCATTGTCATTTTCGTTTTCCCTATAACCTGATCAAATGAAACACTTGGATTTGCTAATGTCTTTATATACTAAAATTGAAGCACAAAGATGTCACTATGTTGAGTTCAAATATGGATTTTACATTTCCTCGAGTATGAATGTCATCATGAAATTCAAACGTTACAAAGTTGAGTTTACCTAATGTCATCATGAAATTCATATGATAGTATGAATATCCATGGTGAAAGTTTTAAGATTTTTGTAAAGAGAAAGCAGTCAAAATCTATAGCACGAAACAACATGATCAAAGTTTGTTGTTTTTGAAACAGGAATTTCTATTTCTTGTTGTTTTTTAAAGGTTGTTACATATATGATATTCGTCTTTATAATTAGGCACATATGGTGAAAATGGTTGATTTCATCAAATGATATTTTGACATACAGAAAATGGAAAAGTTGAGAAGGCTGTTATGGAGCATTATTATTAGTAGTTTCTTTATTTTGCTTGTAAGCCCATAAGGCTAGTTAGGACAATAATCAGGCCCATTAAGGGTTAACTTATATAATGGCTTACTGCCTTGATGAATAATCAGGAAATTAATTAGCCCTAATCTCCCTTCTCTCTCCCCGATCTCTCTCTTCCCCCCCTGCCTTTCGTCCCTTCTCTGGTTCGGCCCGAACCAGTGAAGCCCTTTTCTCCTCTTCGTCTCTCATTCTCCCAATTGCAGAACCCTGTTTCGGAGGGTTCATAACATTGGTATCAGAGCGTTGGTCCTACTGTGGGTAAACAATTATGGTGCAAACGAAGAGCATGACAGCCAAGGAACAACAAACCTCCACAGAACCGGCCGCCCAGAGTTCCGATAGCACACCCGTCGCACCGGGAGGAGCAGCGACGGATGGCACCCTGCTGCAGGTTTTCTCTGAACTTTTGCATGAATTCCGCCTTCTCAGATCAGAACAGCAGGCGTCTTTTGAGAGACTAGCCAGCCAGTCGACTTGGGGTCCTTCCACCGGTCGCCAGCAGGTCGTGTTACAGGAAGACGAGGCCGCCGCTGCTCTCCGCCGCGGACTGTTGCCGCCGCCAGAGCGCCCCCATCTCCCTCCGCTGGCGGGGCCGGCTGGCCATGGTCAGCGTGGTCCTGCGCCCCACCGCCCGACCCCCCTTGCAGCGACGGACCTTCCTGTGGATGGGAACGTGCCTAACCCGATTCCGGCAGGCGATGCCGCCTCGCAGACACACCAGCGCCAGCACCTACCCGGATTCATGGGGGATCGCCACAACATGTTGGGTGTTCAAAATCCCAACTTTCAAGATCCCGGAGAATTTCAGCAGGACGATGATTCTGGTTTTGCACCACGGACGGCTGAACCGCGTTTGGCACGCTTGCAATTCCCTAAATATACAGGGGATGACAATCCTATTGACTGGGTATACAGGGCTGAAAATTTTTTTGCTTATCAGGCTACGACTGCAGATGTGGAGAAGCTCCGAGTGGCTGCCTTCCACTTGGAGGGTGACGCTCTTGTCTGGTTCCAGTATTTTGAGCGGGAAGTGCCTAATCCGACATGGCAGCAATTCACTGCAGATTTATGTGCACAATTCGGCCCCAACAATTTTGCCAATTTTAATGAACTCTTATCCTCCTTATCCCAAACGACGACCGTGAGAGCCTACCAAGTTGAGTTTATGAGGGTGGCTACTAGACTTCCGCACTGGACACAAGAGGCATTGGTTGGGACATTCCGTCGTGGTCTCAAACTGGAGATTGCAAATGAGATCCGCCATTTTTCCTGCCCTACCATGCAGGACATTGTGCGGCACGCTCGAATTCAGGAGGAGAAATTGAGTCGTCAGAGGCGGAATTTTCGCCCAGCAGGCCCCCTCCAGAACCGACCATGGGCACCTTCCCTTGGACCAGCAGGTCGTAATCGTCAGCTGTCAGGTACTATTCCAGGTACTTCAGTCCCTTTTCGCCGCTTATCACAGGCTCAGATGGAGGATAGGAGATCAAAGGGGTTATGCTTCAACTGCGACGAGCGTTACTCGCCTGGTCATCGTTGTAAAACCCCTCCTACTGCTCTTATTTTGGAGGAGGCTTGGGACGATGCCACAGGCTGGGAGCCGTCAGTTCCTTCGGATGATGCCGATGTTCGGCCAGAAATTTCTTTACATGCTTTTTCCGGTGCTTATACGCCCCAGACAATGCGTGTCCAAGGTTTACTTAAGCGGCAACAGGTGGCAGTGCTTATTGATAGCGGCAGTACACATAATTTTATTAATGACCGGGTTGCACAGCGTTTAGGCTGCCATGTTTCAGATTCCACTCCTTTTGATGTGTTGATAGGCGATGGGAAGTACCTTCGTAGCACAGGCGTTTGTCCGCGAGCTGAGTTAATTATTCAAGGCCATCATTTTGTTCTGGACCTTTATTTATTGCCTACAAAGGGAGCTGACATTGTACTGGGTGTTCAGTGGTTGCAAGAATTAGGGGATGTCACATGGAACTTCCTCCAGATGCTTATGGAGTTCGATCTGGGAGACCAACGGGTGCGCCTCCAGGGGTCTGCCCCGGGCACACTCCACTCTGCACAAGACCTCGGATCGTTTTTTCGTTGTACTCATCAAGGCTTCCTGCTTCAGCTTTTGGTACAGAACTCCACAGATTCCTCCATGGTCCCTGCAGACCTAGCGGCTCTCTTGGAGGACTACTCTACCCTCTTTGCGGAGCCCTCCGGTTTGCCACCCGTCAGGTCCCACGACCACCGTATCCCAGTTCGTTCGGATGTCTCTCCGGCAAATGTCCGCCCTTACCGGTACCCTCAAATCCAAAAGAATGAAATCGAGAAATTGGTCTCTGAAATGTTGGATTCAGGCATCATTCGCACTAGCACGAGTTCATATTCCTCCCCTGTTTTGCTGGTTCGAAAAAAAGATGGGACTTGGCGATTTTGTGTAGATTATCGGGCACTTAATGCTATGACACTTAAGGATAAGTTTCCCATCCCCATCATTGAAGAACTCTTGGATGAATTGGGTGGCTCCCACTACTTTTCTAAATTAGACTTACGTTCTGGTTATCATCAGATTAGAATGCATCCGGCTGACATTCATAAGACGGCCTTCCGTACTCATGATGGACATTTTGAATTTTTGGTAATGCCCTTCGGCCTCACTAACGCTCCTACTTTTCAGAGTCCTATGAACGAGGTATTTCGGCCGTACTTGCGTCGGTTTGTACTGGTTTTCTTTGACGATATATTGATCTACAGTCCTACCTGGGAGCATTCCCTCTTCCTTAAGAGGTCCAAATGTGTTTTTGGCTCTACTCAGGTGGATTATTTGGGGCATCTTATCACAGGAGGAGGTGTATCCACTGATCCGGCTAAGGTGGCTGCTATGATGGAGTGGCCCATTCCCACATCTCCTAAGGCTTTACGGGGATTCTTGGGTCTCACTGGCTATTATCGTCGTTTTATCTCACAGTATGGGATCATTGCCGCTCCACTTACAGCCCTACTCAAAAAGGGTTCCTTTTAGTGGTCTTCTGAGGCTCAAGCAGCTTTTGATACTCTTAAAGCGGCCATGTCGGCCGCCCCTGTTCTTGCATTACCAGACTTTAATCAGTCTTTTGTGGTTGAGATAGATGCATCTGAGACCGGGTTGGGGGCAGTACTCTTACAGTCTGGCCGCCCCATTGCTTTCTTCAGTAAAGCCCTATCTGGCCGTTCCCTCTTATTGTCTGCGTATGAGCGGGAGATGTTAGCGATTGTTCATGCCGTTACTAAGTGGCGCCCCTATTTATTGGGTCGACATTTTCTTATCCGTACTGATCATCAGCCACTGAAGTATATGTTGGAGCAACGCATCACCACTCCGGCCCAACAACGTTGGTTTTCTAAACTTTTGGGGTATGATTATGCGTTAGCTTATAAAAAGGGATCTGAAAATGTGGTTGCTGATGCTCTCTCCAGGCAATTTGCCACAGCTCAGGATATGACTTTATCTAGACCGGTCTTTCCCTTTCTGGACCAACTCCGTCAGTCGTATTCTCAGGACCCAGAGGCCGTGACCCTCCTCGAGCGATTGCGAGCTGACCCTTCTTGTATGCCCTCTTTTGTTTTGCAGGGTGACTTGATTTTTTGGAAGGATCGTCTATGGGTTCCAAATGATACTCAGCTTCGCACTTCCATACTATCTCATTTCCATGATTCTCCTTTTGCTGAACATGAAGGCTCTTTTCGTACTTATAAACGGGTGTCCCAGAGTTTTTTGTGGCAGGGTCTCCGCCGTGCAGTTCATGATTATGTTGCATGTTGTGATGTTTGCCAACGTGCCAAGGCTTCAACTACAGCTCCCGCGGGGTTACTCCAGCCCCTGCCTATTCCGGAGCGCGTATGGGAGGACGTTTCTATGGATTTTATTGAAGCTCTGCCATTGGTTCAAGGGAAATCTGTTATTATGGTTGTGGTGGATCGGTTGTCTAAATATGCTCATTTCAGCCCTCTAGGCCATCCCTTCACAGCTAAGGATGTGGCCGCGATCTATGTTCGTGATGTGGCCAAACTGCATGGGATGCCGCGCACCATTGTTTCAGACCGTGATCGAATTTTTATTTCCCACTTTTGGCAGGAATTTTTTACTTTACAGGGAACCTCCTTGCACATGAGTACGGCTTACCACCCTCAAACGGATGGTCAGACAGAGGTGGTCAACAGATGCCTTGAGCAGTATCTTCGTTGTTTTGTTGGCGACAACCCCCACAAGTGGCTTCATTTTTTACCTTGGGTTGAGTATTCTTATAATACTGCTTTTCACACGGCTGCAGGATTTTCCCCCTTTCGGGTAGTGTATGGTCGGGATCCACCTAATATCCTGGCTTATGTACCACACCGTGCTGCAGTTGGGGAGGTGGACCATCTTCTTCAGAATCGTGATGAGTTACTGCGTCAGCTCAAGCACAATTTGAAGACAGCTCAAAACAGGATGAAGCAAGTGTATGATGGTCATCGTACAGATCGGGAATTTCAGATTGGCGACTTGGTTTATGTCAGTTTCATGCCTCAGAGGCAATCTTCCTTATTTCAGCCTATGAGTGCCAAGTTGGCTCATCGATTTCACGGTCCCTACTCTATTCTTGCGCGTGTCGGTGCTGTTGCATACCGTCTTCAGCTTCCCGCAGACTCTCCGGTTCATCCTGTCTTCCATGTTTCGCGCCTCCGCCGCTTTGTGGGTGATCCTTCACGAGTTGTGCAGAGTCCGCCGCCCCCCGCTTATACTTCCTGATGTACCATTGCCTGTTCCTTCTTCTATCATTGACACTCGTCGCATTCGTCGGTCTGGCCGGCTTGTGTCTGAGATTCTGGTTGCTTGGCATGGTCGCTCCTTGGATGAGGCTTCATGGATGTCGGAGGATGACTTCTTTGGTCGTTTTCCAGATTTTGCACCTTGAGGTCAAGGCGGTAGCGGAGCGTGGTGGATTGTTATGGAGCATTATTATTAGTAGTTTCTTTATTTTGCTTGTAAGCCCATAAGGCTAGTTAGGACAATAATCAGGCCCATTAAGGGTTAACTTATGTAATGGCTTACTGCCTTGATGAATAATCAGGAAATCAATTAGCCCTAATCTCCCTTCTCTCTCCCCGATCTCTCTCTTCCCCCCCTGCCTTTCGTCCCTTCTCTGGTTCGGCCTGAACCAGTGAAGCCCTTTTCTCCTCTTCGTCTCTCATTCTCCCAATTGCAGAACCCTGTTTCGGAGGGTTCATAACAAAGGCAGACTGAGCTATTAATTATTAGTACTATTATTTTCTTAATTGAAAATTAATTTTACTAAAACAGATGAAGTTCCACGACTATCTATCTTTATATGGTTGGTAATGCTTGATGTGATTTGAGATTTTACTTTTTATAGGATCTGTCCAGGGAACTCTATGTTAAGATTTTTGCACTTATCATTACTAATCAAATTCACTTTTGTAACTATCTAACACTGAAATATTTGGCTGCAATAGTTCACAAGTAATTCATATTAGGGAGTCCTGTCACATGCCATTATGTGTGTGTGTGTGTGTATAATATATGTGTATATATATGTATGTATGTATGTCTAATTACAAACGCCGAGGTTTGGAAAAAAAATTGCGGGAGCTTAAATGATTGCGTCGAAGAGAGAGAGAGATGGAGGGAGAGAAAATGGATATTTTTTCTCTTAAGGTTGAATCTGGCTGTGGTGCTTGCTATTGTCTATTCAGTGGACAGCTTTGTACATTTTCTGCCTGGATTTAAGACTGATTATAGTTTTTAGCATCATAATATACTCCTTATCCAGTTGGATTGGTGGGGGGGGGGGGGGGTGTATTTTTTTATATTGTGTACTTTGTCTGAATTCCTAGCCAATCAGCAGATTATCATTTAATTAACTATGCTGTAGAAATTTAAATTAAATACCATTTCAATTGATCATTCTTTTATTTATGCCATAGTCATGTTAATTCTTTTTATTATTCACTTTTGAGGTATGTAAAGCAAGACAGATTATATATTATCGATCTAAAAAATTGACTTGCATCCCTTAATAATAACAGGTGGAGCTGCGAGATGTTGATAGTGGGAACAAAATAACGGAAAGATTTCGGACAGATGAGGCGATTGAAAGTATGGAACTTTGACACTGACTTTAGGAGATTATCTAACTGTTTGCTTTGTTACTTATCATTTTGTACTGTTTGTTTCTTCTCTGTCTTACACTTGGGTTATAACTACTGTAATACTTATTATTCTGTGCTCCTGTCACTTTTTCACTCTGGTTCATATTAATAAAGGAGTTTTTGTTGAAGAGAAGTCTTACACATATTTGTATCAAGAAGGCAATTCCGTTATGATAATGGAGTGAGTTCTTTTGGCAACAGCGTTTAAATCATTCCAGTTTCTTTCTTATTTTTTCATGGAGTAATCTATGCTTAATTTTTTTAGTTTTAAGCAGGCCTAACACATTTGAGCAACTGGAAGTTTCTAAAGACCTGTTTGGCAAGGCGATTGCTTACCTGAAAGGTATTCATTATGCATCATTGCAGCATCTCTCTCTTTATGTTTTCATTTTTATTGTCGTTGTGAAAATGAGTTATGAAGTTCGTGTGAAATCTACATGGAAGAGATTATGCTCACCAGTAAGGAAATCTGATTGCGCAGATTATTGTTACAGACAGCTTTCAACTGGTTGTTAATGAATTGTTACTTCTATTGTCTATTTTCCCATATATTAGTTAATACTTCAAGCTTTTTGGTCATGTTGATTTGAGGATATGTGGGAGATGAGTATGCTCTTGTTCCTTCCAATTACGTACAAAACTAAACAAGGACAAAGTCGTAATCTCAGAGGCTTGTGTCTGAAGATACTGCTTACTCCTTGTAATGTCATTCGTGATGATTTGTAACTCCTCTCTCTCCTTTCCGATGCTCCACTTCTGGCACTATAGCTTTGCTGTAGCTCTTTGAGTCACCTTTGCTTTTACTACACTTTTTCACACTTAGCATTTTGTTCGGCGTCGTCTTTGTTAAGCACAACATCTTGGTCTACGTGTGTCTTGATCTTCACCTTCCTTTAATGGTATTATCTGTTTTTCTTTTCCCTTGTACTTGACCATGCTTGATAAGGGTGAAAATCTCTTTGACAATATTAATGAAGATGTAAGGAAATGGACTTTTTGTTGTAGCAGTGAATTTTTTTCTGCTTGGTTTTTTCTATTTACTTAAAGAAATTTTGAGATGTTAGTTCTAAATTTTCCTGTGTTAATCTCTGCTGCTCCATAATACTTTTCGATATATTTATGTTTTTTTTTCCGTTGGTTTCTATCAATCTTTTGAACAGAGGACATGAAGATAACACTTCAAATTTATGACGGAAAACCAATGTCAGCCACAGTTCCTGCACGTGTGACTTGTACAGTTGCTGAAGCTCAACCCACTACGAAGGGCCTAACAGCTACTCCTCAGTATGTTTATTTATTCCTCTACTTGGGTGTCTGATATTATTTTCTTGTATATTTGGTTTTTTACTTTTGTTACATGTTATTTGAATCTTTATAGGTCTAGTTGACTAATTGATACCCTTCTGTCTTACGACGTGTCTGTTAATGTCTTTGTAAATGTCACCATTTTTATTTCTATCCTTTCTGTGGTTGAGGCTTTACACTACCGAGAGGAGAAAATTAAGATATTTAGTTATCCAGTTTGAGTATATTTCTCTGTTAATCATAGCTGCCATCTTATTGGATTGCATGTGTCATATGGGGCCTACATGACGGAGTAGGTTTACAATTAGTGGAGCCTTATAATGAGGTCTCTATTCTAAACCTTGTGGCCCCTCCTCAGGAGAACTTTTTGGATATGACAGAGATCTTGCATTGGACTCTTTAGACTCTGTATGCAAGCTCTTGTAGGATATCATTTTGCGGTTGCAGAGAGATACAACAGACCTTACTTTTCCGGACACACTGATTAGTACAAGCTTCAATTCAACCGCTTGAACTGATATATTAAAGATGGTTTGGACTTTGGAGACACTTAGAGTTTATTTGATGCAATTAGTAAGCCTGTTATGTGTTTCATCCTTATCAGAGATTTTATTGTATATTTTTTTGTTCTTTATCAATTTCGTTCAAACTCTCTTTCTTTACATCAGTGATTGTTTTCCTTGCTCTATTGTGATCGTTAAGAATCTTTTCATTGCTCAGTACCTTTTCCATTTTATGAATATTGGTTATATTGCAGGTATAAGAGGGTTTTACTTGACAATGGTTTGACTGTACTGGTAAGTGGGATTCTTTGCATGTAATTCAATTAAACATAGAGCCCCAATTTTGCATCATAGAGGTCAAGCAATTTTAACAGGGAAAACACCTTTAATAAAATATCTGCTTTGTTCCAAACCAATTGTTCTCGACTTTCCATGATTTTAAGTACGAGTTGTTATACAAACACATTATAGTGGTAATACTATCTTCTAAAAGATACTCTTAAAATCATTTTCTGCCATTAGAATGTGATGTGCGACCAGTATTTATCATGGTAAGATTTGGTATCGTCAACAAATCCTGTAAATAGGGTTGAGGATGACTTGGCTTTGGGTTTGCAATAGGTTATGATTTTGCATTAGTCCAGTTGATGGTGTTAGATTGAAGTGGTAGGACCACAATATGCGTTGAGGTTATGATCCTCCCAGGTCCAATGTCTGCAAATGGCCTGTTGTGTTAAGATATAAAATTCATTTATAAGTAGCCCATTTCCTAAATACATTTATAAATAGCCCATTTCCTACCAGCCCAAGCTATTGGAAAACAAGGGTTATCTAACAGTAGCTCAAGCTGGTAGGAAATAAGTTATTAATAAAGTTATTTTATGTTTCAAAACTCCCCTAGTATGTTCAAGCATTCATTAAGCTTAGCACGTGAATGTAAGCACCGCCCCCTCTGCCTGAAATGGCAGAAAGCTGCATGTCTCACTGGATTGGAATCCAAGACGTTGGGGAAAATGTGCCGTGGAACAAAAGGGAGAAAACTTATCCCTATGGGATTCGAACCTGAGACCTTGGCTTCGATTCCGTGTTAGTTACTGTGTTAAATAACCCTTAAGCTGGTAAGTCACGGGCTATTAATAAATTTAATTTACATCTCGACATGTTATTTATTAATTAAAAACATGTTGGCCATTTAATTAGATATGCTAAATTATCTGTGTTGTGCTTGAAGGGTTAATAGTCGGAATTCAGGTTAGTTAATAGGCATTGGCATCTTATTAATGTAAGTTCACACTCTACTTCCAGTATCAATTGAATTGCGCAGAGAATTAGCACAATTTTTTATCTTTTTGGTAGTCCCTCTCAATAATGCTGATGACCTTAATTTATTGGTGTTTTTAGGTCCCGGCATTTATTAAAAGTGGTGATCGGCTAGTTATAAATACCACAGATGACTCTTACATAACTAGGTCAGTCCTGCAGTATCATTTATGATACTTTCCCTGTTATGTTTTTGTCTTGACTTCATTAATTTATAGCACATAGATAGTATTGCCTTAATTCTATAAATTTCTTGAATACGCATCATCTGTTTGACTTTACAGGGCTAAGGAGTAAGTCAATTGATGTTATAGGCCGGCAGGTTCAATCACTTAAATTTATTTACTTCATTCGAGGAAGGTTAAGATACTGCAAATAAAGCTTCTGCATTTTACATTGGTCACTGCACCTTTGGGATTACATCATGTGCACATTTTTTTGGTAGAATAGAGTTAAATGTTCGTGTGTGTATTGTACATGTCATAATTTGATATCAACATCATACTACAAGATATAATTTTTTCAGTTGTTTCTATGACCAGCAGTCAGTATTGTGTTTTGAAAGCACTTTGTAGTTCAGAATTTTCAGCGAAGTTTCTTTTGTGTTTGCTTTTGCATTGTGTACAGGAAACAAACTTGTTTGCGATACTTGCGCAATTGTCTTCTGTAATTTATTGATAACTTTGGTGCAAAGTTTTGGATGACTGGTGATTGTTCAAGGAAATAACATGTCATGTTAATGTATATGTTTTTGTACCTAATTTTTTTAAATTGGACTTTACCATTGTACTGGTGTTGTATCCTATCCTATGCATCGGGAGAAGTACTTTTAAATCCCAAGTTTGTTTAACTTCCCACCCATTTCTAAACGCATCCCTTACAGAGAAAATTTTAGGGAAATTTATTGAATAATTAGTACTCCCTTCGTTTCAAAATACTGTGTACATTTAAAAAAAAAGTTTATTTTTATTGGAGCGTGGGGCTCACAAGAAAGTCACGTGACAAAAAAGGTTGTTTGTATCCATCAAATCCTCTGGGAGAGCTTTTCACACAGCCTCAAATTAACCAAACTAGATCATTAGATATGCTATTTATACATTAAAAATCCTCATTAAGAAAACCCAATAACTGAATTCAAAGACCCTTTCTATCCCAAAATTGATCCACCAATTTCCAACCAACCACACCCTTTTCATCACCCACAACGAAATTGACGAAACAGCACAATTCAAACAAAGTTAAAAGCATCCAATTTTGAAACACACAGCACCGGAGAATCTTCTCGCAGGCAACTAGGGATATTCAACGAAAAAACACTAATTTGAAGATGGAATTGAACAAGAACCATGAAAGAAAATCGAGTTCAGTGAAATTGGATTTAACGGGAGGGAGTACTGGAGATGGAAGGAGACTCAACAAAACCGGCGGGATGAGTGCCGGAGATGCAACTCCCTCGTGGTTAATGCGTTGAAGGCCGAGAAGGGGTCGGAGGAGGAGCTTTTTGGGCAGCCGGTGAACAGCATCACTTGAAGTCGGCATCAGCTTCGGTGAACAGCACGCCCTCGCTGGTGCAATCGACAATGGGCTTGTGATAAGGGCCCTCGTGGAGTCGGTCGGCGAGGGGGTAGTAGGCGATGAGGGCCTTGGCGAGGGCAGATCGGATAAGCTTAGCGGGATCTTGCCCGTCCATGGCGAGGCGGTGGGGAAAGAAGAAGACGGAGACGTGCGTCGGAGGTCTTAATCATCGACGTCGGAGAGGTGCTTGGACTTGGTCGGAGTCAGCGGTAGAAGACTGGTTTGGTGCCTCTTGACAATGAATGGGAGGGAAGAGAGAATGGAGGGAAGAGGAGGGAGACATTGTTGGAGAAGTTTGAGAGAGGATGTAAATGAGCTTAAGCTTAATCGTTTTGAAGTCACGTGATTAGCTAAAAATGTACATAGTATTTTAGAACAGAAAAATTTTCCAAATGTATACAGTATTTTAGAACGGAGGGAGTATTTAAGTAGAAAATAATTATTACCGTTTTTTTCTTCGTTCTCTACTTCAATCTCCTCTGCTGCCATACACCCCCACTGCTTCCTTTCTTGCTGCTTCTAAATTTAACTGTGTGAAACCTCTGTTAAATCTCCCCATCTTGATGGTGGGATCCTCCATCAGGTTTCTGGAAGCAAGAAGAAAAAAAAGGAAGAGAAAGTGGTGGCAGCAGTATTGATGGCAACGGCCAAGGATGGAAAATGCTTCACTTTTTTCTTTTTCTGTTGTGTAAGTGAGGTGATATTTTGGGGTGGGAAAATGATAAAAGGTTGTAAGAAATAAGAATTTACTTGCATAGTTGATTAATTATACTGTTTTGATCTAGACTCCCAATGACGTCGACTTGACCTTGATTCATGTGAACATTGCTGGTCTACGAAGAGCAGTCGTTCACAGGTGAACCAGGCTTTTTTTCCTTTTGATAAGTTCCTTTTTTTTCTGGTAAGAGTTGAACCAGATTTTGACTAAGTTAATTAATCGATTCGTGATAAGCAAAATTTTTATTCTGGCTCTTACTGATTTGCTTAGTTTGAGTCAGTTTTGATTGCCCATGTTCGTAGAGAGGCTAATGGAGTAGTGCACTGTCTCGTGAGACACGCTGAATTCCTTCTGTGGTGGCTTGGCGTGAGGAGACATCCTCCTATATAGAACTAGAACTGACTGTGGATCATGATAAGTTTTTATTCTAACTCTTAAGATTGATGTATCTTGATTTCTCTTCCAATGAAATGGTCTTTGAATCCAAAAAATAAAAGGAAAAGAAAAAAAGACAGCAGTGCGATGGGGTGAGCGTTCTATTGAATAGGGTGGGTAGTCTAGGGAGGGAAAGACCAACTCATTTAAGGTGAGGATAACAAGTCTGCCACCCCTGATCTTAAAATGCCCACCCCATTGGCACCCACACCCAATTTGAATATTTCCACCCCATTCCTTTGCTTCTCCTTCTCCAGTTCTCCGGGGCTGGAGCAACATCATCCGCAGCCCTGGCCCCAATCCTCTCTCTTTTCCACAGTCCACGTAAGATGTTGACATCAGCATTTTATGGGGGCTGTTCAATTCTTTGCGGTGGTAAACCAGCCATCCTAAATCAAATTACCCTTCGTTTGAGTAGTTGTCTGCCAATAAAAACAATGACTCCCACTACATAACGGGGCACAGGGACTACGAAGTTGGTTGTTTGGCATTTCCTAATTGTGTTTGCTTTTCCTTAGAGTAAATTGCACTTGACCCCTATTTATTAGGGTGAAATTGCACTTAACCCCATGACTGATCAAAATATGCACCTACAACCCTATGATATATAAAAGAGGATAAATTTACTCCTCATATTTAGTAATAAACCCACCTTCCTTGCTCCACATGCCCCTCTTTTCACTATGACAGAGACGGTGGAGACAGACCGCCAACATTTTCATCCACAACGATAATGTGTCGACTTGTCTTCCCACATTTTTAGAAAAGCTAATTATTTGCCATGCTTGCATGGCTATTGTTATGCCCTAAAATTGAAGTAAAATTGGGAGGAGATAGTGGGAACATTGGTTATGTGCCTATTTCATAATTCATATGGGTTAAGCACAATTCACCATGATTCAATTTACCCATTTTCCTTATTCACTTATATGGTACTACTTTATCACAAAAGTGTTCAGCTAGAAGTTGTCAGACTCAGCACTGCATAATTTGAGATAAGAGAATTTTCCAAAATTTCCAAATGTTTCTGTAAATTTAGGTAAGACCTAAGGTCCTTTTTTTTCTTTTGATGAGTAAGGCCTCAGGTCTATTGAATGCCCAAGATGTGCCTGTATTCCTCTGAATAGTGCACACATATATAGGGCCAAATTTGTGACAGGAAAAGACCTCACTGCCCGTGCTGTCAAAACTTTAACAAAAAAAACCGACGTTACCTCACACCAGTCTCTTTCCCTCTCTCCCCGATGCTGCTCTTCTATGCTCGCACACTTATTCTGTGAATTCTCATGTTCAGGGCCTCAAAGTTCCTTTTGGGTGCGTTTGGGAACGCATATTTAGATTTTGCTAAAGGATATAAGAATGCTTAGATTTCTAAATTACTGAAGATAAGGATTTATATTTCTTTATTCACTATTTGGCAACTTATGGGATTTAACTGTGGATTCACAAATCTGTGTGGATTGTTAAATTTCTTGTTTGGGAACTTATATTGGTAGATTCAGATTTAGATTTGGATTTGAACTTTAGGTACACCCATGTAAAGCTCTCAGCAGTCCCATTGAAAGCTCCTTATTGGGTTTAATCCCCCTTCCTCCATTGCATGCATAAGTAGTTCCCCGCTAGATGAGAAATTAAGATTTGTATCAAAATGATCAAATCTTGTAGTAGTACAACTAACATCATTCCAAAGGGCCCCTATCATAAAGATATGACTTACTTACACAACATTATCATTAATCTTGCATCAGCTCACTATAGCAACCAAAATATGACCAGCCAACATCAAGAAGATGACTGCAATTCACCATCTCTCACTAGAAGAACACAACATGTAAGAAAAAAAAAGGTCTCCTTCTCCTGCATTATTAGATTTTCTCTCAATTTCAGCATTTAGGAAAGTGACTCCTCATCTCACTACAATTCTCAACACCATTTTATCAAACATAAAATATCTTAGTTCCAAAGCATAAGAGTTTTTTCCTGCTGCAACACAATGCCCAAAAGTATAAATATTTCATCATTCAACATTACAGATCGATTCATTTACCGAACAACAAATTCATAAATCTATAGAAGTTCAAATACTTCACACAAGCAAGAATCCACATGTCATTTTAGTAAATTGACATCACAATAATTTAATCACCTACAAGCAAAAGTTAAAAAGTTGATGAATCATCAAGTAGTTCGTAGTAAGTGGAAGTACAAGTTAAATCTAAAGGCTGAATTACCATTAACAAAAGTTTTCATCAGGTAGTTTATCTTGGTTGAGATATAACTAGTTTCAAGTTGTTCTCATGTCTAAAGATGAGGTTGGTCAATGAGATCCTTTATCCAAAACACCTTTTCTTCAGCACTAAAACTTAAAAGCATCTCAATTGAGGATGGATCATGTCACGCCCTAGGATCACAAACCTCGATTAGAGTGCGGAAGCTTTCAAAGATAGTAACATCTCGAGGCTGAACCCCAGGCACGCGGCCGAACAATCGATAACAAAACTAATTACGCCATCACGAAAGGATGTGTAACCGGTCATCCCGTAATTCAGTGTAATACAACATTCAATATTATTAAAAATATGAAATTAATCTACTTAATTTTTATTATAGCAAATAAACTTTTAATAAGGTCAATAGAATGAAATCCAAATTTCGGGCACACATCGGCCCATAATATAAATTATCAAATCAAGCAACTAAATAAAATAAAGAAATCTCTAATCTCTTCACGGCGTCAACAACTACCTTCCTGCTACTGCAAACGTTTGTCTCAGTTCTATTTCGCTCCTGCATCATAGGATGCATGAGTATTTCATAGAAACACTCAACAAGATGTAAAAACCCACTAAAAAGAATCAAGCAGTATGAAGAGAAATATAACAAATGAACAACTGATATTCAATGACATCCAGACTGAAACCTAAGGTCTATTTACCTGAAAGCAAAGGTCAGTCAACAACGGTTCCCGACTCACAAGTATGGGAAAGAATAATAAATAACATGACTCCGAACATCACACGTGTAAGGAGAAATAAACAATCATAATACCTTCAGGCATCTAAAGTGCAAAGAGATTCAATTTCTGCTCGCTGAGTACCAACCATGTGGCTACATACTAGAATCACCCTAGAGGTTCTCCCTTCGGAACCCGTCATGCGTCTAGGATAGTGGCCCCATCAGTGCCTACAGACACAATGGGCGGAGACTGCAGACCTTCCATAATATCATACAGCCTAAACATACGTATGTGCCTCCCTTCGGGCAATAAGGAAACCATGTTCCATAACTATCGGAGATCACCATGGATCTAGCAATGGCTCGTGAGCACACTATGATTCCACCCGGAGAGATCTTCTAAAAGTACTCTTAGTGGAGTAATAATAGGTCAATGTCAAACTGGACAATGTTTCAACAATAGCAGAGGCCTCAACTTTATGAGAATAAGGGTAACTCTTACCACAATGACTCACTCATGGAGTATGAATAGAACATCAAAGTCTCTTATCATGACATGACTCACTCTCAGGAGTAACAATAAGATTCACATATCTCGAATGATAACAAGGCTCACCAGAGGAGTATAGATCAAACATCCAATACTTTTGACACACATATGCTCATGCATAGCCCTAGATAGGAATATTCCAAAAAATAATTAGGTTTATAATATATATGTATCCAAAGTCAAGATTTAAGAATAAGTATTTGATGATTTGATTTCCAAGTGGAATTTCAAACTGACACAAACGCTTGTCTGAAAACAGAAATCTTGGTTCGCTTACTCACTTAGACTTACCCCATATGATTAATCTTCTTACTTAACCCACTTTACTGTGATAATCCTTCTTTAATAGTGTAATGCCTAATACTGACACTTTAACTTATTTCATATAATATCATGTAGTATTACTTATGTATTAGTGTTTTCACTCTAATTTTAACACACTGTCTCCTACATAACAGTCCCCTTCTGACTACTCCCATAGTCTGTACAGTAGGACTTAGACTTCGACATTTTTAATGATATAAAACTTATGTGTCTAGTTTCCAACCCCACTTATTTTATATTTTTTCGATTTTATATCTTACTTAAGTATTTAGTACAACCAAACCTTATGAGTGTTAATAGAGTATTACATAAGTAATTACTCCCCTTCTAGGTTCATTACAGATCCTAGAATATTATAGAATTACATAAATATACCTTTTTTATCATGACTTTTACCATACATAGCAGTTTTAAGTAACTACCCTTTGAAATAAGGACAATTAAATTAGGATAATAATTGTGACTACTTGAACCAACGAAATCAAAGGCTAACAAACAAAGATTAGAACTTTAACCCTCAATATGATTAGTAGATATCAAACATGGATAGTATTCCCATCTAAGAACATAGCATGCACATATTGAAGAACATACTCAACAATATGAATCGTACAACCAACTATGTATCAAATTCTATTCAAATCAGTATATATATATATATATATATCAGTGATTATGAATGAATCAATCAATATTCATATATGAGAAGAAAATGAATAGAATAGGGAAAAACTATCCTAATCTTTATTTCACCAAAGTCTCACCCTTACGCGTCGTTTGCCTTCTTCGCATCGCAACGATGCCCTTACGCGTCATTCTGTCCGCTCCAAGCTTTGGATGAAGACTTATGATCGTTTAAAATTAAAACCCTTGCAAGTGCACAAGGTAATTGTACTATGGTGAGTATTGAAGGGTTGTCGAACCTCAGGGACGGATTAATCTTTTACCAAATTCAAGAGAAGAAAGCAGTGTTGATTTTAGACTAAGGAAGCAATGAACTTTAAACTAAACTAAGCTGAGATTTAATCAATATGTGGAATACCAAGGCTTCGAAACCACCACAATAAACTAGTGTAAAGTCTCTCTCTCTCTTTTAAATAAAGATTTCCAATTGGCTGGTGTATTCCTCTCAGACATACACCTGTCAATTCAAATTATAGTGCTCTCCTCTCGAACGTAACACATAAATCAATTAAGCATATGGAATTGTGATCTATCTCTCTCAAGCATAAATCAATGAAACTTTATTAACATATGACAAATCAGAACACTCACATTCCTCTCAGACATGCAAGTAATCTTTCAGATTGAAATTCATAAAATCCACTCTTGTCTCTCTCAAGCACAAAGAATAAACTCAATGAATTAACTTTAATTGCATAACAAAGGTTCATACACCAACTAGAGTAAAAATAATATGAGAGAAAAGAAACTACACAACCAGATTATTGGGCTTCATCTACGCCTTGGGTAGGAGTTTAGCCAAGCATGGGAAGAGAATCCATCAGCTTCATCTTCATCATCTTCTTCTTCCTTTACTCTAGCCTCCAAGGTCTCAAATTGCTCTCTAGGTTGAATATGTGGTACCCAAAACGTTCTCCCATAAGGCCTATTTATAATAGTGAAGAGAAACCACGAAGTCCCCTTCCAAATCCAAGTCGAAATAGGTCTTAATTCCGGTTTGCCGCATATGGCGATCGATCGTACGTATTGATGATCGTTCGCTATCCAATCGATCGTAATTCCTTCATTATTTTACCCCGATCGATCGCTTTGCCGATCGACGCCGTAAGATACCTATCGATCGTAGTTACTGTCTTGCGCGATTGAAAAATTTCAGTAGATACGATCGATCATTTTTATGCCGATCGATCGTGTCCTTCAATACAGTGCTTTTGCGGCTCTGGCGATCGATCGCAGTGATTTCCGATCGATCGTAGTTACTGTTTATAAACTTCAAATGGCTATAACTTTCTGTCCCGGACTCCGAATTGCACGTGGTTGGTGGCGTTGGAAAGCTGACTTCTTGAATTTGACATGAGACTTGAATCAGTCCAATCCGACATTTGCACACGAAGTTATGATAATTTAACCATTCGAGTTACTTTTCTCTTCATTTTTGTGTATTACTCTTGTTTCCTACAAAAACCAAAAACTATATTAAAGTAGTAGTTATTCTAATCAAACACTAGCATAATCATAAGCTTAGGAGATAATAAAATGCATATTTCATGTATAGATCACACCCCCAAACCTAGATTTTACTAGTCCCTAGCAAAACAAAACAAAACAAAATCAAACAATCGAACTAAAGGAACTAATGCATAAAAGTAAACACCACTTTCGTAGGGAACACGATTGCATTGAGCGTATGCAACAAGCCGTTAAACCTCTAGGTGGCCCTAGTAGGACGAGTGTTGTCTCGTGAGGGTTTGCAGCCATGCTACCCACAAACATGTATTTATTAAACTAATTAACCTAAGTGGAAAAACAAAGTGAAAATTAAAACATTGCAAAACACACAAACCTATTATCCCGACAAATACATACTACAATGCTTAAGAAAATCAACTACATGTACTTGGTTCATAATCAACAGGAATATAGAAGCCCTCAAGTAAGTGGTTTAATTCCACACTTTCATCTTGGAAATTTCTGCTCAATATAATATAGCATGATAACATAAATAGTAAAAAGTGTAGAACATTGTAGCAATACATTCTAAATTTCTGTTTTATACAGATCCAGTGTTACCCATTAACCAAAGAACATCAGAATCTACATAGTCATCGTAATCTTTAGGTTAATGATCCACAAATCTGCGCGCCTCATTCGGGTCCAACATTCTAGATTTGAGAGGATAATACACCATAGACATTTTTTTTTTCGCTAGGACTGTGTAAGGCCTAACTTCAAGATGCTTAGGTTTAGCAATGACTCAGGCCAATAACTCCCAGCCACCTGGCTTAGGGCATTAGGTTTTAAGAGACCGCTTCGGGCCCGAACATCAGCCTAAGTTAATCCTATAATGTCAAACAACCCCTTTTTTTATTTTGTTTTCATTTTTTCATTTTCACATTTTCATCATTCATATTTTCAGCACATCTTTATTTTGTCCAGGCTGTATTATACTCTCAACCTATTTCCGGTTCCAATCCCTTGCCATAGCCAAGTAAATGGTCTATCATGATCTTTTAAGCTCAACAGACAACTACACATCATCCAATGACTATGACTAAAGACATCCTACTGTAGATTAGCATTCAACAAATCTCTAGATGGTATTACTTTATGTACTAGTGTGTGTAAGTGAATTTTCTTAGTTCAAGCACTTTGTTCCAAGAGGACTGTAATAGAAAGATATGCTCAGTTAAGTGTATCTATCCTCCAGTATACTTACTCACACTTCCAATGCAAATTAATCTCCTAAGAATTGTAACATGCATTATTACGGGATAAACTATCAAAACCTATGAAAAATACTAACAAACAACTTAAAAACTAATCAAAATTTTATTTTTTTATTTTTTTATTTTTCTGATTTTTTTCTTTTATGCAAGCACTATTCCCTCCCCCAAACCTATTATGAACATTGTCCTCAATGTGAACAAAATATAGCATGACAATGAGCATATAACAAAAAAAATCAAATAAAGGAGAGAATACACCTGAATACGTGGGTTGCCTCCCACCAAGCGCTAAGTTTAACGTCTTCAGCCAGACATAGCCACAATCAATCTGTAATTGTCGGATCATCCAAGTAGACAATCATCACATCAATATCTGTCACGGCCTCGAGATATGGTTTCAATCGGTGACCATTGACTTTGAATGTAGTCCCATCCTTTGGATTATAAATCTCAACAGCACCATGTGGAAATACTTCTTTGACAATAAAAGGCCCAGACCACCGAGATCGGAGCTTCCCAGGAAATATGTGTAGCCTAGAGTTGTAAAGTAGTACCTTCTGATGTCATGTATGGCTTTGGTCCTCATCTTATAGAGTTTGGCATTCTCATAAGCATCAAAGCGCATCTCCTCTAACTCACTCAGTTGGAGATTTCGCTGCTCACCGGCTTTATCCATATCAAAGTTGTACGCCTTAATAGCCCAATACGCTCGATGTTCCAACTCAACAGGTAAATGACAAGCTTTGCCATAGACCAGTCTATAAGGAGACATACCAACCGGGGTCTTGAAAGCTGTCCGGTAGGCCCATAATGCATCATTCAGTCTCAAGGACCAATCCTTTCTATCAGGGCGAACCGTCTTCTCCAGAATCTGCTTGATTTGGCGATTGGAGACCTCCACTTGGCCACTCGTCTGAGGATGATATGGTGTGGCAACCTTGTGGGTGACAGAATATTTCTTGAGAAGAGCTTCAAAAGACCTGTTACAAAAATGAGAACCACCGTCACTAATAATAGCGCGAGGAGTTCCAAACCTGCTAAAAATGTTAGATTTCAGAAAGTCCAGCACAACTTTATGATCATTGGTCCTAGTGGCAACAACTTCAATCCACTTAGACACATAATCAATAGCAACAAGAATAAATGCATGACCAAAAGATGGCGGAAAGGGTCCCATGAAATCGATACCCCAAACATCAAATAAATCAACAATCAAAATTGGTTGTAGGGGCATCATATTCCTTTTAGACAAAGCTCCTAGTTTTTGACACCTATCGCAAGATTGACAATAAGCATGGGCGTCTTTAAATAGAGTTGGCCAATAAAAACCACTTTGAAGTACTTTGGCCGCAGTTTTCTTACCACCGAAGTGTCCACCACAGGCCTGAGAGTGACAAAAAGATAAGATGCTATGAAACTCACTCTCGGGGACACATCGTCTTATGACTTGGTCAGCACATATCTTAAACAGGTCAGGGTCATCCCAATAGTAATGTTTGACTCGAGAGAAAAATAAGTCTTTGTCATGTTTAGACCAAAAGGTTGGAATTTGACCCACAACAAGATAATTCACAATATGTGCAAACCAAGGTGGAGATGTAGTGGAGACAGCAAAGAGCTGTTCATCAGGGAATGTATCTCGTAGAGTGTCATGGCTATGCAGATCAGGAATAGGAATTCTGGATAGATGATCAGCCACGACATTCTCAGAACCCTTTTTATCTTTAATTTCAAAGTCAAATTCCTGGAGAAGTAAAATCCAACGGATCAGCCTTGGCTTAGCATCCTTCTTGGAAAGAAGGTACCTCAAGGCTGCATGATCAGAGAAGATGATGATCTTACTCCCCAGGAGATATGACCTGAATTTGTCTAATGCAAACACAACAGCAAGCAACTCTTTTTCAGTGGTGGTATAATTCAATTGAGCATCAGTGAGTGTCTTGCTAGCATAGTATATAACATGAGGAATTTTGTTGATGCGTTGGCCTAACACTGCCCCTACAGCAAAATTTGATGCATCACACATTATCTCGAAGGGCAGTATATAGTCAGGAGGCTTAATGATGGGAGAGCTAGAGAGGAGGGTTTTGAGCTTTGTAAAAGCATCTTTGCACGAATCATCAAAGTCAAATGGCACGTCTTGACCGAGAAGGTGGCATAATGGACGTGATATCTTGCTAAAATCTTTGATGAATCGACGATAAAACCCTGCATGGCCAAGGAAAGACCGTATTTGCTTAACTGATGTAGGTGGTGGTAAATTAGCAATCAGGTCAACCTTGGCCTTGTCAACCTCTAAACCCCTTTTTGATATAACATGTCCAAGCACAATCCCCTGTTGAACCATGAAATGGCTCTTTTTCCAACTTAACACTAAATTTATTTCCTCACAGCGTTTTAAAACCAAAGTAATGTTGTGCAAGCATTCATCAAAACAAGTGCCAAATACCGAAAAATCGTCCATGAAAACTTCCAAAAATTTATCAATCATGTCGGAAAAGATGGACATCATGCATCGCTGAAATGTAGCAGGGGCATTACAAAGACCAAAAGGCATTCTTTGATACGCAAATGTACCGAAGGGGCATGTAAAAGTCGTCTTTTCCTGATCCCTTGGAAAAACTGGCACTTGATTATATCCTGAGTACCCATCTAAAAAGCAATAAAACTCTTGGCCCGCTAGTTTCTCTAGGATTTGGTCAGTGAATGGGAGAGGAAAATGGTCCTTACGGGTATTGGAGTTCAGCTTCCTATAATCAATGCATACCCGCCAGCCCGTGGTCTCTCTTGTTGGCACAAGTTCACCCTCTGAGTTTGGTTTCACCGTGATGCCCGATTTCTTAGGGACGACCTGGATGGGGCTCACCCACTCGCTGTCAGAGATAGGGTATATGATACATGCGTCTAACAATTTCACTACCTCTTTCATCACCACTTCTCTCATGTGTGGGTTCAACCGTCTCTGCCCCTCCCTAGAAGGTTTAGCCTGGTCCTCCAGGTTTATGCGATGCATGCACACAGAGGGGTCTATACCCCGGAGGTCGGCTACTGTCCATCCTATAGCTCGCCGGTGTGTGGTAAGGATCTCCAACAACTGGGCTTCCTGATCAATAGATAGGCTAGATGAGATAATTACAGGAAGGGTGTTGTTGGGTCCTAGGAAGACATATTTGAGGGAGCTAGGAAGGGTTTTTAGTTCAAGGTTGGGTGGGGCTTCGATGGAAGGTTTTACTGGTGGGGCGGTAGACAAAGGGAGAGGGTAAGGATGGGGTCGCCAGGGGATATGTCCAGGGTATAGGGCAGCCACTAAATGGTGATGGACCTCCTCAAGGTCAGGTAGGCCCTCATATTGATCGATCCAGTCATAGAAAAGGGTGTGCTCGAGGGCATCCTTAAGCACAACAAAGGGAAGGTATTCTTGGACGAGGTCATCTAAGTCGTCAACCACCAGGTACTCAGCTTCACTCGAGGGTTGTTGGGAAGCACTAAAGATGTTTAATTTAACTTTCATGTTCCCAAAGGAGACGTTCATAAGCCCTGACCTACAGTTAATGGTGGCATCGGCTGTGGCTAGGAAAGGGCGGCCAAGGATAACAGGAATTTGGGATTTGGAGTTGGCAACTGGTTCCATGTCTAAGATGACAAAATCAACAGGAAAATAGAACCGGTCAACTCCAACGAGGACGTCTTCTATAACACCTCTAGGTCTGCGAATGGATCGGTCTGCTAACTGAAGGGTGACTAAGGTGGGTTGCAACTCTCCTAAGCCAAGTTGTTCATACACTGAGTAAGGGAGGAGGTTGACACTGGCCCCTAAGTCCAAGAGAGCTCGGCTAATGGTATGGTCACCTATGACAATGGATATAACAGGGACACCTGGGTCCTTAAATTAGGTGGCATATCACTGGTCAGTAAAGAGCTTACTTGGTTGGTTAAGAAGACCTTTTGGGTGACATGGGATTTGGTTTTCCTCTTTTGGGTACACAGGTCTTTCAGGAATTTGGCATAGGCAGGTACTTGTTTGATGGCATCTAAGAGGGGAAGATTGATCTTAACCTGCTTGAACACCTCTAACATTTCCTCCATTCGTTGGTGGGACTTACTAAACGGGGAGGGTTGGTTGAGGCATTGAGGGAAAGGAGCCCTAGGGATATAGGAATTTTCATTGGTGGGCTCAGCTGGGACATCCTTCTGTGGTGGAAGACTAACAGGATCAGGCATAGTAGGAGTGGGTTGGTTCTGTTTCTCAAGGGGAGTGTCCTCACTCGCAATA
Source organism: Houttuynia cordata (assembly GCA_039654745.1). Lineage (NCBI taxonomy): Eukaryota > Viridiplantae > Streptophyta > Magnoliopsida > Piperales > Saururaceae > Houttuynia > Houttuynia cordata. Next base: position 62,255,771 of record CM077502.1, on the reverse strand, counting down.
GTTGGGTCCCTAACCTGATTGTCAACTTGTTTTCCATTTCTTAGGGTAGTAACAGCTTGCACCTGCTCATTTGGATAATGGGAACCTTCAACGGCGAACTGGCCTCTAGGGTTCTGCTGTGGTTGGCTGGGCAAGGTTCCTACTTCCCTACGGTTCATAGATTGGGCCAGCTGTCCTAATTGGGTTTCTATTTTGGCAATGGATTGTGTATGGGAATGGACAAGCTGGGCCTGGGTTCTTAGCTCTGCCCTTGTCTCCTTCTGTTCAGTTTTAATCTCGGTTAAGTGTGAGAGGAGCATTTGGCTCATCTGGTCTTCTAAGGAAGGTCGCCTATTGGATTGGCCAAAGGGAGCCGGTGCGGGTTGGTTAGACTGGGGCCGGCTTTGGAATTCTGGTCTTAGGGCTGGACTGAAAGCTGGTCCCTGGTCAGGTTGTTTTCAAGCGAAATTTGGATGATTTCGCCACCCCGGATTATAGGTATTTGAGTAGGGGTTATTGGCTTTAGGGTATCCTTGTGCAAAGTTGACATGCTCCTGTACAAGGTCTGGATACTGGGAGGCTGAGGGGCAGTCAACAATAGTGTGCATAGGGCTGGCACAGATGGCACAGGCATCTTGAGAGGTTGGGTTATAAGGTGGAGTCTGTGAGAAAAACCGGTCAAACCTCTCAGTAAGGGATGCCACTTGGTGTTCTAGGTTCGTGGTAGCTTTAACATCATACATGCCTCCCCTTGAGGCACTCCTGCCAGGCATATGGCCTTCCGATCTATAGAGGGTGGCACTGTGTAGAGAGTTTTCGCTCAGGTCCTCTAGTAGATCCCATGCATCATCCGGGGTTTTCTTCATGAATGTGCCTCCACAGGAGGCGTCAATTAGGGTCTTATGCTGATCGCACACACCCTCATGAAATCTCTGTACTAATTGCCACTTGGGAACATCATGGTGGGGACATGACCGGAGTAAGGATTTCATCCTCTCCCAGCTTTCATGGAATTGTTCGTTAGGTATCTGGGTAAAGGTGATGATTTCATGGCGGATCTTATTGGTCCGCCCCACAGGAAAGTATTTCTTGAGGAATTCGGCTTGAAGTTCCTCCCAAGTGGAAATAGAGTTATGCTCAAGGGAGTACAGCCATTCCTTGGCCCTATCTTTTAAGGTGAAAGGGAACAACCTAAGGCGCACCTGGTCATCAGATAGTGTAAGTTTAAAGGTTGTGTTAACCTCTAGGAAATTTTGTAGGTGCCTATAGGGGGTTCTCATTTAATTGGCCATGGTATGTGGGCAGCATCTGGATGATGTTTGGCTTAATTTCAAAATTAGCCACGTTTGCAGGAAGTAGGATACAGGAAGGGGAGGTGTAGGCAGTGGGACGGTAGTAGTCTTGCAGGGTACGGGCAGGGGGCATTAGTGGATTCTGGTTTAGGCCATTCCCACCCCCAAGGTTCATGTTGTCCACCATTGGATGAATTTCAGGGATTGGTTTGCTACGAGTTCTACAGATTCTATATAGGCGCTCAGGATCAGGATGAAAGGCAAGGTCGGGGTTCAGGGAGCGACGACCATGCATGGACAATAAAAATCAAACAAAACCTGTGCAATACTAATAGCGACAACTAGCAAACATCAGTCCTAGATAGCGACAACTAGCAACCTAATAGCGACAACTAGCACGTCATGCAATCCCACAAAGAAAATTAAAAACACCAAGCACCCAAAGTTACACTAAAAGAGGGTTAAGAGAGTGCAAACAGTGGGAAGGGATGGCCCTTCCAACGGTGACGAAAATCAGCGCCCTCTCTTAATCCTGCAAAAGAAGGAAAACGAAATTAAGCTACTGAAATCGAAATTAAATTAAACTACTCTAAAACTAACTATGCTAAGAATTTAGTAAACTATTGAGCCGTCCCCGGCAACGGCGCCAAAAACTTGATCGTTTAAAATTAAAACCCTTGCAAGTGCACAAGGCAATTGTACTACGGTGAGTATTGAAGGGTTGTCGAACCTCAGGGACGGATTAATCTTTTACCAAATTCAAGAGAAGAAAGCAGTGTTGATTTTAGACTAAGGAAGCAATGAACTTTAAACTAAACTAAGCTGAGATTTAATCAATATGTGGAATACCAAGGCTTCGAATCCACCACAATAAACTAGTGTAAAGTCTCTCTCTCTCTCTTTTAAATAAAGATTTCCAATTGGCTGGTGTATTCCTCTCAGACATACACCTGTCAATTCAAATTATAGTGCTCTCCTCTCGGACGTAACACATAAATCAATTAAGCATATGGAATTGTGATCTATCTCTCTCAAGCATAAATCAATGAAACTTTATTAACATATGACAAATCAGAACACTCACATTCTTCTCAGACATGCAAGTAATCTTTCAGATTGAAATTCATAAAATCCACTCTTGTCTCTCTCAAGCACAAAGAATAAACTCAATGAATTAACTTTAATTGCATAACAAAGGTTCATACACCAACTAGAGTAAAAATAATATGAGAGAAAAGAAACTACACAACCAGATTATTGGGCTTCATCTACGCCTTGGGTAGGAGTTTAGCCAAGCATGGGAAGAGAATCCATCATCTTCATCTTCATCATCTTCTTCTTCCTTTACTCTAGCCTCCAAGGTCTCAAATTGCTCTCTAGGTTGAATATGTGGTACCCAAAACGTTCTCCCATAAGGCCTATTTATAATAGTGAAGAGAAACCACGAAGTCCCCTTCCAAATCCAAGTCGAAATAGGTCTTAATTCCGGTTTGCCGCATACGGCGATCGATCGTACGTATTGACGATCGTTCGCTATCCGATCGATCGTAATTCCTTCATTATTTTACCCCGATCGATCGCTTTGCCGATCGACGCCGTATGATACCGATCGATCGTAGTTACTGTCTTGCGCGATTGAAAAATTTCAGTAGATACGATCGATCATTTTTATGCCGATCGATTGTGTCCTTCAATACAGTGCTTTTGCGGCTCTGGCGATCGATCGCAGTGATTTCCGATCGATCGTAGTTACTGTTTATAAACTTCAAATGGCTATAACTTTCTGTCCCGAACTCCGAATTGCACGTGGTTGGTGGCGTTGGAAATCTGACTTCTTGAATTTGACATGAGACTGGAATCAGTCCAATCCGATATTTGTACACGAAGTTATGATAATTTAACCATTCGAGTTACTTTTCTCTTCATTTTTGTGTATTACTCTTGTTTCCTACAAAAACCAAAAACTATATTAAAGTAGTAGTTATTCTAATCAAACACTAGCATAATCATAAGCTTAGGAGATAATAAAATGCATATTTCATGTATAGATCAACTTACACCAAAAATAGGCTTGAGAGAAGGGTGAACATGAGAAGAAGAAAAGCACAAACTTTGTAGAGCTAGGGTTTTGATATGAATAGCACAAACTATCCCCTCTCATGTGTTTATATGGAGTTTCTAAGATTTCTTCTCTAATGTAATTCCTTCCTTATTATGATCTCTTTCCTCTAATAGGAATCCTCCAAAATCCTTAGATAGACGTACTCTCGAAGTTTGGTTAGGATTTGGTATCTTTTTCTCAAGAAAATCCTAACAAAAAAAATGCAATTTCCGTATTTTAGTTCCTACCGGCGCGATCGATCACGGCACAAATCCGCGATATCACAGTACTTATATGGTGATCGATCGCTGCTTTAAAATCGCTAAATTCCAGTAAAACCGTTCTATCGGGGACAAAGGCGACCGATCGCATCTCTATCCCGATCGATCGCGTACCCTAGCGATCGATCACAGCACAAAATTCAAACTAACATAACTTTTTGCTCCGAACTCTGAAATAAGAATAGTTGGTGGTGTTGGAAATCTCTCTTCGCATACTTCAACCCTAAATTGTAAAATATAGCAGAAATAAGTATCAAAATTTTGTATTTTAGATCAATCAGTTTTAGTAAGCATACCGATTTTTTTCGTGTGTTACAATGATTTCCCAAAATTATTCTGACATGAAGTATTTTGAAATTAGCATTTGATACAGAATTGTTAACTTTTGATATAGAACTGGTCGACTGGAAATAATTGTTGGCTTAAAAAAGTTCTAGTAGGAAAAAATGAATTCTGCAATCACTGACGTTAAAAACTAGTCATTCCATCCTAAAATTCATACCGCATCTAGACAATGTGCTTGTCCTAAAGTACATGCCACATCAGTGGTTAATGCACATTGGAGAAATAACACTTTTCACAACACTTATTTCTAATGCAAAAGAGTCTCACCAATCTCATATACTCCCTAAAAACATCCCTTTCTAACATGTAGCAGGTATTTCAGGATGAAGGGAGTATATGGGTCAAGATATGTGCCTATGTAGGCAGAGCAGTTTATTATGGGCTCACCATTTACAAACATGGTGGTGATCATTTCAATTGGAAGCCCGTACATCATCTTGTGGGAAGTATCCTGTAAAGCAAGCATTTTTTAAGAAAAAATTACATGAAAAGCAAGTACTCCCTCTGTCCTAAAATAACTGCCACATCCTAAAAACGTGGATAGTGTAAAAAGTGGATAGTGTAATTTATACTGCCCACTTTTTTTAGGAAGTGGCAATTATTTTAGGACGAAGGGAGTATTTTATAGGCAACAGTGCCCTTTATTTCTCAGTGCTTTTATGTTGTTGTTTCTTCTTCCCACGTTCACCTCTCTTCTTGGTAATAGTATTCTTTAGAAACTGCATAAACTAAGACGACATGGGCTATTACTTTTGTGGTAAACCCTAGTATTGCCCTGTTGTGAACGTCACACATAAGGCATATAATCTTAATATAGACGGAGCAGATCCTATTTCGATCAATTACTAGGATTAGTTTTCCTTTTGAATAAAACCATATATCTTGTAATTAGGCCCATTTGGGTAACTGAATATGTAATAAACTATAATGATGTAATTAATGGGTAATTAGGCCCCATCTGGCCAAACTGATGGCGCGGGCCTAGGGAGTCGCGCCCTCCTCTTTTCTTTATAAGGAGTTCTTCTTCCTCCTTCTAGGGTTATATAATAAGAAACCAATTATTTTCCTTTACTTCTCTCTCGTCTTCTTCCCTTTTTCCGGCCATGATGTCTGGCTCTGTTCGTGTCCCATACGGGGACACAACATTGGTATTAGAGCCGGTTGTTCCTTACCGGCCACGTGGGGACGCAATGGATCCCTACCGGCCACACAAGGACGCCGCCTGGTTTTCCTCCTAGCCAGATGGGACTCACACTCACTTAATCATCCTCATCCTTCCACATTCTCCTGGCGACTCCTGCCTTTTCAGCATTCTCCTTCCTACCATGTGTTTGATGAAATGCCTGAGTTGGGTGCGCCTCGCACGATGAAGTTTTTTACTCCTCTCTTGTCTGCAACTGTGTGTTCGAAGAAAGTTGAAGACTAACCAGAAGAGCTCATTTCAGTTCTCGAAGTCGTTGTTAACTTAGCCCTTGCCTCTGATATTGTGGCTCAGAAGATGCTAAACAAGGAGGTTTTGAAGTCTCTCAAGGCATTATGTGCACATAAGAATAAAACGGTGCAAAGGCCAAACTCTTGCAACTTCTGAAAGCCTGCGTGAGCTTTTACTTCGCTTAACTACTGCACCTAAAGAATGTGTGAAGAAAGTAGCAGCTCGTCTTTGGCAATTCGTGGAGAGAATGAAAATCTGAGGCGAGCTATAAGGGGGAGGCAGGTTGGAAAGCAAGGTTTGCGCATTCTGTCCATGGATAGTGGTGATATGAAAGGTCTTACAACTGTTCAAATGCTTAAACAAATAGAGCAAAGAACTGGTCAGCGTCTCCATGAGATGTTTGAAAGGAAAAACAATGAAACCATTCTTGTGTTTGACCTTGGAGGTGGCACATTTGATGTTTCTGTCTTAGAGGTTGGTGAACGGCTCTCTACCTCAAGGGATACACATCTTGGCGGTGATGACTTTGACAAGAGGATTGTTGACTGGCTTATTGAAACTGCAGAGAAGGCCAAGATGGAATTATCTTCTCTGACATAAGCCAATATCAGTTTGCCGTTCATTACTGCAACTGCAGATGGTCCCAAGCACATTGAAACAACCCTTACAGGGGCCAAGTTTGAAGAGCTGTGTTCTGATCTTCTTGACAGGCTACGAAATCCTGTGGAGAATTCCTTGAGGGATGCAAAGTTGTCTTTTAAAGATCTGGATGAGGTGATCCTGGTCGGTAGGGCTTACCAAGGCTACAACAATTTTGGTTCAAATAATAGTTCATATGCTAATAGAATGGAGGGTAGCCATTACATGCGGCTTCAGACAGGGGGAGGGGGTTACCCAGGTTATGGTGCATTTGGCTATGGGACAGTTGACTATGACGCTGTGGGCAAGTTTTATGCTAAAGTGGTGCATGGTCATGCATATCAGATCGCTCAGAAGGTCGAAGAAGGTTGGTTTTACTTCAACTGCCTGCAGAAGCCCAAGACTGAGCACTTTGCACTGATGGTTGGTTTACTATCTGGACTATTATTAGATGCGCAATCATCCATGATGAAGTATGAAATTGAGCGCTATCCTGAGGTGCTGCGAGCTCTGCTTGATGGGTGCGGGATCCATGAGAAATTGATATTATGATCAAAGGTTGAGGAAGAGCTGATAAGTCTGGATGACTATGTTGAGAACATGAAGCCAGAGCAGAAAGACATATACTATATAGCAGCTAATAGTTTGACCAGTGCAAAGAACACACCTTTCTTAGAGAGACTTCTAGAGAAAGACTATGAGGTATTTTTCTTGCTTGACCCAATAGATGAAGTTGCTATTTAAAACCTGAAGTCCTACAAGGAGAAGAACTTTGTGGCCATCAGTAAGGAGAACCTGGACTTAAGTGATAAGAATGAAGAAGAAACTTGTGAAGGGATCAAGAAGCGACTTGGAAACAATGTTGCACGTGTTCAAATTTCAAACCGGTTCAGCATATCACCATGTGTTTTTGTTTCTGGAAAGTATTGTCCTGTTTGTTTGAAGGTTTACAGAGACTCCGAGTCAACAACCATGGCCTGTTGTGATGCTTGTCAACGTTGGGTCCATTGTGACTGTGATGGAATCAGTGACGAGAAGTATCAGCAGTTCCAAGCAGATGGAACCCTTTCCTACAAATGGGCTGCATGCAGGGGAGATTGTTATCAAGTAACGGATATTAATGATATCGGGGACCTGTTGAAGGTTATCTTTGTGCCCACTTTATAAAGAGAATTTCGCTGAACTTCTCATTCCTTCGATTGAATTGTCACAGCATATCAGTACTGATGGGATGGACTGTATTAGTTGGGTTGGCATAGCTGTTGGCAAGGACAAGTTCAGCGACGATGCTAAACAAGTTATGGAAGTATTGATATCACTCAAAACTCGAGTGATCGTCCGTCGTGTTATCTCCAGTGGCGACCCACTTTTCGTTACACGAGCTTCTATGGTATTCTGCCTCAGTATGCAATCATGGTCATGCTTTATGCCAGCATGGAGCGCGTTCTGTTAGCGCCATTTTCGCGCCATTTATGGAGCGCTTCATTACTTGGTCGCCTTGAGGACAAGGCGAAAGCAAAGCGTGATGGAGCGTTGTAAACGTCACACACCTAAGGCGTATAATCTTAATATAGATGGAGCAAATCCTATTTCGATCCATTACTAGGATTAATTTTCCTTTTGAATAAAATTATATATCTTGTAATCAGGCCTGTTTGGATAACTGAATATGTAATGGACTGTAATGACGTAATTAGTAGGTAATTAGTGGCCAAACTGATAGCGCGGGCCTAAGGAGTCGTGCCCTCCTCTTTTCTTTATAAGGAGTTCTTCTTCCTCCTTCTAGGGTTATGCAATAAGAAACCAGTTTTTTTTTACTTCTCTCTTGTCTTCTTCCCCTTTTCTGGCCATGATACCTGGCCCTGTTCGTGTCCCATACGGGGACACAACATGCCCCAAGAATTACCAGTTGTAATATGAAAGACAAAACTTACAATTGTGAATAGCAACCAATTTTTTAGAAAATTTTGAAAAAAAAATTCACAATCACATATCGAAGTATATATTTTTAAATGTTGAATACTTGAGGCATCATATAAATTAAAAATTACACGCTTAAATTTGTTCTATTTTGTTCATATACACAATACATTTGAGGGATCGTGTGATCGTGTCTTTGAGGATACAATTTTTTTCTTATCGTGTCATTGATGACACGATAGCATTGCCCAAACACACAATAGTAGTGCTACTGTGTTATCGTGTGTTTAATACACGCTTAATTCTTGTGTTTAATTTACATATTATCTGTTACTCGTAATTCAAAATACACAATAGAAATTTAAAATTGCACACTTAAATTTCTTCTATTTTGTTCATATACACAATACATTTAAAGGATCGTGTCGTCGAGGACACGACTTTTCTCCTATCATATCATCGATGACATGATAGCACTGCCCAAACACATGATAGCAATGCTACCATGTATTCAAGGACAAAATAGCAGTGCTATTGTGTGTTTAATACACACTTAATTCTTGTACTTTTAAATTCTTCTATTATATTCATATATACAATACATTTGAAGGATCGTGTGATCGTGTCTTCATGGAGGGCAACATTCAATCTCATCATATCTCCCTTATTTCTTATCTATTTTCGTCCATTCTTTGTGTTCTACTTTATTTTCCCCCCTCTTTCTTCTCATGATGATAGCTTAGGGTGTGTTTGGTTAGCAGGATCTTGAGACACCACATAGTGGGGATGAACAATTTTAAAAGAAGAAATGAAATAATAACATCTTTACCACATACTCCTTTGCAAATTCATCTTCCCTACTAGATATAATTGTGTAATAACATTTTGGGATATCTGCCAGCAAAAGGGAACTTCCTCGTCGCATGATCACTACAGGGGAAGCTTGTGTGAAATAGGGCACAGCTAAGGGTGGGTAAAACATGAAGGGTTTAGGGTTAGGCATGAAGGCAAAATAGAAAGACCAAGTCCTGAAATCAGGTTATATGGCATTCTGGGATCATTGGCCAGGTAATATGAAAAAAATCTCCCAATCAAGATTTGGGGAAAGATGGAAATTTCAAAACTTTGGTGGCAACCCGACAAAGTAAAGGGACATTTTGGACCCAAAAAGTAAAATTTTAAATCAAGCAAATTTCAAATATCCATTGAAATCTTTGTACATTGATTGAAATCACCGATTAACTAAACTAAGCCAATCCAACGGTTTAAATTAAATGGGCTGATTAACTAAACTAAGTCAATCCAACGGTTTAACTTAAGCAGGCTACCATTGTGGCATTGCAATGAAATTCATTCTTTTAGGCTTCCAAGAAAGTAGAAAGACATCCTGATTTGCTGTTCACTTGCCAACTTATTAGATAGCCACAAGTCTGTGACTGAGTTAATGTTAACTCCTGAACGCTATTTGTTTACACGAAAGCATTAACCATAATCCAAACATGGTAAAGGGGGTGGCGCAAAAATTAACAACAAAACAAACACTTCCTCCTACTACTTCACGCATTATAAATTCCGTTTGGTTCATGAAAAATCAACTCCATCCAGCTGGATTTTTTCAGCTGGCTATGGATTACTCATGAGGTGTTTCAGCTGGTTATTGGATTATCCCAGCTAGATTTTTCCACCCGGATGATGCTCATTTTTCACGCCCCCAACTGCCATTTTAGTCTCCCATTCCATGGAGAAGTCCTGGGTTCGAATTTTAGGAGGATCTTAGAACTTAGGTGTTGGTATGCATGGGCTCACTTGGGCTGCAGTTGTCAAAAAAACAGAAGGGGCCATTGGGGGCGTGAAAAATCAGTTTCATCTTCGTGAATTTTTGGGATAATCCACTAATCAGCTGGATTTTTTTCAGCTGGATGGTGCTGATTTTTCACGCCCCAAACGGCCCCTAACCTATGATTTTTGTTTCACATCATCCACCCAGTTTTTTTTTGCTATAATCATGTATCAAGATCTTATAAAATACGCAAAGTGGCCTGTTCTTCCCGAAAAAACTTTAAACTCACAAGCCCTACATACATAGTCGGCTTCCAAGTAACTAGCATTCAGTACCTTCGTAATCAGATCTCCAATTACTTCACATGCACAAAGGATGTCTACTGCAAAAAAGTCGAGCCTTCCCATAAACTGAAGCTTTATACTGAAATCTGCACAACTTCGCATTGTCCTAAAAGCAGACACCAAACAGGGAACTTACTATGGTGCTGCACGGGTTGAAACATCAAAGCCAGGCGGGATGAACACAACATCATCCCAGTTCGATGCAGACTCTTCCTGCAAATTTCACGCATATCAATCCTTGCAACAACAATGAGCATCGCTTCAAAAATTAAAACATAACTATAGCTTTTGGATTTTTAGTACAACTACCTCGCAATTCTTGACAAACAACATAACAAACAAGCATATAATCAAAGATTGAACTGTTCAAAATGGAAGATAAGAACGAAAGAAAAAATTGCACAAATTAAAACTATAAGATAATCATTTCAAGCAATAGATTAACTATTAGTATTAGATATCCAAAATAATACTCCAGGGGATTGGCCTAGCCTATATTGAGCTCTAGTTAAGGAACACATTAAATATGAATGAGCTGGTTGGATTTTCCACTTTGATAGCTGTAATGTTAACAATCTGCAGTCTCTTTATAAATACATTACCGAAGACCACCATCATAAACACCTTCTATAATTTATATGGAACCTACAACATAGATTCTGCTCTGCAATTCAGGCATTCCGACCTATCATAAGCCCATTTCCACCTCGTCTTTACTCCACTTAAAATGTCATTCTGAAAGTTTTGAATATTAAGTGCATATATGTCCGCTTCAAAAGTCAAAAAGTGAGCTATAATCACAGGAAATGCAATTAAGCCCCTGCATTCATGTACAGGACCAACCACCAATCCTCTGTGCAGCCCCCATTATTCAGTGAGACAGAAAAGCGGGAGGCATATTCCTATGTTTTATACATTTAGGGCCCAAAAAAAGCAAAGAATAAAAAAATTTACCTTCATATCTTTGATTATCTCCTCAAATACACAAACCTGCAATAAGGAAATGATTGAGATAAATGACAAGCATTATTCTACCTAAACAGTAAAATTGAGTTTCGAGGAATTGTTGAAAGCTTGTACACGGAGATCTCCCTGTCTGAATGCAGGATTCATTTGCCTCTGATCCCTTGATGCTCTCAGAAGAGATTTATCCAGGTCCTCCTTAAAAAACATAGAGAAATGTCAGGTCAGGGTGGGGTGGGGTGTATACCATTTAAAAAAAAATCAAAAGTACATATTTGCTAATCTGACCTTTCTAAAAAATACGGGACGATATCTTTTGTTTTCACTGCTCAATATCAAACTCCTCGACTGCATGACAAACAAAGTGCAGACCCGTTAGTACAGAGGCAAGATGCAAGTTTTTCCTCCTCATTTTCAAGCAACAATATATTTCTTGCCTCAACCGTTGATCTAGTGCTGAAAATTTTAAACTTTATATACAGTATCCCACAACTCTGTGTACAGTTTTAACATAAATTGCATTGTAGCACAATGAGTTTTTTACAGCTGCATCAGAGGCTAAATTACTACTTCCGTATTCCTTGGCCAAATAGAATATAGATGCCCAAGGACTAAGAACAAAGTTTAATTATTCCCATGTTGCATTTCATGCATTTCTGCTAAAAATTCTTAGGGTTACTGAAATAATGTGGATCTCAAAAATCAACGTCTGATATCCTAGCATATTGTTAACCAGATGGTATCGTAAATCCAATTTGCAAGTGATCACCGATAAATACCAATTATATGCATCGTTGAATTCAAGGCCTTGCAGAGATAAAAAGATAAAAGCAGAAAGCATGTAACTCAAAGATGAACTTTTAGCCTCTCTGCCGGACAGTACCGGATTATCGCCGCCGTACCCCTGTTGCTGCTTTCGGCCGATCTGGTCGCCACACCTGCGACTGTCCGCCATCGTGCCATACTACCACTGCTGCTGTTGGTCGATCCGATTGACCCCCTCTTTGGTCGCTTCCCTGTCAGTCCGAGTACCCGCCCCGACTGGCACTGCCATCGCCACCGTTGCTCTCCTGTACCGCCGGCCTCTCTCTTCCTTTTCGTTCGAGCAGACGAGAGCTCCTGTCGAAGAGATAACCTCGGTGGTTCACATCATATTCAGACGAACCCAATTTGGATCTAGTTTGGTTCACGGGTTCAGGATTGGTTCGGGTTTCACTTGGACGGGCTAGGCTACCTCGGTTCGAGTTTGGGTTCGGGTTCACTTCGGACAGACAAGTAAGTTTGCCTTCTTCATCTTTGTGGTTTTAGTTCGTCTAAGATATCATCTTTGATCTGAAGTGCAAGTGCGTATTATTAAACATTGATTCATACATCAACGCCTTTTAGTTCTAGCCTAAAAATAGTTTCTCAACTGTTACTGCCCTTCAACTTTTTAAGTCAAATCTGAGTTATTCATAGTAATTTATATTAAGTTCTTTATCATACCTCATTAGGTTTGCTAAAATTTAAAGTTTTCTTTACTTGTTTAAATTTTGTCGGATCTCAAGTTGGTTGCCCTGCATCACCAATGATACTTGAGGTATTAGATTCCTCCATGCCTTCTCATAGTAAACTACCAAAAAAATGTATAACTAGCAAGCACCGTCACACCATTTTGAACTAGTACCCCCATTATTTACATTATATGTGCATTCAACTGATCAGTGTGTTATTGGACACACAATAGCCAACAGATGAATCAGATATTTTAAAATCAAAGTTCAATAAACCAACAGCTAGATCCAAGGTTCATTCAGAAAAATTACGCATAGACCATAAAAGACTAGGAAATTCTAACAAAATAATATAATCCTTGACGAATGAAGTCTCATATAAAAATTAATAAATTCCCTGGAAAACTAAAAATAAAAAAGTGACACGGAAGCATGCAATAATTTGGTCTCACAAAATTGTCAAAGTTATTTTGTACACAAAATCTACCAAAGTCATAGATGAACACCTGAAACACGGGCACTCCATCAAAGCCATCATCAGTGGAATCTCCCACTCTTTTTATTATCTGAGGAAAGAAAACAAATAGAAATGTTCCTTCAGCTTTCTTTGATCCAGAATTCAAACCTAGATAATAGCTACCATTATTGATAGACAAAAACAGCTGCGATAAGATAAATGAATTAAACTTTTTCAATGGTTTGCAACCATGGCTAATCATTAATTTGCATGAAAACTTAAAATAAAAAAAATGTAAACTCAGGGATCATTAAGATACATCTCGTCAAGAAGATCAAACCCTTTTATAGCTTAAATCAATAAGATACATCTTGTCAATCATGATATTCAATGCCCTCTTCCTCACCCTTTGTCTCAGGGGAAGAAGGGATTCCTGCTCTCCTATTGTCTCTGTGGGTACCGAGGCCAATCTTCCTCATGGAATTCCATATCGGCGATATATCGCCGATATATTGATATCGGGTCCCACCCGATAAAACGAAGAAGCAAATCTTGGTTTTTTCATTTTGTTCAAATCGGACCAATATATCGCTATTTTAAAAAATATATATATTTTCGAAAAAAAATTAGGAAAAAAACTTTTTTTAAAAAAAAAGGGGAAAAAAAGTAACTTTCCCATTTGTTTCCCATCCTAATATGCATATTTTAAAATCTATGCTTCGTCTAAATTAGTATAACTCATTTTAGAAGTTAGATTGTGAAAATATATGGTAAAAACTAGTTTTTAACCACCGATATTTTTTTACAAATATCTCCTATAATTTGTCTCTTAAGCCGACCGATGCGATACCGATATCCGATAATTCCTTGATCTTCCTCAATCCTGCCCTCACTGCGGCCTAACAGAGACAACAATTTTTCTTTGGGTGGGTAGGGTGGAGCGTTAGCAAGGGCCAAGGAGGAGGTAGCTTTTGGCATTGGAGGGCAAAGGAGGACAGTGCCCACCACTATTGCTAGATTAGAGGGGAGTTCTCACCTTAGTTAGAGTTAAGCTGATTAAAGGAAAGTGGCCATACATGACAAGTCCAGTGGGGGATTTATGGGTAAAGGACTAAGAGTTAAAATATAACAAAAAAATTTGTCTCTGGGGTAAGTGACCATTTAATGGGGCATGAATAGAAGGCTTCTGTTTGATATCCCACTGCACTGACATGAGAAAGTATACATGGCTTTTTCCATAATCTGTTGTTCTCTATCTAGTTTTTTCAACACCATTAGGTGAAAGCTAACCTTTGATCTTTCCTTTTTAAAAATACTGGTCTTTCTGAAATTAGTGTTCCGTTAATGAACTAGACTCAAACTCTATAAGGAATTGGGTAATATTAATAATAGCAAGATAAGATCCATGTCATCGATCCCCAAAACACTCTATGGCTAGCACAAGACATGGTAACAATCATGATCAAGCTGATCACAGTAAATTAATACACAATCGTGTAATTTTCATCCTTAAATTCACTTCTAACTACTGCTGTAACAACCCTTCAGATATAATTCCTCAGGCATGTCAAAAGATGGCTGAACAATTGCTATCCCAAAGCTTTTGGATTAACAAAACGGATACCATTTTCAAGGCATTTATATACTCCACAATAAATACAAAAATTCCAGCGCTTACATTTACAATAAGAATTCAATAGAAACTAAGTTAATATAAATCATGACAACTAATTCTTGAGACTTCAGAGACTTACCTTAAGCGCATTTACAATTTCATGTGAATCAGGTATGAATCTAAAAGCAACTCCATCAACCTTGAGCTGGAATACCTATTTCAAACCAGAAGTTAGTATTACCGAAACAAAGTACCGATCATACAACATCTGCAATTTTGTGCAGAGCATTTTCCTTTAGACAATCACATGTTAATCATCATCATCATCATACACCTTATTTCAGCAATCTGGGGTCGGCAGCATGGATTATATACTGTGTTTGACTCTTATCGGAATCAAAATGGTACAAAATTCATACAAAGACACATGGCGGCAAGTTTTTATGCCAAATGCCCTTCCTAACACAACCCTCTGAAAAGGGGACAATGTTAAGAAAATTGAACGCCATCATATTCATAATGCACTTTTCCAAAATATGCGGGTTGGCTTCATGACATGATGATTGCACATGAAATATTAATATAGCCATCTTCCATCACAAAGCTGGTAACAATGAAAACCAGTCTACTTTTACATGGGAGAATGGCATCAGACAGTCACATGTTAATCTTGGAGAAAAATACCAACTTCTGATCTAAAGGACAAAAAACAAAGAAAAAAGAAATACCCTCAAATAGATTCATGCTCAAGACAGAAGTCACATATTAACAACAAACGCGTCGAGCAAGACAACACAACAACCAAACCCGCTTTGTCCGCAGCCATTTTCACTACATAAAAACGCCCCATCACACTTCTTAACAGCAATTTCTCGCTTCCCGCCTAACACTCCTCCAGAGGAGATTCGAGCGGATTGCGGCTGTAAACGAAGTGCTTTAATTGCCCAAATGTGCACCAAGAACACACAAGAAAACCAGATTAGAGCTAGGATCTTAACATACCCAATTCCCAAGTGTAAGCATTTCAACATATCTTCATCAAATTACATTAAAAAAGCCAATAAAACTGTACTCCCCTCCGTCCGGAATAGTAGCAACATTTGGTTTTCCAAAATAGTTCACTTTGGAAAACCAAATGTTAATACTAATTCCGGACGGAGGGAGTAAAGGTAAAAGAGAACGCAGAGCGAGAACAGATTCCACCTTGTTCAGAGCCACAGGCACAACTTTGGAGCCGTGGCGCATCGCGGGATCCATGGCCCTCATCTGCTCCAGCAGCGCCTCCGCGTCCTCCTCCCTAAAGCAAAACAGGCCCAAACGGCGCCCGGTCTTGGCCCCGGACACCAGCACGAACTCCTCGGCGGCATTGCTCAGCGCATAGACGGGCACCCCGGCCAGCCGCTCCTCCATCTCATTCGTCGACAACGGCCGCCGCCGCCGCGGGTCTGCTGAGGCAGGGACAACGGCGGAGGAGGGGGCAGAGATGCAGGCCCATGAGGGGGTGGTTGTAGGGGGAGGGGGGAAGAGGCGGGCGAAGGCAGAATGGAGAGTGTGATTGGCGTGGGCGTGGAGGTTTTGGAAGGGGCTTTGGAGGTGGGTTTGGAAGGTGGGGTGGTTTAGGAGGCGGTGGAGGGAGGAGGAGAGGTGGATTTGGAGGGTGGTGAAGGGGTTTTGCTGCTTCTCCTCCATGCCTGCTGGTTGCTGCCCTTGCTTCTTTTGAGTTTCACCCACCCCCAGCTGAAGACTCAGCAGATGACATTTTTTTTTCGGGTGTAAACGAGCCGACCTTGGGCATGGCTCAGCTCGAGATCGGCTCAGCTCGTTTACAGCTCGTGCCCTATTAGCTCGAACTCGAGCTCGGCTGGTTAAAAAATTTAGAGCTCGGCTCGAGCTCGAATGCCTACAACACAAAAGCTCGGCCCAAGCTCGACTAGGCTCGAGCTCCAGAGTTACCGGAGGCCCCTCCGCCGCCCTTTCGAGCCCCTCGCCCGGTGACTCCTTGGGGTGGCCAGACATCCCCCCCCCCCCAAAATCCCCTCCTCTCCCCTCGTGAGTGCCGTCGCTACCCCCCTCCCCTCGTCAGCACCGCTACCTCGCGCCGAAGCCCCCCCCTTCTCTTTTTTCTCCCTCCCCCCTGTTTCTCTGTTCGACTGCCCCTCTTTTTGACTGCCCCCACCCCCACCCAAAATCCCCTCCTCCCCATCGCCAGCGCCGTCGATGCCCCCCTCCTCTCGCCAGCACTGCTGCCTCGCGCCAAAGCCCCCCTTTCTTCCTCTGTTCGACTGCCGTCGTTGCCTCGCTCAGTGCCGCCGCCAATGCCTCGCCAGTCTCGCCCCCTCCCCCGGCGACTACTTGGGGCGGCCAGAGCCCCCCCCCTAAAAATCCCCTCCTCCCCTTCCCTCACCAGCGTCGTCGCTGCACTGCCGCCTCGCGTCGAAGCCCCTCCCTCCCTCGGTTCGACTGCCACCACTCCCCCCCCCTCTCTCTTTCTCCGAGTGCCCCTCGCCCCTCGAAAAATCCACCTTTTTGTGTGATTGCGGCATTTTTTTTTACTTTTTCGTTTGCATTCTCTCTCTTTTCTTTTTATTTTTCATTCTCTTTCTGCCTACATGTTTGTGGCTAGTGTGAGCTTGAAGACTAGACTAAACAATGGGGCTATGTAATCCGACGACCTCTCTGGTGCTTCGGTGTGCTTTGGCAAAGGATTCTGTAAATATATTGTGTGATATCAGACAGACAACAAGACATATGATATGAGCCCAACACATGTACGGCTCAAACACCTGATAATCTTCTGCTCCAACCCCTCCACCTTCCTTGAGTCCTCTACTCAAGGGAAGTTGAGGAATTTTCTAATTTTCTTTTAAGCCTTGTAAACTTGTTGGCTAAAATGAGTGAGGTCGACTGAAGATTAAACCCTTTTTTAAAAAAGAATTGGCTAATAATGGAGTAGCAGTGATCATTTCTTACTTAATTCACGAGTCTGCAACCATAAAAGCCAATTAACGACAGTGTCAGCCCCTGAGAGAGCCCCTAAACTAAATCGGCTGAGGGAAAGCATGAACTCTTTCTCTTCTCCTTGCATCATTCCGGAATTAGATGGCAGAGAGAAGGCTGACTCAGCCTTGAAAACTTTTCCCCCAAGTAGTAGGTATTGCATCTTTATGTAGGAACAAAAAAATAATTTTTTTCGACAATTGAGACCAATAATGATAGAAGTCTTTTGTGGCAAAATCCCAAGTTGGAAATGTAGAGGCTCCAATCTTTTGAAAGAAGGAAGAAAAAAATAGTGGTATAAAAACTAATGGCTTCCTAAATATATGGTATTTTATTTTTTGAAAGTGCAAATTTTATTTTTGATGATAATAAAACTTGAAAGAATGATTAATTTATAGTGTTGTCATAACACTATTGTGTCACATTAGAAGCATAACTTTGCAATTTAGCTTTGGTTTTTTACATGTGGAAAATAACAAAAATGAACAGTTAGATTTGTTCAAAATTATAAATTTAATATTTGTTTGTTAAAAATTAAAACTTTAATATCCCCTCTATGTGTCCAAATTAGAAAACCAAATAAAACACCATGCACTTGTACATATAAAGTATCAATATATTTATTGTATTTATAAAAAGATAAAATAGTACTAAGTCTATTGACATTAGGAGTATAAACGAGCCGAGCTTAGGCATGATAAAACACCATGCACTTGTACATATAAAGTATCAATATATTTATTGTATTTATAAAAAGATAAAATAGTACTAAGTCTATTGACATTAGGAGTATAAACGAGCCGAGCTTAGGCATGGCTCAGCTAGAACTCGAAATTTCAAATTCACTTGAACTTCAAGATACTGGTAGAGTTGATTGTACGAACAATTATCATATTTTAAAAAAATTATCGAACACCAGTTTCTCTAATTTACGATGAAGTGGAAAAAAATAAATTCAATGTTTAGTAGAAGGCAAAATTTGTCTTGATAAGGGCACTTAATTAGTAACGAAATAGTAAAATAATTTAATTATATCTAGTTATTCCAACTTTTTTATAAATGGTTCTAAGCGCATATTGAGCTTGGAGCCTTTGCATTTCTCTTCCAAAACTTCGCACCGAAGTAGTAGGTACCATATTTTCTTGTGTAAACAAGAAAATGATTTTTTCCTCTATTGACATCTCTTACAAATAGATATTTATACATACTAATATATTTATTTTATATTTGTATATATCTATATTTATATATAACATAATGAGCTGAGCTTGAGCCAGCTCACGAGCTTATTCGAGCCGAGCCGAGCTGAATATCGTTGGGCATGGGCTTGGCTCATTTTGAGACGAGCCCAAGCCGAGCCGAGCCTAAGCCGAACCGAGCTTGACACTAGCCGAGCCGGAAAAGCTCGCGAGCCGGCTTAGCCCGTTTACACCCTTAAGCACCACCCTTCAGTGACTTGTGGCAGTAAAATCACTGGCAACTGATATGAGACATGGCCCATATCTTGGGCGGGTGATGTAATAACTTAAAATTTGAGAAGTAACTTAAAATTTGATAAGCAACTAGGTAAACAGCAAACAGTTATGTGGGCTCCATAAGTGGGTCCAAGTAGCACTAAGTGTTGTACTCTCAGGGTGTGTTTGGAAGCTGAAATATTATTTTCACCTATCAGGCGTCAGGGTAAAAAATTTTACACTGATTTGTAAAAGGTGAAATCTGTTTGGGAACTGAAAATAAATCACACTGATTTATGTTTGGAAAGGAATATTCATTCAAACGGCTAGGATGGGTTATCGTGCAATCAATTACACGATACAGTGTGCTATCGTGTAATCGATTACACAATATCTCACTGTCGATTACACGATAGCACACTGTATTGTGGAATCGATTACATGATAGCAATCATGTAATCCATTTCATGATAGCCGCGCTATTGTGTAATCCAACTCATGATAGCCTAGTTATCGTGTGTTGGATTACACGATAGCACTTGTTATCGTGTAATCGATTACACGATAACTTTTTTAATGAGACAAACTTCAACTATGCGTTTCTTACTCATTTCTGATCCGTTTTGGTCCTTTTTTTATTCTTCCTCATTTTTAGTGCTCTTTCTTGTAATGATGAACAAAATGTCCGAAAACGGATTAAAAATGAGGGATATATGACAGGAGGGGGCTTTGGATGACCCAAGGAGTTGCTCGGGAGGGGGGGGCATGGGCTCCCTCGGCTCAACGGGGCAGCAGCAGCGTCGAGGTGGGGGGCTCAACGAGGTGGCGGCGATAGGGGAGTGGGAGTGGGGGTACGGGCTCTCTCGGCTCAACTGGGCAGTGTCGGGGTGGGGGGCTCCTCGGCTTTGGCAAGTGAGCACCGGGTAGGATGAACCTAGCCTCATGACTTGGGAGAGAGCTGATTTTTTTTTGTTCAAGAGGTGCAACGACCGATTCGTCAGCCTGATTCTCACTTCCGTGAGAATATGGTTTTCAGGGGTGAAAGGTGCAATTTTTTACCTATCACTGTCACCGACCACTTTAAGCATTTTTAGCTTCCAAACGTTTTTTAACCTGATAGCATTTTTTTCAGGCCTGAAAGGTGGTTTTTTTCAGCTTCCAAACGCACCATTAGTTAGGGCCCTATCATTGATATGTAGTAAGAATGAACTTTATTTTCAAGGACATTAGTGCTAAGAGTGGAAATAAAAGAAATAAATATGCATGATGAATTGTCTCAGTGATTGCCGTTAAGTAATCTAGCACAACATTGTCTCGGTGATAGATTAGAGGACCGCATAAAGCCCATAAAAGCGAGACGATATGTAAAAAAATACAAATACCAAAACTAAGTGACTTAGTAATAATTAGTTCACATTGAAAGAATGAAAACATGTAGTAACATGTGAGAATAATCAGTAGGGTCAAGGAAGATCCTTACTGATGGAAATCAAAAAAAAAGAATATCACATGCCACAAGAGCAATCATGCTAGAAGCAAGGCACAAAGCCCTGCAACAAGGATTAATTGTCTTGAGGGCTTCGATTCAAAAGAGATCAAGAATTTGTATACAGAGTTATGACGAAGTTCATAGTGCCTCTAACTTAAACCGGCGGGAACGATAAATTCCCCTCGGGACCTTCACTTGTGTGGTAAACTGGAGCCGAAAAGAAATAGAACAGAATAAGGACATCTATTGAGAGTAAATCCCTAGAATAAAGAGGAATGCAGAGGTAGAGACAAATCTCAAAGACCTCTAGGAAAGATTAGGACAAAGACTTCTAGAGCCTAAAATGGACCTAGGTTAGTCATGCGCATAGGACGCTGGTTATAATGAATGAATGAGTATTTAATGTATTAATACTTGATATTATGATAATATCACATAAAACAACTATCATATTACGTTGTTGTTCTTCTAAGTATGTGAAAATACTCAGTTGTACTATTTTACAGTTTTTGTAGGTGTGAGGGAAAGCATGTGGAAGGGCACGTCATATAGCAAAGTATAAATTTAAAAATTGATGATGAGAGAAGTATACCTTGGTTGAGTGTGGTTGGTAACAACAACTCTTGCAGTAGAAGTGGTAGGAGTACACGCATTCGCGCATTCGAAATTTAAAAAATTGGATCCGTGTCGAAAACGTATCCACCAAGTATCCTACGTGTATCCAGTCCATGTCGCTGTTGTATCTGTGCTTCATAGGTTATTACACAAAATTTGATTACACAACCATATCTAGTGGGAAGATGAATTTGCAAAGAGGGAGCATGTGGCATATTATTTCGCTTTATTTCTCCTTCTTTCTTCGTTTAAAATTATTCAACCCCACTAGGTGGTGTCTCAAGATCCTTAAGCTATCATAATAAGAAGAAGATGAGGAAAAATAAAGAAGAAAGCAAAAAGTGTCACGCCCCAAATTTCCAAGACCCAATCTACGTGGAAGCGTCAATCCAATGACGGTTATAGGGTAGGAAACCTGGGACGGACCGAATACTCGAGTCTATGCTTATCCCATTTAAATATTATGGGACTTGCAGGATCGTCATGACTTAAATAACATTTACTTACAAAAAGTAGAATAACGGAAAGGA